>CM068827.1:8796676-9396676 GCA_028554795.2 Sinohyriopsis cumingii | reverse complement strand
ATTCACCAGGTGATTTCTTATGATGCCAAGATGATGCTAAGTGAAAATGGTGCTAATCTGATGTTTAATATCTTGCAAATCTTGTTACTGCAACACCTTTTGACTGGATTGTCATGTTAACATGTAGCTTTCAAAGAAAGATTTCTTATGATGTCTAGTTGGTCTCAAATGAAAATGGTGCTAATTTGTTGTTCATTATTGCCACCACAGGAATCATCTTGAAAAATCTTGTTATCACTACTTCTCCTCAATGAATGGTTATTTCAGCATGAGGTTTTCACTGAAAGACTTCTTATGATATATGGTTGGTTGTAAATGATGCTGTTGCCAATCTAACCTCCAATATGGCCACCACATTGGCCATCTCAAAAATCTTACTATCACTATTTCTGGATTGTTGGACATATGGACATTGTGTTTTGGGTCCTAAATGGAAATGGTATGCATCTGATATTCAAAATGGCCACCATAGTGGCCATGTTGAAAATCTTGTTATAACTACTCCTCTAAAATGGAAGGTCATTTTGAAATTGGGTTTTTCATCATCAGATTACTTACTGTGTCTAGTTGATCCTAAATGAAAATGATGCAGATTTAAATGTGGTGACCATCATGAAAATATTGTTATATGTGCTTCTCCCAAAATGGATGGTTATATCAGCATGGGGTTTTCACCAGTAGACTTCTTATGATTCCTAGTTGGCCCTAAATGAAACTGATGCCAGTAGTACATCCCAAACGGCTGTCATAATCGCTGTTCTGAAAACCTTGCTGTCACTACTTCCCCTGAATGGATGGTCATATTGATATGGGGTTTTCACCAGAAGACTTTTATGATATCTACTTGGTTCCAAATGCCAATCAGACACCCAGCATAGTCACCAAAGCAGGTAATTTGAAAATATGGTTTTTGCCGAAGAATATCAGAAATGTTTTCAACACTTAGCAGTTGAAAGGATGAAATGGTCTTATCTTGAATTCCCAGAAATTGTTTTTTCCCAGTAGAGTGACAGTTCCATCAAAAGACTATTGTTTTGGAAGAAGACATCAAGTTATTCTAACTGATCAGAGTCTGTACAGGTCATACATTGCACATGAGGAATAAAGGATGCTATAATACACAATGTTCTGCTAAAATTCAGTAGCATACCAAGGATGCTATAATACACAATGTTCTGCTGAAATTCAGTAGCATACCAAGGATGCGATAATACACAATGTTCTGCTGAAATTCAGTAGCCTATCAAGGATGCTAAAATTCAGTAGCCTATCAAGGATGCTATAATACACAGTGTTCTGCTAAAATTCAGTAGCCTATCAAGGATGCTAAAATTCAGTAGCCTATCAAGGATGCTATAATACACGATGTTCTGCTAAAATTCAGTAGCCTATCAAGGATGCAATAATACACAATGTCCTGCTAAAATTAAGTAGCCCAATTTGGGTACTATGATATGCATCTGGTAGATTCAGGACTTCCATTTTTCAATACAAGTCATCAATGCATTCTCAATGGTGAAATATTTTTTAAAGTTCTGTTTTCAAAAATAAAAGTAGAATAAAGGTAATGATATAAATTACTATGTTCCAGATTCAATATATGGTAGCTAGATCCAGCATTCTGGTAGCCCCAGTTCTCTATGCATCAGATTTGTTGGATCTTGATATGTTACAGGTTATTTTGGACAATCTTATTTGTGCCTATTAGGTTCCTTGGCATAAAGTGTAGTGGGCAGTAATGAGCTTGTGATATTTACAGTAATTAGGATTTTTTCAGATCCCTTGAAAGCTTTATTATTCCAATGCTTATCAGTGAAATGATGGGGGTAATAGAATCCATCATATGCAATGCTGTGCGATAAATAAATCCCACCAGATGATCTAAAATAGAATGTATCATCTGCATTGGTGTGGGATAGGAAAATCCCACCAGAGGGTCAGAAATAGAATGTATCATCTGCATTGGTGTGGGATAGGAAAATCCCACCAGAGGGTCAGAAATAAAATGTATCATCTGCATTGGTGTGGGATAGGGAAATTCCAGCCAAGGGTCAGAGTTTGTTAGCATGAACAAGGCTTTGCCAACCATTGTGATTTTGCTGTAATTATTATATACACTGAATTACATATTAAGCTTGCCAGTGTTTGGATTAAGCTTTTGACACATTCAGCACATATTGACCATAAAATCTTTTACATGTGAGAAAATTGCCTGCATGACACTTGCAAGAGTATACATTTCATACGTCATGTATTGTTCATGTGTTGTATTTATAGCAGATGGTAAATTTCTGGAGAACAGACCTTTTTTTTTATTAATTTGAAAACTTGTCTTGCAAATTCATTTACATTTAGTTAAGAGAACTCAGTAGAGAACCAGTCTATATTGTAAATAATGGTGCAAGTTGTCAAGCAAAACAGGCTTTATTGTTGTGACTCATGATTGTGAAGCGACTGCAGAATATTGGAGGAGAGGTATTTTTGTACAGTTTAAAGTAATTATAGATTGAAATTTTTTTTTACTCAGGTTATGCTTTTTGTCCATTTAAATTTCACATGTGTCTCTCTTTAGGGGTTGGCATGTGCCCTATCCTGCATCAGTGCATATGATAGATTAATTTTCTCCAAATTCTAGCCTGGGGAAAAAGTTTTGGCTACAAAAAAATGGTGTATCATTAGTATGGATGTACCTGTGGAAACATAATACATGTAGTTTCTTAAAGTTTGATGTCATTAGAAAGAGCCTAAAATGTGCAGTTTTCAAGAAAGAACTTGAAATTGATGATGCCTTAATCAGAAAGCAGAGTGATGTCATCACCAGTGTCATTGACTGATAAATCTGCTTTGTTACACATGTCTAGTCATAATTAAGTTTATTTAACCTCAAGTATTGTCATAATTTACAGCAAACTTAAAAAGACCTGGTAAGAATTACTTGGAATTGGTGGCTTGAGTTGGTTTTGTTGACAATTGCACCATTAGTTGGCATGAACAGGTTTTGTATCAACTAACTCATATGAACTCATGCTTCTGGTTCAGTGCTTTGTAGACTTTTATAATTTTGTAATATACATTATATGATTGATGTTGATTAATTGTTGTTTATATTGAATGATGGTTTCAGACTTGTGTGATTAATACAGATAAAGTGTAAGTGACTAACTTGTTAACCCATTCTTCTGATGCAGTGTTCACAAGTTGACATTGATGTATAATTTATCGGTCATTCTGCACTGGCTTTTATACACCCTTTCCTCACTGGAACATGTTTATTGGCATGTCCTTTCATTGGCGCATTCTTTTTATCTCACCTGAAAAAGCATTGACACATCACATTTTTTTAAATTCATGACAGCATCAGCAATGGTTGCTGTATCAACATCAAGATTCTATGTTATGCACTTGGGTGTTTGCAGTCAGGTACAGTGGTGGTACATCAGATAAAGTGGGAGTGCCTCAGGTACTCTTTGGATATATCAGGTACTGTGTAGATACATTGTGTACATTGTGGATATATTGGGTACTGTAAGGGTACAGTAGGTACTATGGGATGTATCAGGTACTGTGAGGGTATGTTAGGTACTGTGTGGATATATCAGGTACTGTGCAGATATATCAGGTACTGTGAGGGTACATCAGGTACTTTGTTGATATATCAGGTACTGTGAGGGTACATCAGGTACATGGGAGGTACATTAATTCACAGGAAAGTCACCATGTGCTTTGTTTACATTTTTTCCTCTAATGTTTTAAAAATCAATGTAATTTGGAACTCACCCTCTCTCTCTCTCCCTCTCAGAAATAAAACATGTAGTTAGTTCGAAATTCATAACTCTCTGTTCTTATTGCCTGTGGTAAAGCTGACATCATTTTACTTCCATCATAGCGAAAACTTTTTATTTGTACCTTTAATGCCCCAGACCAGGGGAAGGCATAATTTGTTACCAATATTAGTCCATCCTAGCCCATTGCTTCCTGACCTGTCGATTTTGAATTTTGCTTTTACTCAATAACTTTAGAAGGGCAGCAAGGATTGGCACCAAAGAGCTACCAATAGTCACGAGTGATTTTTACCATTTACCAACAAAATTTCATGGATTTATTTCCCCTGTTTGAAAATGTTTGCGTTAATTGTATCAGATTGGCAGGAGCATCCATATGATATTGACACATATTTTGTGCCTGATTATCCTTTGAGAAGGAAAATTCTTTCTGATATTTTTAAAAAATGGACGAGGTCTTGATGTCAGTGGGATTTGAGGTGATTTATAAACTAGACTTTGTTAGATATGATGTCATGATTGATCTCACAGGGTCATATGATGTCATGATTGATATCACAGGGTCATATGATGTCATGATTGATCTCACAGGGTCATATGATGGTTTGAGGAAATTAATGTTGGGTCTAAAGTTCCAAAAGTTGGGGAATGAATAATGTCCAAATAGATCCATTGATTATTTGAGCTCCTGGAAAAATGAGTTTTGACTCTGTAGATAAAGCTCATATGTACATTTGACAGACTGGGGAAGTCAGCTTAGGAGAAATTGGGAGATTTGCAAACTTTGGTCCGGATTTTTGACTTCAAAAGGAGGAGGAATTTCAGTGAGAATGGCAAATATTTAATTTAGGTACATGTATTTGACTTTTTTTTATCTTAATGAAGACCCAGAGCTTGAAGCCACTATGTGAGCAGTCTTCATCTGTTTGTATAAGATATTTTGTATGATTTCAAAATCAAGGAACATTGTTTAGACTTGTTCTGAAAAATGATCTCTTATCATAAACAGACATGTGTATTTATCCAAATTTGAAGTAGATTCTAAAAACATGGATTTCAAGGATGGCATATTTGTTTGTTGAGTTTAAAATGATTTCACAAGATGGAGTTGATGCATGAGATGTAATATACTTCTTAAAGATTTTACCTTCAGCTTTACAGGAAATGCACAGTGCATATTTATGTCCTTTCAGCATCATTCCAACCATGGAAATTCCCGTTTCCACCCATCATTGAATAATAGTGATATTTCAGTTATATTTTTCATTTTATCATGAGAGGTAATGCACACTTAATTAGACAGCTTGATAAACTTTAAACAGCTAAGCCAAACCGAACCTATTTTATGTCACTTGAGCTCTTTAGGATTCCAACCATAATCAATTTACATCTTTAATCTTGTCCAAATTACTTTTAGCACACTAAGCATAGATTTGCAATCCATCTCCACAACTTTAAGCATCAACACAGAACATACCTTTGCAGAGTAATGTTAATTGTTTCATGCTGGTTAAGCTCCCTAATAATCCAACTATAATCAGTTAATGTCTTTAATCCCTTTGGAATTACTTCTGATGAGAACCGTGTTAGCTTAAATTACTGAAGCCAACTGACCCTGCTGACAGAATCGAGGGGATGTTAATTGTTTTATGTTGCTTGAAATTAGCAACTGAATCGTCTTGTCCTGCTTCAGCCAGTTCATAGTTATATAATCACATGCAGTATATAAATATAATACACTGAAGCAAGATGTGAACAGAAATGAAAAATTTATATTTTTCGATAATAATTTTGCATACATGGGGGATATCAGTGAGTGGAAGCAGGGACAGGAGACACCCATTATCTTGAGGGAAAATCCTCCTGGCCAGGAGGTTTACATGTATGCTCATGCCAGCATCACAAGTGTCATGAATACACATTCTCAGACAAGATTTTAGAATTCTTTGCACAGTTTGCATATATATGGACTATATGCAGCTTTGTATCCAACATTAAGTTAAAGATGAAGTGTTGGAATGGGGAGGAGGAACATTAATCACAGATGAATCTTAACATTTCAAATCTTTTTTCAGTGGATGAGGTGGATGAAGTCAAAGGTCTGTATTTACATGTAATTGGTGATTATAGCCTACCACAATATATTTAACACAAAATGCATGCTGGATTCTTGATAGCTGTATCACATATAAGTACTGTGTTTTGTCTTGCAATGACAGTCTTCATGATGTGATGTAACTTCCCAGTACATTATGAAGAAAATGTGCTATTTTAGACCTGGGTGTGCCTTTTTGTTGCAGTAATTTATTGGTCACTCAAAACATTTACAGGGTTTTTATGGTCTTTGAATGTCTTTGACAGTTTGGGAAAAAAGAGGTAGCATTTTCAAGACCTTGAAAGTTCGGGAAAATCGAGCAGATTACCTTAAGGTCTTTAAAAGTCTTTGAAAATGGAAATAAACCCAAACATTTTAATTTCTTTCCATAATCGCAAATAAAATTGTCCAAGGTTGATAGATTCGGATGCAGTTGACTTTTCCTGGTTTCTTTCTTTTGATTAATTATAGTTTGAATTTCATCATTAAACAATATTGTTGTATTTTGCATTTGTTGTTTTCTCATATAACATAACTTGTATACAAAATGTTAGCAAAAACAGGTCTTGGAAATCTCTTTTTGTGGTTTTTGAAATTTTGGGAAAAGTCTTTGAATTCATCATTCAGAATTCTATATGAACCCTGATTTACTCTGGTTTATTATCATTATTTTTACATCTTTTCTTTCCACAATTCTTTTTATATTAGAGTTATCTCTCATAGAAATTTCTTTGGATAAAAGTTAATCTTGATGTTCCATGATATGAGATCTCTTTGATAATGCTATTTAGTATTTATGCAAAATTTTGTTCTTCAGTTGATATAATCTGTATCTAACTGATTTTGTATTCTCTCATTGGTATTGTACATAATATTTGATGCAAACACATTTGGAGGATCAAACTTGTGTACATCTACCTAATCTTGTTTCTGATGTAACGATATCCTAAAATATTATTGTCTTTATTACTGGGTTACTAATTGCTACTCCGTCATTAATGATCAGACAGTTTACTGTTGAAAAGTTAATTAAAGATGCTGAATGGAACTCATTAATAATAATTCTTCTCTCATACCCTTGATTAAGCACTCGTTGATTAATCTGGTATTCAGATTCAGTCATTTTTTTTAAACAACAGAACAGTATGATGTGACCAACAATTAGTCATTGAGCCAGGGTTTTTTTTGCACAGTACCAGAAGTAAATTTTATCAAAATGTGCATCTTTGACATCTAATTTAAACCATCCTTATCAAGCTTTCACGTAATGAACAAGTTTACTTGTCAGTTATGTCCTGTAACATGCAGTAAAAAAAACTTGGTTATGCAAAGAAAGGTGCATTTTACACGAGTTGCATTGCTAACACAGACAGTTTAACTTTAAAATAATATACATTTAACAATTCCACTTATAAAACTTTGAACTTGCAAACAAGATCTTATGTCATTATCCATGATGCCCTACAAGATGCACTAACAAAATGCCTTGAATAGAGAAAGGTATGCATTCTTCAGGTTCAAAAGTTCTCTTACTTTTGGCCAGTTGAATGTCAGTTACAAAGAAACTACAGAGGATTTCTTTCAAACATTCAGATAAGATACAAACATTTGTTAATTTAAATGATATTCTTTCTTACAACAGGCAGCACTTTTAATCCTCCTCTTTGTTTTGACTCCCACTAAGTCTCCCAAGATTTGATTGGTATGCCTTATCAAATTGGAGTATGGTGATATCAGTTAGGAGTTCCATTTCCTCGTGTGGTATGCCTCATTCGGACATTTTTATATCAGTTTGGAGTTCCAATTCCCTGTATGTACAGATCTGTGTTAAAATCAGTTTTTGTCATTAATTAATGATATATAAGTAAAGCTTTGACTCAAGGTGTGCTTTTATTACTGTAAACATGCATAATCTTTCCAAAAGTAAATAGATTTATGTGTACTGTCCTTGCATCTGGCTGCTTCTTTTTGTCCATTACAGAGCGACATTTTATCATGCAAATGATATTTCATATTTACTCGTATAATAAATAAAAATGTTTGTGTTTGTGCTTTTTAAAGATAGTTAACAAAATCTGAGACAGGCATAAGTGGGAAAAAATAATATGTGTATTATCATATTTCCATGAAAATGAGTGTCTTTAAAACACATCTTCACATAAAATGCTAAAGTATCCAAAACAGTTTAGGTCAAGTAAATTGATTAAACTAATAGTCAACTTTAAGGTCTTATAAGTATGCATTGTGTCATTTGTAAGCATGCAGTATCTTTGTTGTTGTGGTTTTTCCTGGGTTTGCATGAAATTATGCATGGTATGTGATTTGTACTGTATATACTTGCATATAAATTGAGTCCACTCAGAGAAGATAGACCCTGATCTGCCATTGCATAATGCACTGGAAGAACAAGTTTGTGTTGTTTTTTACTACTGATTACTTGTAACAATCTCTGTTCAACTTACAAGCAAGTATATGTAGTACTTTGTTATATGAATCCTTTCAAGTTAATACATAACATCATAAAATCAAGTATTGGTATTCGAACATTGCAAAAAAAATTCCATTAATTTTTTTTTACTTACTTTATCCAGTTTAAATTAGTATATGTAATTGGTAAACTTCAAGTGAGTGTGTTTCTATTCCATGTAATTCATCTGTACATTTTCATTTATCTGCACACTCATAATGATTCAAGCCAACTCAAGATACTCAATTTCCCACTGTTATGGATGGAATTCATGTGAATTAGCAAGCAGATTATGTGCATTAGTGTGTATACTTACATATAAGACATATTGAACTATAAACTTCATAAACCATGATCTGCCACTGCATAATGCACAAGCAAATCTTGGTCTGTGCAGTTTGTTAGGCCTAATCTGTTGAACAACTCTTGTTTGCAATTGGACATGGCGTGCTAATCATATTTAAAATCAGATAACTAATGTAGTAAAGAATGGCTATGAATGATTTGTGTTTTGCAGTTAAAAATATAAGCCTAACCCAAATTCCATAACAAAAATGCTTCTTGAGAATTTTGGAATCCCTTGAAAACTCCTTGAATAAAACTCTATAGGGCTGTATGAACCATGTTTCTGGAACCAGCCAAATCACACCTGTTTGCATGTCATCCAATGCAAAAGCAAAGAGGGAGAACAAAATTCACATTTTTTCTGTTCAGGATTTAATGGTGCTTTCTCTTAAATGCAGATAACAATTGTTTGCTAAGTAGCCCAAAATTTTTTGTGAAAAATATTAATGATTTTCTTAAGGACTATAATAAGTCACAGAAAGAAGCTCGTTGGTTCAGTTGTGATACCATTAAGAGGGGCCAGCAGCCCCTTGCGCAACTCTCTATAGATGTTGGTACCCCTAAATAACATATTTGTAATGTTGATGTATGATTTTCAAGGCTTTCATTAGGTTAACTGGTTCTTTTTTCTAAATGTATTGCATCTTATAATTCTTTGGACTCTATACATTGTAAAACAATATGTGCATCATTGTGGGGCTATATTTCTCTTGGTGTTGGGCCCTTCAAGACTTTATCACATTATCTGGTGTGCAGCAATAATGCACATCAGCTAGTTTTCCTTTTGGATGTGAGTATTTTGGATATCATTAGGTTATAACCTAATTGTTGCCTTGTAACCAGTCTACCCATCCAGCAGGATTTTCAAAGCAGAGCCCACTCCTTAGCACAGTCATATATGTGAAATTGAGAAACTTAATTATGGCAAAAAACTTCCATTTGAAGTATAGTTAACAAAAAATTTCAAAGTTGTGACAATTTGAATTAGTCCTGTAGTAGCAATTATGAAGCAGCCAGATCATTTTTGACAGCCAGGTGACATGCTTTTGGCCTGGCTGTAATTACATAATACTTACAGGTAGCCAGTGATAGCAGTGGTCAGCAATCCATCATTGGATGCAGTCTGTTAATGCTTGACTGTTTGGTGGGCAGAGTCAGTCTACTATCAGTTGCATTTGAACTCCCCATGTTTGGGTTGGTCAGATGGTTAGATGGGAGCTGAGTCTGTCACCTAGGAGTCTTTTACTAACATGCCAAATTTAAAATCTTTATAACCTTAACCTTTCTCACCATATTTTCAAGAAATTACACATGCTTGAAACTCTAATGGCCATCATTATAATTCTTCTTTTCCATGAGGAAATTGCCAATTTTAATAACATTAATACATTTCCTGCTACTATTGCATTGCTTTCCATTTCCAGTACTTGAGTCCTCAGTCCAAGCTAATTATTCCATCCTCTAATTAGTATTGGAAGGCCCGAATTGAAAAGAACATGATCCGAGTTTGACTCCTTAGTCATGGCCAATATAATGAATAACATCCTCTTTTTTTCTTGGAAGATTTATTCATTAAATGTGTACTGTATTGGTCATCAGAATTTGCCTTTATGTATTGATTGAGTGTTTGTCTTCTGAGTGACTGCTTTAGTAAAGTATTATCTGTGTTCTTTTTGTAGATTTTAGAGGGTATGTTTGTGCTTTTAGCAAGTGGTGCTTCAATAAATTGTATACCCCTTCATTGTTCCAGTGTCAGGGCAAGTGTTTCCTGGTTCCACATTTTTGCTGTTTTTGCACTCATTTTTATACTGTAGAACTTCTAATGTCACAAGTTGTCAGCAATTGTTTGCACAGGAAAGCTTTATGGGACACTCACTCCACTAGTTTAGCATGCACAAATTGTGTCCTGCTCATCTTGAATGGCTGACCACCTCCATTTCTTGGAAGGGGTCTGAATCCCTTCACATGTTGGGGTAAACTTCTCAAGGTCAGTGTCCCATGACTGAGGTTAGCGTATTGCACCTTCTTGAGATGGAAGAGCAACAATCTCATTAATTTAAATCTGATGTGGGCTTTAATTAGTCACCAGTGACTGGTCACCCACCAGTCATCAGGCTTGAAACACTGGTCATCGGGTTTGATTATCAGTTTGTGAACAGGAACCTGCTCAGAACCCCATTCCTATGTTCCCATTTAATCCTTATGAGGATAGAAAGTCGGGTTTAACTTGCCTGATAAGTGATGGGGATTGGATTGGCATCTTCCCCTCATAATGAACATTTCCTTTCAGCCTTGTGAGTTTTCCTCCCCTCCCTTCCCCTTCCACATACCACCCTCGATGGCCCTCTTTTGGTTTTATGTCAGGCCATTGACCTGCTCCCTCTCCACTGGCCAGGGTCAACAAAAGAAAGAGCTTGACCACCATTCACCCCTTATATGATCTAAAAGTGATCAGTGATAGGTAGGTTTACTAGTAGTTTTAACCCCATGAACAGCTTTGGCATAAGGACAACCCTATTTCAGTGTCTCTATTTCTGGAGAAAGATACTGAGAGAGACAACCCTGTCTCACTTTGGGAGTGGGCTTAGGATGATGATGGACTCAAATGAGTTCTTGGAAGAACTAGTGGTGATGATCCCTCCACTTCCATTTTCAGGCAAGGTGTTGTAAAAAGAGGAAGTTTGGATGTTCAGTTCATTCAGCACCTTCTTCCCTCAAACTTGTCTTAAGCCTTCTGGAGCAGAGGGTAAGAAGATACTCTCCAGTATCCTTTCCAGGGATGCCGCCTTTGATGCATCAGTAGTCTTGCTTTGGCTGAGCAAAAATCTTGTTGTGAACACTTCTTGAGATGGAGATGCTCTTCTAACACAGGTCCCTGGCAGCACCTCTGGGCCCTTTGGAAAAGGCCAAGAAGTTCAACAACCCTGTCTGCTCTACAAGACCTTCTCCCAAGTTCTTCAAGCAGGTACAGAATCAGCAGTCTCAGAAGCAGTCTTAATTCAAAGTTCCCTCTTGCCTATTATTTGCTAAATGAGGTGGTTAGAGATGCCGATGGAGAAAGTCTTCAGGCTCCTGCCCATTCCACATAAAGACAGAGGAGCTTGCACTCTCTGCTGTGGTGTCTTCCATTTCCCATTTTTCTGGTGGGTACTCATGTAGCCCTTTTTTCAGAGGCTTGGTTGGGCATCACTGATAATATGTGAGTCCATTCCACCTTAAAGGATGGCTGCCAGCTTCATTTTCAGGAACATCCTCCCCTATCACAGACCCCTATCTTCTTTCACCATTCTAAAACTGACTCATTTAAGGGAAGAGGTATACATCATTTGTGAAAGGGTACAGTTGAGAGGGTGGAAAATGACCAGACTCCTGCTCTCTATTCCCAGATCTTTCTGGTATAATTGTAAAAAGGTCGAAAGTTTTGGTTCATAATTGACCTTCCCCCCTTAAACAAATTTCTTCGAGATGAACACTTTCAGGTGGAGACTATTTTCCACAGCACACAGAAAATATCTAAGGTTTTGTCTTGACTGGGATATTTTTTCAGTTTCAGGCATTTCCATTCAGGCTAACCCCACCCCCAAAGCCTTGTCCGCTTGAATTCTAAGTTGAATAAACAGTGTAGACCTTGTTATCCAATGCATTGGGTGAAAAGGCAGATCTGAATTGTGCCGTTTTATTGAAATTCTAAGTGGAACAAACAGCATAGACTCAAATTATCAAGGGCATTAGGTGATGACTGCAGACTCAGGATGGAACAATAAATCTGATTCACCCTTCTGCAGATGTTGTAAGAGGTGACTTTCAGAAGCAGGAACCATGGTAGCTCAGTCAATCATGTGCCAGATTTGTGATCAAAAGGGCTCTGGTTGAATCCTACCCTTGGTTTAGCCTGGATCACTTACCTTGGTCTGTTACTCAAATTACCTTGGCACTAAATAACCATCTCGTGTTGCTTTGTCATAACATTTTTTTATCCAACAGCATATCTGGGTCTATGCTATTTTGTAGTTTGGTGTGTAATATACATGAATCAATACAGCATGCTAGCATTTCTGTGCCTGGCATCATGAACATGAAATTACATTTTAGGCTGGCTACTTTTGAACTGTCAACATTTTAGTGAAATTTTGGCTTTCTCTTTTGTGTGTGTACAATATTGATTTTGCATTAGTGTTCTTTGAAATCTAGTTTTGAGAGAAAATGATACAGACGTACATCTAACTGTTTGCAGTAATTTCTAAAAGGAGAGAGAGAGATTCTGTTTCTGAAAGTTATAATAGGAACATATGGATTTCGATTGTTTTTATGGGTTGTACATTGTAGCTACAAAGCTTAATTTTAAAAAACATTTTATTCTACAAAAGTTTATTTAAAAAAAGTTTTATTGTGTTACATTTGATTAAAACTTGAATTCTTGAATATTCAAGACTAAGTCTACTGTAATGTACCTTTATACATTAACCGTACGTATAATATTCTGAAGGCTTGGTCCCATGTTCAAAAAACTAATCAGGGCCCCGAGTGGCCGAGTGATCTAAAGGGCTCTTCATTACAGATCACTGCCATCTCACCTCTGTCTGCGGCGGTTCAAGTCTAGGATTCAGCCAATGTGGGTATGTGAGAAAGCTTGTCAGTAGCTTCTCGTGGGTCGGTGGTTCTTTCCGGTGTTTTCCTGGGTTCTTCCTCCACCATTAATACTGGCCGCCATGTATAGCCTATCGTGTGCTGAAAAATGGTGTTAAACCCCACAACAACAACAACAACAACAAAAAACTAATCAGCTTGAATATATGCTTAGAATTGTGCCAAATGTAACAATTTGTTTTCATCTTTCTATGAAACAGATTGCCCAAACTTAATAAATTTAGGAGATTTCAACATTTCAGACTTGTTGACATTAATAAGTCTTTTGTATTATCAGCTCTAAAAAAAGGTTTTTGTTTAAGTATGTATCCAAGATGAGGAGTCTTTGATGTGTGAACCTAACACAGTTGATAATCATTTCTTTATGCTGGTCTTGACAGTGGTAGGGGCATATTGTGTTATCTGTTACCATTTATCACCATGTCACACTTTGGATAGGTTTTGTGTTTAGTTCATTTTTCTGGCACTTTGGTGGGTTATCCATTGACACATTTCTAGTTTTAACAGTAAAACATTCAATGAAGAAACATAAATAACTCACAAAGGATAAGAAACCCAAAGATTCCAGAAGTTTATTTGGGGAATCTGTTCTAAAGTTTATGCTTATAAATCAGATCTATCTAAAAAGAACACAGACCCTGATCTACCATTGCATAATGTGGCAATATATAAGGGTTTATGTTGTTTGTTTAACTGATTACTCTTTGCAAACTGCCAGTGACAGCAGGTCAAGGTCTGTGTACTTTGCAGTTAAATCCAACTTAAATGTAAGTGTAGACAGTTCATTACTGGGAGATAAGAATCCATATTGTATTGATAGAACCATAACACTTCTACCTTCCTTAAGTTTCTTCCATTTAAGTTGTGTAGGAAGATCAAAATAGGTGCAGAATAAGCCACATTTGTTAAAAAATACACCAAACTGTGTTGATAACATGCAGAATAAGCCACATTTATTAAAAATACACCAAACTGTGTTGATAACATGCCGGCTTAAAATAGGCTTGCTTTGGGTCTGACATTTTTTTGTCAATAACATATACATTAATTTTATATAACAAATGAATTTGCTTATTAAGCTTTGGAATGACAGACCATACGTGTGTATAAAGCTGTATGACCTTCCAGAACCAATATTTGATTTACATGATGGTGTTATTAATGAATCTGGATCATAACTTTTTCAGATGTTTGTTTTTCCATCAAAATCTTCCTTGATCATTAAATTTTACTTTATTTTTATGTTTGTTTAAATTCTGGTGTTGTTGACTAGAACTTGCACTGTTTACACTCAGTGACATGGAGATTTTGAAAATGTGACTCCCTTTCCCCAAATGGTATATATACACTATGGTCATGTTATGATTCTGTTTTTTATTAGGACTGAACAGCAAACATGGATTGTGATTGGGGTATTGTTCTGGTTTTTATTAGGACTGAATAACAAACATGCATTGTGACCAGGGTATTCTGGTTTTTATTAGGACTGAATAACAAACATGCATTGTGATCAGGGTATTCTGGTTTTTGTTAGGACTGAATAACAAACATGCATTGTGATCAGGGTATTCTGGTTTTTATTAGGACTGAATAACAAACATGCATTGTGATTGGGGTATTGTTCTGGTTTTTATTAGGACTAAATAACAAACATGCATTGTGATTGGGGTATTGTTCTGTTTTTATTAGGACTGAATAACAAACATGCATTGTGAGTGGGGTATTGTTCTGTTTTATATTAGGACTGAATAACAAACATGCATTGTGACACTTGGACAGTCGGAGCTGATGCTGTATACATTGCTTTGCCCATCTTTGGGTTTATTCATGGATGAGATGTGTCCAGTTTCATGTGTCATGCTGACCTTTTTGCAGTCTTGTTTACATCAGGTTTTGCACTTATGAAGAACAACATAGAGCAAATTACCTACGTTTTCCTTTTTGTATGTTATCCTGTTGATCCAATGGTATGGGCCCCCATTCGAATTCACCTTTTATCATACTCCTTTCTACACCTTTTCATAACTTGCTTTTTGCCAGTGAAGTTCATAGGGGATATAAGAATTTGCCTGTTCTCTTTCTGTATGCATTCATTACCCTCCCAACATTTTCTTACCTTTTCAGCATCTTAGACCCTATTTGACCTAGACTTAGGAAAATTGGTATGTGCATGCAAGCTTTGTAAGAGCTACTCAGCTGTATCAAAATTAGGTTACCATAACCTAATTTGCATGTTTGAGCTACTTTCAGTTGTTTGTTTATTTATACCGTCAATATCTTTGGCAATATTTCACTTACGTTCATGAAAATTGGTACATTTTGAGGAAATGAAATCAATTATCTCAAAACAATGTCATTGTGTCCTAATTTGCATGTATGTGTGACTTTTACATTTTAGATTTTCAGCTATTCATTCATTAAATACTTATGAAAATCAGTATTGGATACATTTTGATGAAAGTGATTTAACCTTAGTCAAAACTAGATTATTTTATCTCATGCTTCATGCTTAAGTGACTTTGTGTTTTCGGCTGTTATTTACATGTCTTCATTATCTTGGACTCAATATTACCTATACTATAAAAATTAGTAAGTAGATACATCTCAATCATAATAACTCATGTATACCAAAAACTGGATCAGTTTGACTTAAGTTTTATGACTGAGTGACTTTTGTATTTTCATCTGTTTCATCACTCTCAATACCTCCAAACTTATATCACCTACACTAAGAACATTTGGTATGTGGATACATTCTCAATAAAAGTAACTCAGCTATGCCAAATCTTTGTCAAACTGACCCAATTATCATGTCTGCATGACTTAAGTATTTTCAGCTTTCCAAAACTGAATCATTGTGACCCAGTTTATATGCTTGAATGAATTTTGTATTTTCAGCTTTCCATTTATTACACCCTCAATATTTTGGATCTATTTCACCAACCCTAATTAAAAAATGCATGCATGTAAAAAAAACTTAACCGTACCAAAACTAGGTCACACTTAAGAAAGCTGGTACATGAATCTTAACAAGAATAACTTGAACTAACCTCTATGACCATATACACGTATTCATGATTTTAAATTAAACTATCAATTCATTACATCATAAATATTTTGTATTTATTTCACTTGCACTTATGAAAATTGTAGTTTGGATGCATATCAAGGTGAGTAATCCTACTATATCTTAATTTGGTCATTGTGACCTTATTTTCACTATTGAGTAACTTCTGTTTTCAGCTAGCCCTATGTTACTCATCAATATCTTGGACCCTGTTTCACATACACTTAAGAAAATTATTTATGTAGAATGAATCTGAAGGAGAGTAACTCAGCATACCAAAATCAGGTCACCATTTTGTAATATTTAGGCATGAGTGATGCTGATATTTTCCTGTCTTCCATTCCTTATATTTTTGGCTACTCGATATGCGATCCTGCTGTCAAGAGGATTTATGGTAGGAGTCAAGTTCTTCACTTTGAAAGCCATAATATCATGTCATGCCATTATCCAAATATTTTTTTGTTTGTGAGATAATATGGCTTTAAGCACCATGAATTGTTTTGCTATTGATTATGCAAAAAAATTGGAGTACCCTTGAATCACTTGAAACAATTGGAATTCCCATTGATTTGCTTCAATACTCCTTGAAGAAGTCTTTAGTTTCCAATGGAAGATAATCTTACTGGGATTAAGATTTGTCCAAATGTTTCATTTCAGCAACCAAGAATGAACCATGTGCTGAGGCATTGTATGATTTTGAACCAGAGAATGAAGGAGAACTTGCTTTCCAGGAGGGAGAAATGGTCACCCTAATCTCACAGATTGATGAAAACTGGTTTGAGGGATCCATTCATGGAAAGACAGGATTTTTCCCTATCAATTATGTTAAAGTTGTGGTACCACTGCCACGTTAAGTCATTCCAAATGTTACATTGATTTTTGCAATGTGAGGACCTAATGTATATTTCATTGTTGGCAAGCTGTCATAATATTTTCATTTTTTTTATTGGCGGGGGGTGCTGAAAGTCTTTACTCTGTGGGCGTAACTTGGAATCTCAAAATGGGACAGGTATAAAATATCATACATTGTAGATAATTAAAAATGTATAAACATATAATGAATACATTAAACTTTTTGAATCTGAATGCAGCAGCTTATGTATCAATCATATTCCTGCAAATGTTTTAGGGGCCAAAATTTGCAAACGTAGCAGACTGTACATTGCTGTATAATGTGAAGAGCAGTGACAGACCAACAATATTTAAAATGTAGAGTTTAAACAAGAACCCATTTGTAGTATTTTTCACTGAAAAACTAGGGCTTCTTGAGTATAAGGAGAAAACATAGGCAGAGTTGAATTTACTGTCGCTTGATTCTTTGATTTATGTGTGTATTTTTTCCAAGGGTAAATTTGTCAGTGTTCTTTACCACTGTCATTTCTGTAACTAAGTATACATATTGTCCAGCATGGATACTATTGGTCTGTCTCTTTGCCAACAAATACAAATAAATGTTCAAATTGTCTTTTTCTTTCTCTCTAGTATTAACCTGCTCAAACAGCATGTAAATACTCAATCTTTTAGAGTATTTCCACATGGAAAGTTTTCAGTTTTATTGGATATGAACTTGTAATGAGAACATTATGGAAAGGAAACTCCATAAATCAAGGTGAATTTGACTTGATTCATCAAAGTGTGATGAGTCTTTTTTCAACTAAGACTGTGACAACAGCTTTTTCATTTGCATTATTTTGTTTGAATTTAGTTAACACTGATTGAAATTTAATAGAAGTTCATTGCAGCTTTCTATATTGGTAATGTTTCGCAATTAACAGTCTATTATATCCGGTGAAATTCTGATTTTCCCTTTTCTTCATCAACATACTGAACCTGTCTTCAACAGTAGTCTCCATTACCCAGCAAACATGTGTCAACCTATCAGAGGGAGAATAAAAAAGGTAATTTTGAATGTCAGAGCAGGTTAAATATGTCTTTATAACAGAACAAAAGAGAAATGACCATTGGCATTTATGTCAGATGCTATGTATATGTGACCTCAAATTCTTTCATTCTTGTTAACAGGAGTATTCGAATTACCCTCAGTTTTTATCAAGGACTTGTATCATCTCTTCCCCCCATCTTGATGAGAATAGGGGCTGTTTTTATCAAGGACTTGGGTTCCTCTGTCTTATTAAGAATAGGGGCCATTTTATGAAAGACTCAGTTCCCCCAGTCTTGATGAGAATAGGGGCTGTTAATATTGTGAATAGGGTCTTTTGGTTCACATACTTAAATGAGATGTGGCAAAGACAAAAGTGATAAGACCTTAAAATATTCCTCTTCACAATGGACTGGTCTCCTCTCTCTTTCTCTCTCTCTCTCTGTCTGTCTACTTTCTATATATATATATATATATATATATATATATATATATATATATATATATATATATATATATACACACACACACACACACACACATACACACACAGAGCAGTATGAAATACACTACTGCATAATGTTCAGGAATATGTAAAAAAAATTCCTTCTTTGTTGATTTTTCTTATTGTACCAAAGAATTGGATTCAACTGTGCTCAATTGTAACGAACCATCTGCTGAAAATATTTTATCAACACGAGCTAGCTTGCTTATGTAACTAAAAGACTTTAAAAGTACAGAATTTTATTGATTACAAGTTGATTAAATTGTACATAGTTGCTTGTTTATTATACGAATTGCACTCTACATGTTCAGTTTTGAACATTTTCTGTTTTGGGGAGTTAAAATGATAAGTTTATAAAATTCTATAATTTTTTATTTTTGCAAAGCTTTTTCTGTCAGTGTTGTTGCAGGTATCACCATACTTGTTTTTTTTAATTTAGCGCAGTTTCCCCAACACCTTTATATGTACAGTCATGAAACTCGTGGATCTATTTTTATCCTTGAGTTTACCACTCAACACAATGACCTATCTTTTGTAGTCGGCAGTTACATTAAGTTTTGCTTAGTTGCTCGGACACTGTTGTATGTGCAGTCCTACTAAGTCTTGAGGAGGATGCTACTTACTTTGGGAAAAAGGAACTGCTCCAGTGGCCTAGTGGTTAGAGTGTCCACATCAGATGCGGGAGTTTGTGGGTTCAATCCCCAGCCGAGTCATACCAGAGACTTACAAAATATGTACTAACAGGTGTCTTGCTTGGTGCTCAGCATTAAGAGGTTAGTGTTAGGACTAGCTGACCTGGTGTCAGGATAATGTGGCTGGTTGGGACATCATGCTACATGTCTGTGGCATGATGCCCCAGTGCTAGACATCACTATAAACTGCCACATTGCAGACATCATAGAAATATGACTGAAAAATTGTTAAAGCTACGTTAAAAATCCAAGTCACACACACACATGGGAGAAGTAGGTAGCAGTGACATACTTTTCATACACCTTTATGTTTTTGCACTTTCTGCATATATTTGCACATTTTGTGTGTCAAGTCATACAATTTCAAATATTTTGGGATTTTTAATCACCTTAAAGATATACTATTAAGATAATGGTGAACTATTTTTCTTGATGTAGTGACTATGCAAATTTTTTTTATGTCATGGCAGTGTAGACAAGACGTAATTTACATTGATACATTATGCAAGATTTTCTTCTGTAAATTGATATGAGCAGCAATCAGAGAACATTTTGGATACATTTAATTTCACTCTGTTGCAGAAGGGTTACCATATATAGTCATAAGTTGAGTCCAACTGCACACTGCAGAGACCCAGATCTGCTGTTGCATAATGCACTGGCAGATCAAGGTGTGTGCAGTTCGTTATGAGTAGTCAGTAGAACAAGCAACATAGATCCTGATCTACAGCCACATTATGCTATGGCAGATCAGGATCATTGTTATTTGCAGCTTGACCCAACTTACAAGCAAGTAGGTACTTTTCACCATCATTGTAAGAAAGAGAAACACAGTGACTCATTGATTAGTATGGAACTCTTGACCTAGATAAGTCTTTATTAATTACCATGGTGTGTCCTTGAGCTAGACACTTTTCTAATATTGTCTTGGCACAATACAACCAGTATGGTTGTGCCATGAAACATCAAGAACAAATTAACAAACGTCACATTAGAATGGGAGCACATTTTGTTGCATTAATATAGAAAATATATTCTGAAAATACCATGAATTTATTAATTGTATGAATGGATTACCAAAATGTTCTTTTTTTTCGCAAGACCTGAATCAGCCATGTTGATGAAATGAGAATCTTGCATCAGATTACCTATGAAATTTATGCAACAAGTTGAATAAGATTACTAGTTTAAGCTGCTTGAAGTAAGTGGGATATAATGGTATTCAATATGTTGATTCAGATTACTGGTATAAGCTGCTTTGAAGTTAGTGGGATATAATATTATTCAATAAGTTGATTAAGATTACTAATTTAAGCTTCTTGAAGTTAGTGGGATATAATGCTATTCAGCAAGTTGATTAAGATTACTGGTATAAGCTGCTTAGTGGGATATAATGTTATTCAACAAGTTGATTAAGATTACTAGTTTAAGCTGCTTGAAGTAAGTGGGATATAATGGTATTCAACTTATTGATTAAGATTACTGGTATCAGGTGCTTAGAGTATGTGGCATATCATGTTATACAACAAGTTGCAGTAAGTGACATTTCAAGTTTAATAAATTTCATGTGGAATGAATTTGAGATTCTGTTAATGACTCACTGTTGAGTACTTTGTTTATCTAATAATAATAATAATAATAATAATAATAATAATAATAATAATAATAATAATAATAATATTTAGTTTATTTTATGGATTTAATTTGGTTCACTCTGATGTTGCTGAGGAACAATGCTAAGTACTCTGTCACATAGTAAACAGTATAATGATAATAAAAATGACAGTTTTGTGATAACATTTATTATTTACTTTTTTATACTTTAATGGCAAAGACCTGAATAATATTTTCATAAAATCCTAAATTTTACGACCAATGTTTATGATCATAATCTCCATCAACATCCCATATGAAAGACAGCAGTTGTGATAATGAAAGAAAACAGAGTAAGTGACTCATTATTTCTTGTCACAATTAAAATGTTATTCTGAGTTTTAAATTGTGTCAGTATTTACATAAAGAAAAAGTAAATTTCCTTATTTTTGCCTTTATACTATAATTACAAGTATAAATATTTATGAAATATTTTAAGAAATTTACAGTAGAATTTTTTCTATATATATTGACATGTATATAAAGAGAAAGAGTCTTCAGGCATCTGCTAATAATAAATTGATAATGTATAATTATTGGCAGTATTAGAAATGTTATGGTATACTGATGCCCATTTTAGTGGCTAGTCAAAACACTGGTACACTGATAAAATCTTTGCTAGTGGCTAGTACAAACAGTATATACCACTGTGGTAACCTGATAAAATCTTTACTAGTGGCTACTAAAAATAGTATATACCACTGTGGTAAACTGAGAAAACCTTTACTTGTGGCTAGGCAAAACAGTTTCTTCCATTGGTACACTGATAAAATCTTTACTAGTGGCTAGTCCAAACAGTATCTACCACTGTGGTACACTGATAAATCTTTACTAGTGGCTAGTCAGAACAGTATATACCACTGTGGTACAGTGATAAAATCTTACTAGTGGCTAGTCAGAACAGTATATACCACTGTGGTACAGTGATAAAATCTTACTAGTGGCTAGTCAGAACAGTATATACCACTGTGGTACAGTGATAAAATCTTACTAGTGGCTAGTCAGAACAGTATATACCACTGTGGTACAGTGATAAAATCTTACTAGTGGCTAGTCAGAACAGTATATACCACTGTGGTACAGTGATAAAATCTTACTAGTGACTAGTCAGAACAGTATATACCACTGTGGTACAGTGATAAAATCTTACTAGTGGCTAGTCAGAACAGTATATACCACTGTGGTACAGTGATAAAATCTTACTAGTGGCTAGACAAAACAGTATCTACCACTGGGGTATCTGATTGGATGCAGCTGAAAGAAACTGATGCAATCAGATTTCTTGTTACATTTACCTAGTAAGATAGGAATAATCATTGTCTTCTTCATAGATAACTATTTATTTTCTGTGTCAGTTTCACCAGTTACAATGATTTATATGCATCTTTTTTTCAAGACATGTGAACATCATGAAACTCATAATATTTAATACCTAACATGTAATGAGCTGTCATTGGTCTGTTGATTTTACCCTTTATCCATGAAAGGGCACTTGATCAAAACACTGTTTTCAGTATGAATGAATACCAAGGGTTGATGTGGAACAGTGAGCCAACAAACTGTGCTTAGCAAAGATGACTTGTACTATGTAAATTTATTAGTTTATTAGATTTCAATAATTGCTACTTACTGTAATACTGAAATAATTAAAGTCTAGTTTGACTTTGTTTTGTTCATTTAACATATATATGAAATGTTGGTACAGATTTGTACCAAGGAAATAGAGTAAAATACCGTTTGTACAAACACAGATGAAGTAAATATATGTTTAGTATGAATTGCACCTGCATAGCTGATCAAACACAATATGGGATTAATTATAACCAGTTTTACTGGATATACATTATCAATTATAAAAACCACTTTTATGTCCCATAATAAATGAGGATAATTGATTTTCTACTGTATTTTGTTTCCAGTAATGTTTCGGCTGTCATTGTTTTTTGTTTGGACTTGGATATTGACTTTATGTTACATACTGGTGCAATAATATTGATAAGTAATGCTAGTTATAGTGATCATTCAAAACATTGCAATCACTTTAATCAGTTGAACAGAACCCTTAATGAACTTGTGTGATAGATGGTCCCCTTTTTAATGAAGATCTTCCTTTTTCCCTCCTTAATGATGCAGTAGACTATTTAAGATGAATTTACTCCAAGCACTTACCTCTGCCTACATTGTCCTCCATTGTGTTCAGTAACTCAAATGTAGTTGCAGCTCTCAAAACTGTAAATTGAAGACAAAATTATTACATGTAAAAATCCATATGTAAAAAAAAAAATATTATATTATAAACTTGGCATTCAGACCAGTTTTTCTTGCCTCCATTGCCTGTCATCCATTGTCCAGCATCACCTTTTTTTTGCATTAGCCATGTTGCGTGATAGTACTGACCAAAGACATCAATGGTGGCATAATGTTAAATGTTAGGTGGACTGTCAGTAATTACTTTGCTGGAATCTTTCTTTATGTACTGTTACCAAGGTGAACTGTCATAAGATAATGCCCAAAAATTGACCATGGAATATTTCATATCTCTTGGGATTTGGCTTAAGATTAACAGAGAAACTGAAATATTCCTAGTACTTAGGTAGTTAAAAGGTCAGAGGTTAAGGTCATGGGTCGTTTGTTAATCTTTTAAGAGGTCCATAGAGATATCATCACAGGCCAGCCAAAAAAATGTACATGCTTTTTAATTAAAGATTAATAAAATAGTTTTTGGTTATAGTTGCATCTTTGTAAAATTTAGAATGATACGTGTTTCAGTAACTATTTTGTGCTTGGACATCCCACTACACACTTATCTCCACATAAATGTATACTGGTGTTAACCATGCAGATTAGAATTATAATGTTTATTTTGCTATTTTCACAAATAAAATGTATAGTACTATTTATACTTCCAGTAATTAAGATCTGGCAGAGGGCAGATGATTTTTGTATCCTTATGTAAACCTTAACCAGGTTGGTTCTAGGATACACAAATTATGTAAGCTTTAAGCAGGGTTTGTTCAAGGACACAATTATGCAGTCCTCAATCAGGGGTATTTCTAGGATGACAGATGTGGAATTCATCTTAATTTCTATAAAATCACTCTAAAAAAAAATCAGTCATAATCATGCTTCATTTTCAGATTTGACCTTTATTTTTTCATTAAATCTCCTACATTCAGAAACTTCCCCCATGTTTTCAAAAATGGAGTGTATAATTCCCCCTCAATTTTTTTTAGTTATAGAATCGACCCTACTTAACAGAAGAAGTTGTTGCTTTACTTTTTTATTAAATGACCATTTTACATTAGTTCATGCGTATCATTATGCTTTCCAAAGCAAGTTGTGTGGTACAAATTTTTTCTTTTGAAAATATTTTTATTTTGTATGCTTCTTGGGTGTCAGAATTTTCTTGCTAATTAACCATTCTGTAATTGCAATTACATGGTGACTTATTTGTGGATTTTCTTTTCCATTAAAATATGTAAGGGCATTTCTGACCCTTCTGTTTTAGCCTGCCTCAGTTTTGATTGTACTACAGTAGAACCTGTCTTCAAAGACCACCTTTTTGCCAAATATGAATGGTCTATCAAGACAGGTGGTCTCTCATAACAGGCCAGAATGTTACATAATCCGTAAATTTGTGCATTGAGAATGTGGTCTCTCAAGACAGGTGGTCTTGCATAGCAGTGGTCTTTCAAGACAGGTTTTACATTTGCCAAAGTATAACATGTACCCAGCTATGGGCAGCTGTTTTTGCTCTGCCATCACTTGTTGAGACCATAGGGTAAAGATGTTTCAATATGCCATATCAAACATCTTTAACATGACTCAAAACAAACTCAAATGCAGTTTTGTATTTGTTACGTAGCTCATATTTTACACTCAACCGATTTTTTTAGGTATACAGTGTAAATTTAATTCAAAACAAATTAGAAGTTACTGTATTTTTGAATATGAATGTGCAGAGGTCACTGAAAACATCTTTACACAAAACTACATTTGTTCAGAGTCAGAAAGATAAACATGCTTGATGTGGCATAGGGATATTTGACAAAGCTGTGATACTTTACATGAATTATTACGAAGCTAAGACAATTCATTTAGCATCACTTGCATGTCTCTTGGACCTTGGGCTCAAGATCACAGAGAAACTTTTGCTTTAAGACCATGGTTAAATTTTTTAAAATTATTTGCATATATTTCCTAAACAATCGATGGTTTCTCATGATATTTATGATGAATCATTATGAGGCTAAACAATTCATTCTATGGCCCACTCACTTAGGATCAGTGTCTCTGTCATAGAAAGTTTGCATTACAGATTTGGTTTAAGTCTTTTTATTTGCTTGTAAAATCCCATGATGAATTTTACTCATACTTGGAATGAATCATTACAAAGCTCAAGACAATTCATTCTGCAACAGACTCACTTCTCCTTTGACCTTGGGGTCAAAGTCACAGTATTAAAACATTTGTGTTAAGATTTCGGTTTAAGTTTTTTTGATTTGGTTATATGTACTCAACACCATGATGGGTTTTGTCTATACTTAGAATGAATCTTCATGAAGCTAAGATAATTCATCCAGCATGATGCTTTCTTAGCACTGTGACCTTGTGGTCAAGGTCCCATTTAAAAGAAATGCTTCAATCATGGGCTCAACAAGCAGGCTCAGGTAATCTTTTTTTTGCTGGTTTCATGTTGTTAATCGAGTTGGCATCTGAAAATACAAGTTGCATGTTTCAGAACAATATAATGGGCATTAAAATGACGCACATATCATTTGCAATGGTAACATTTGATCCACCAAGGGGATGTTAAGATTGGTAAGTGTATACGGATATACATGTACTACAGTAAACTCACTGTATAATGCTATTGTATACAGATTTATATACACACTCCACAGTCCGTTCTGATCTCCTGTATATTACATATCATCAGTTATAACAATATTTGTTGCATGTTGAGTTTACTGCATGTATATAATTTGATGGTGTTCATCAGAAAGCCACATTAAAGCCTCAACAGAAAACAATTGAGTAGAGCCTCTAGGCTTTTGTATTATATGACAAAGCAAAACTTATGATTTGTCCAGTTTGATAAAGATATTTTGCGCTAAAAATTACAGTTATTTCATTGAAACTATTTCCAGAAAGTGCTATATAACCTGTGCTGATTTTTGGACTGGTTGTGTCCAAGTTTGTCTTTAAATAATTTAGAGTCATCATGTATCTAAGCTAACAAATAAAGCACTTCATCAAAAATGTACAAACAATGAAGGTCAGAATATATCTAGAACATAATTAGTGTAGTAATGCCTACCACACACACACACACACACAGACACCAACCTGGGGGTCCCAGGTAGCCGAGTGGTCTAGGTGCTCACCTTTACTGATCACTGACATCTCACCACTATCTACATTTGTTCAAGTTCCAAGCTTGGCAAACATAGACATGTGAAAAAACTCATCAGTAGCTTCTAATTGGTCAGTAGTGCTTCTTGGGGTTTTCTCAGGTTCCTCCTCCACCAGATGTACTGTCCACCATGTGTAGCCTATTATTTGCTAAAAAATGGCATTAAGCCCATGACAACAACAACAAGAACCTACCAACCTTTGTCACCCCCACCCCCCATTCCCAGTGTTGGAATCAACCAGCATATGCTCTTATTCTAAATTCAGTTTATATTGCTAGACAGTATTGGCCGATATCAACCACAAATTTTTAATTGAAAACCAGATCAGAGGACAACTGATTGAGTTTTATATTGAATAATTTAGGATGCATGGCACAGAAAATAAAATACTTCACTCCGTATCATTATTAAAGATACATGAACAGAAAGACCACAGAAAAATACATTTAGATTTGTCAAATTTAATGTTTTTTTTTATGATTTTGTCCAAGTAGGTTTTGCTGAAAATGGCAGATTCTTTTAACTTTTGTTGGCCATGTTCTCAACATAGGTTAATTAATAAAGCTAATCTCCTTAGTGATAAGAGTCATTATGTTTGAACTATTGAACATAGAAATTGCATGTATTCTCTGATATGGGTCATATTGAACTATTGAACATAGAAATTGCATGTATTCATTGATAGGGATCATTATATTGAACTATTGAACATAGAAATTGCATGTATTCACTGATAGGGGTCATTATATTGAATTACTGAATATAAAATTACATGTATTCTTTGACTGGGTTCATTATATTGAACTATTGAATATACAAATTACATGTATTCTCTGACTGGGTTCATTATATTGAACTATTGAACATAGAAATTACATGTATTCACTGACTGGGTTCATTATATTGAACTATTGAACATAGAAATTACACGTGTATACTGTTTGGGGTCATTATATATGAACTATTTATTGAACATAGAAGTTACATGTATTCACTGATAAGTAGTTATGGTGCTTGGTACTAAAATAGTCACAAACATTATCCTTGCCTTTTTTTTTAAGCTAGTGCCATTGTTTTTCTGTATACTTCAATAAGTATGAAATATAAATGTATGCATCTTTTTAATATATATATATATATATATATATATATATATATAGTGCACCCAGCTCAAATGTTTAGATTGTATGATCAATTTATTTTACAAAGATTTAGATGATATGATCAATTTATTTCAAACCAGTTTAGTAACTGCATGTTTGATGTTTATTAAAACCTCAATGTAATGATATAATATTTACTTGTACATTGAAAATTCATAATCAGCAATAAAACACTATATATACACTTGTGTATAACATTCACTCAAACATACAGACCCTGATCTACCATCACATAGTCTGGCAACTGATAATCATATGAGCTATTCAGTTGAGGTCATTGGTATTATAAACACAGGTGTGGGATAGGAAAACCACACTAGAGGATCAGAAATAGAATTTATCACATGCACTGGTGTTGGATAGGGAAATCCCACCAGAGGGTGAGAAATATAATTTATCATATGCACTGGTGTGGGATAAGGAAATCCCACCAGAGGTTCAGAAATAGAATTTATCATATGCATTGGTGTGGGATAGAGAAATCCCACCAGAGGGTCAGAAATAGAATTTATCATATGCACTGTTGCCTGATAGGGAAATCCTACCAAAGGATCCAGAATTTATGGGCAGTGATTAAGCCATGCCATGTTCCTGCCCACAGATTCTGATCCAGAGGGTAGGAGTTCCCTATCCCACACCATGAATTACTCTGACGCCTTTCTCGTCAGGAAATATTGATGGGAAAAGAAAGATATGGATACAGCTCAAGAAATGCAAAGTATTTCTCAACAATTTTACATTAGAAGGAGATTACATTATTTAGTTTATGATAAAGAATTTGTTCCTAATAATGATTAATGTCTGCAAGCAGCACAGTTGTTCTTTTCAGTAATCTCAAGAAACATTGCAGATGTTAATAGTAATTGAATCCGACTTGATTTTTCTAAGATGACCAAATTGTATTAAACATATAAAATGATGAAAAAACAAGATATGACTTAAAGTAGCATTCAATCATGTTACAGCAGATCTGGGTATATTCTGTTTGTAGATGGGTACAGGTTAGCCATGAGCAGTTACAGCAGAGATGGAATTATGCAATTACTTTTTCCAATTTTTTGTATATGTGTCAGATGAAGAGATAATCACTGTTATAAAGTTATAAAATTCTCTGCAAGTAGTTTGTACACATAAATTTATCATTCTGATTTGTTTAGTTAGCATATGGTTCTCTGATGTGATATGTATGTATGTATGGTCTTTGTTTGTTTGAGAAAAAATTCAGGAATTAAATTCTTCTCCACAGAGAGATTTTGTAGCATGTTATTTATGTCTTTATTTATATATTTGTGTCTCGCAGAGACCTGTACTAGTAATTACCTTGTCTATCTGCGTATCAATCCATCAGCCCATCCATCCCTCCATCTACAATTTGATGTCTGTAAGATAACTGGCAATAATTACATTTCGCCAAATGTGGTATATAATTCTGTATTGTTTTTGGTTTTGTGGGGTTTAAGGCCATTTTTCAGCAGATGATAGACATTATATTTGGTGCAGGAAATCAGGGAAGACCATGGGAAAACCACTGATCCATGGCAAGGTACTGGCAAGCTTTCTCACATATCTACTTTTGTTAAACCAAGACTTGAACCCATGTGGACACAGGTGAGGTGTGTAAGTGATCTTTAAAGGTGAGACCACTCTACCAACTGGTACCCTTCCATTGACTGATTTGCTATGAATTTTTTTTTTTCTGTATCATCTTTTACAGGAGTTATAGGGGCCCAGAGTGGCCAAGTGGTGTAAAGCACTCACCGTTCAGGATCACTGCCATCTCACCTCTGTCTGTGTGGGATCAAGTCTCAGTTTTGACTAATGTGGGTATGTGAGAAAGCCTGTCAGGAGCTTCTTGTGAGTTGGTGGTTCTTTCTGGGGTTTTCCAGGATTCTTCCTCCACCAGTTATACTGGCTGCCATGTATAGCCTATCTTGTGCTGAAAAATGGCATTAAACCCTACAACAACATCAACAACAGGAGTTTTAGCCCTGGATTACATGTACTCCTAACTTTGGTTTTCGTTGCACATATTTATCATGAGTGGTTGGATTTAAACTAAATTTGGCACAGTTTTATGTTAATAAGACCCTGAATGTGTTCAGCTTTGCATTGCACCTATTAAACACAAAGTTACTTAGGATCTTACAGTTTCAGTGAAGACTGAAAAACGAGCAAATCCCAAATACTTATAACTATTACGATTCAATGATAAGAAGATTTAATTATTTATTACCTATTGCCAAAATGTGTTTCAGAAAATAAACATTCACACTATCACATCTCTAAAAGAAAATTCAAGGCTGCCCCCAACGCTGCGTACAAGACTGAAGTGGTGACAGGCTGACAGTTTATCATGTGAACTAAAGGATGAATAGATTTATGAAACTGGGGGCATTTATGTAATGAAAGCATGCAGTACATAATAAACACTAAATAAAAGTACTGCCAGATGGCAGATTATAAAATAGAACATTATGAACATAACATAAAATTATTTCTTCATTGATTTTGTCTTTTGTTCTTGCCCACCAGAAAGTACGCTGCAAATCTGAATGTGCTGAAAATGAATATGCATATGTAATGGGCATCTTAATTAAGACTATGAATATGAATACAAAATCCTGTATTCCTTTGCAGATGCAGGCCTAACATGCAAATATAAGATTCAGGTCAGTTCCCACTGACGGTTGCCCAGTGAGAGTAGCCTTTTATGAAAGTAGAAATCAAATACTACTTAAGAAGTGATGTGGTTGGAAAATTATAATTCTGAAGGTTTCATGGTGACATTATCCAGCTTCACACATGCTGATTTTATTACAAGACAAAAAATAAAATATGATGAAAAAGGTAATAACTGTTTTTGAAGAAAACATTTTATTATAAAATTAATATGGTTGCTAATTGAAGGCTAACAATGAAATTATATAACTCATGATAATGACATAGACATTCACTTTATATTCTAATACCATGATACTGTCACATGGGATATCAATCAAATACCATGACAGTCACATGGGATGTGATCAAATACCAAAAAGTCACATATGATATCAATCAAAATACCAAGAGTCACATGAGATATCAATCAAATTACCAAGATATCATCACATGGGATATCAATCAAAATACCATGATACCGTCACATGGGATATCAATCAAATACCATGATAGTCACATGGAATATCAATCAAAATACAAAAAGTTGCATATGATATCAATCAAAATACCAAGAGTCACATGAGATATCAATCAAAATATTAAGAGTCACATGAGATATCAATCAAAATACCAAAATAAGTCACATAAGATATAAATCAACCATGATATAGTCACAAGCGATATCCATCAAATACCATAATAAAGGTTCTTGGGATATCGATAAAATACCATAAAGTCACATTGATATCAATCAAATACCAAGATATACTCACATGAGATATCAATCAAATACCAAGGTAAAGTCACATGGGATATCATTCAAATACCATGATATACTTACATGGGATATCAATCAAATACCTTAATATAGTTACATAAGATATCAAATACCATGAAATAGTCATATGGGATATTGATCAAATATCATGATATAGTCACATGTGATATCAATCAAATAACATCATAAAGTCACACAAGATATCAATCAAATACCATGATATAGTTGCATGGGATACCAAATACCAGGATACAGTCACATGGAATATCATTCAGATACTACAATATAGTCAGATGGGATTTGAATAAAATACCATGGCATAAACACGAGATATCAATCAAATACTATTATAGAATCACATGAGATATCAATCAAATATCATAAGTCACATGAGATACCAATCAAATATATATTCACATGAAATATCAATAAAATATTATATAGTCACATGATATATCAATCAAATATGATATAGTCACATGATATATTAAATATGATATAGTCACAAGAGATATTGATCAAATATGATAAAAAACTGTCAACAGAAAATATTACAAGAGTGTTCAATTCATATAAAATTTATGAAGAAAAAAACATTTAATAAGTTCCATGCTTTACAAACCATAACAAGCATACTGATCGAAATCATTTAGTTTTATCAACTGTAATTAAATGAGCCAAGGATCTCGCTGGCTATTTTAGTCATTGCATGGTGATCAGCATGTCCATGTCGGTATTGTCAGCATTGAGGATTGTGCGTGGTGCAAATTTCCCACCAATCATTGCCTGGAAGACTTTTGCTACTTTGGGACCCTTCAGTTAATGACTGAAACAGCCAGCGATATCCTTGGTAGACATTGCCCAGTCAAGAAGCCCTGGGTCACAGTTGACATCCTGAACCTGTGTGACATGAGGAGGAAACTGAAGAAGAACGATACAGAAGGGGCAGAAAAATACAAGACAGTCAACCGGGAAGTTAAGAAAAGCATGAAAAAAGCAAAAGAGAGCTGGATAGAAGGACAGTCCAAAGACAATGAGGGAAAGCAAATTTTTAGTAAATTATGTTTCTCCGAGAATACTTACCCGATCACATTAATGTTAGGGAATATAAGCCTGCTACCTCTCGAATCCAGCCCTACTAAAAGACGAAAATTCGTCTTTTCGGTCTATCTTATATAGACCAAAGGGCAATAACTCTTGCCCCTTACCTCCCCTTGCCACCGCCAGGTGTCGCTAGTTTTTTTAAGCTGAGCGATATTATACGAGGATGCTCACATAGCGGGGTGGTTGGGAGGGTGTGATCAGGTAAGTATTCTTGGAAAAACATAATTTACTAAAAATTTGCTTTCTCCTTCAAATACATTCCCCGATCACATTAATGTTAGGAGAATAAGTAATAGGAGGAGGGAATGCTGAGCATCCTACCTCCACCCCGGGTACCTTCTAGGGAATGATGGCTGGATTCCCCATTTGAACGATAACCCGTTCTCCTAATTTCATCAGCAACACAGCCTAGGGTCACGTGATATGTGACCCCTATTTACGGTTAAGAAGACAGTTATTGAAATCTTCTTACCTACGAAATTTACTGGCAAATCCAGCGAAGCTGATAGGCTGTGCTGATTGTTTTAAATGGGTCTGGTGGTCATCTGGGCTGCTGACACCGGACCTACCAGATTCAAGGTTTGCCTCTGAGAAGCCAAATCTCTGAGATAAAAACTGGAGAAGGTTGACTCTGCATGCCAGCCAACAGCTTCTATTATATCTCAGATCAAAACATTGCGTTCGAATGCCAGGCTCGCCGAGATTGCTCTAATCTCATGAACCGTAATCTTCATGAGGCGACTCTGATCTTGTGAGACCTCAGAGTACGCTGAGCGTATAACCCACTTCAGCCATGAAGCATGGGCTTGAGAGGTGATATCCCGTTTACCAGCTTTGACCGGAAGAAAGAGGCGCTTACGTGTGTCCCGACACGCCTCTGTGCATTTTAATAGTGCTTGAGTGCACGAACAGAATCTTGCATGGTTGCTGCTCTTGATTTATCTATGGAAGATAGCGAGCGAATGACAATTCTTTGATTGCCAATGGATGGTAGCCTATTTTTGGCTACAAAGCCTGGTTGCGTCAGGAAGACCACCGAACCATCTGATCTGAACTGAAGAAAGTTCGGGTCACTGGAAAGGGCATGTAACTCGCTCACCCTGCATGCTGAAGCTAAGGCTATCAAGAAACATGTTTTGTAAGATAGTAGCTTTAACGAAGTGTGGCCGAAAGGTTCAAATTTGTCTGAATTGAGCCATGTTAAAACCCAGGACAGATTCCATTTTGGAAACAGGGTGAGGGATTTTGGTCGAATGAAATCAAAATTGGCTAAAAGATCTGATAGATCTTTGTTATGCCCAATGTCACATCTACCATGATGGTGGAATGTGTCTGATATCATGGAGCGGTAGCCTTTGATAGTAACTGGGGCCAACTGTTTCTCCTCGAAAAGCCAGAGAAAAAAGTTGGCCAGTTGAGGGATTAAGACACTCAAAGGGACGATGTTACTGATATGGCACCAGTCCCTGAAAACACACCACTTTCCCTCGTAAGCCTTCAGAGTGGAGGGCCTTCTTGCTCTTGAGATTCTCTCCACAATCGAAGGTTTAAATTGTTTGTCTCGCAAGGCTGCCCGGACAAGAGCCAAGCGTGAAGAAGAAGACGATCCGGGCATGGGTGGAACACCCGTGACCGCGGTTGTTTGAGAAGATTTGGGCTGGTTGGAATCTTCCTGGGTAGATCTATCGCTAGATCGAGTAGATCGGTAACCCAGGACTTGTTCCATCTGAGAGGGGAAATCAGAATCATCCGACAGTTCTGACCCCTTAACCTCTTGATTATTTTTGGTACCAAAACCGTGGGAGGGTAGGCGAATGCGCACAACCCCTCCCAGCTGATTGACAGAGCGTCCACAGCCCAAGCCTCTGGGTCTGGAACCGGAGAGACGAAGGTGGACAACTTGCGATTCCACCTTGTCGCAAAAAGATCGATCATCGGACGCCCCCAAAGTGTGCAAATCTGAAGAAAGACTGATTGATGGAGTGACCATTCCGTGTGAATGATTTGACCTTTCCTGGATAGAGTATCGGCCAAGACAATGAGTCTGCCGGGAATGTGTCTGATTTGTACGTTGATGTGGAGGTTGTCGCACCAACGTAGAAACTGCCAGATCAGAATGCACAGGTCTGGTGATTTGGTGTCCCCTTGTTTGAGGAGGTAAGTCACTACCCCAGAGTTGTCTGACGTAATGAGGACAGTTTTTTTTTCTTGAGAGTTGATCCTTCCAGAAATGAAAGGCATTGATGACAGCCCTCATTTCTAAAAGGTTTATGTGGAGAGACCTCTCCTCTGGCTCCCACGTGCTGCTGACTGTAGCGAAGTCCGGCAACAGGTGGGCACCCCAACCGTAGGTACTGGCGTTAGTACATACCGTTATCTCCGCTTGGGGCATCTCCAACCTGGGTTGTGCCACTGACTCAGGAATGATTGTATCTCGGGCGTGATCATTATTGTTTGACTGAGGGGACTTGAAAAGGGGCGCCATTGTGCCATTAACGTCATTTGTAAGGGGCGCATAAAAAGACGGCCAAGCGTGATCAAGTCCGCCGCCACATTGAATAATCCTAGGAGTTGCAAGAATTCTCTCGCTGCAATCCACGTCCTGTTGGAAACGGACTCGACGAGTTCGACGACCTGGATTACGCGAGCGCGAGGAAGTCGTACCAGATTCAGATCGGTGAGAAACTCCATACCCAGATGGACAAAACGCTGAGATGGACGGAGATCGGACTTTTTCCAGTTCACGAGAAAGCCTAGATGATCTAAAAGTGCTAAAAGATCGTTTCTGCCTTTGAGCAGAATAGAACTTACCATATGTTTCTGGAGGATGTCGTCCAAGTACACTTCCATCCCTGTAGATGAAGTTGAGCGGAACAGGGTGACGACGCAATCCATAACCTTGGTAAAAGCCCAAGGGCTGATGTTGAGGCCAAAGGGTAGGACCTGGAACTGATAAACCGCGTCGCGGTAAGAGAATCGGAGAAATTTCCTTGACGCGGGGTGGATAGGGACGTGAAAATATGCGTCAGTCATATCTAGACTGACGGCATACTCGTCCCGCCGGATGGATAGACGGATTGATCTCGCCGTTTCCATCTTGAATTTCGGTGGTAAAATGTATTGGTTGAGGCGACTCAGGTTGATGATCGGCCTCAACTTGCCGTTTGCCTTCTGGATAAGAAACAGCCTGGAATAAAACCCCGGCAACTGTGGGTTTTTCACAATCTCCACCGCCCGTTTTTCTATGAGCGACCGTATCTCCTGTTGTAGAAAGGTATCCTTCTCCCGATCGGATGGTACGTCCGAGGGGAGAGGAGGACAGGGGAGGGGTTGGATAAATGAAATCCGAAGTCCCTCCGAAATGATCTGGATCACCCAGTCGTTCTGAGGAAAAAAGGTGGTCCAGTGGTCCTGAAATTGCAGGAGGCGGCCGCCCACAGGTAGGCTGTCCGCGGGTGGTGGAGAGGATATGTCAATTTTTAGAGTTAGAAGGCTTAAAGATGGAGAAACTTTGTTTCTTACCGCCTCTGTATGGTTGCCTCCTAGCTTGATTAGACTGTTGTCTCCTGGCATTGGGTTGGGATCTATACTGCACATTTGATTGTAAGGATCCCTTGTCCCTGGTCCGCCAATCATCCCTCCGCTGTGGCAGGGGCTGAATTTTTCTAAACGCCTGCGAGGGCTGGGCGGCGAGTTGGAGGGACAGTTCCTGAGCTGCCTGCTTCCGAACTTCTTCAAAGAGTAAAGGCGACCCAAACGGATCCGTAACGCCAGAGTATGATGGGGCTTGAGCGACGTGGACCGCAGACATGCGTCACGTCGTATCGGGTCTAAGTTGGCAGAAGCAGTCAACACATTAGCCATGGAATGGTGAGCTGCCCTGTTAATAACTCTAGCAATCTGGGCCATCGCTTCCCAAACGTGGTCATTGTCGGATTTTTCTGCGAGTCGGAAAATGGCTAATGAAGCCAAGTCTAACATTGAAGGCGTAGCGACTATGTTCGTGACTAGCTTTGACGTGGCATGGAACACATTTTTGTCCAATTTGTAAAACAGTGGACCGGACATGTGAACTGCTGCCATATTTTTGTCCAGGGCCGGAAGATCCGTACTGAAGGCGTCTGAATGAGTTTTGTACCAGCGACCCGAGAACGTCGCTGGTATTTGGCTTTCTGAAAAGAACGCCTTAGCATTCCCCGGATCACCTATTTGTCCTGATAGATGATTGTTGATCTCCTTAATTTTTGCCGACTGGGGAAGGAGCCGGAAGGACGGCGTCTCTTCCTCCCTGTCAAGATCTACAGACGCCTTAACTTTGTAGTCTTAAGTGGCGGTAGGAGGTGGAGGGCATTCTGAAATTGCCAACACCCTATAAATTTCTTCCACTGCCGCCTTGAAGCCAAACTCAGTCCGTTCCATGGTTGGATCTGTGTACGGCTGATTTGCAGGAGTTTCGTCACCCTCACTGTGTGCCGAGTCGTGTTCTGTAATAGCTTGCATTTCTGGATAGAGCATACCAGGTGGCATAGATGACGCGATTCCGTCATCCTTAACACTGTCACTAACTCTCCCTTGTGGATAAGCCATGAACATATGGACGGCCGGCCCTGCCGGCTGGTTTGTCTGGCTTGTGGTTGGTCTGAATGTTGGCGACGGTCCTGCTATCACCGGTACCGGCTGCTCCAATGGCCTGGCTGGACGGACAGATTTCTCACTAAAATCTCCGCCATAGTATTGGTATGTTGTCGGCGGTACAGCTTGATGGACGGATTTATCACTAAAATCCCCGTAAGTCATGTTTGGTCGGATCGTTTTACCAATAGGGTCCCCATGCTGGGATGGTTGGACGGCTGGTGACATAGAGGTTGTATAAAGAAATGGATCCGATGGATCCAGTAAAAACCCCATGCTGCATGGTATAGATGATGTACACTTGGTACATTCAATACAAGAGTCATGGTTGTCTTATTTTGCTTTGAACTTTTTGCATTTCATGCATTTGGTTGACATTTCTACTGAAACGACACAAGAAAAGAAAACAAAGCACAAATTAGCAATTCAGCATGTTATTAATTCGCTAATACCACAACCGTTACTAATGGAGTAAGCGAAATTAGTCAGTGTCGCGTTAACTCTTAATTAACAACACGAGTTCCGCGATAGCGTGTGTAACATGGTCTTCAGTAAACGAAATCCATAAGGGTGACAAAGTCACTCAATTTTGAGAAAAATTGTTAAAATAATAATCTATACAACCTGTAGAAGAATGATTGTCCAACGCAATAAATCCAAATTTAACTTCGGATGGTCCAATTTAACGCCAAGATAGCTTGGACTGTTTGGAGGTATAATGTACGTGTTATCAGTACAAGCAAAGCTTAAAAACTGGCGACACCGGGCGGTGGCAAGGGGAGGTAAGGGGCAAGAGTTATTGCCCTTTGGTCTATATAAGATAGACTGAAAAGACGAATTTTCGTCTTTTAGTAGGGCTGGATTCGAGAGGTAGCAGGCTTATATTCCCTAACGTTAATGTGATCGGGGAACATATTTGAAGGAGAAACTTGAAAAAGAATGACAGCAGGAAAGCATACCAACTGGTCCAAACTCTAAAAAGCACAAAACAACGGCGGATCACCTCCTTACAAGACAAAGCCGGAAACTGCCTCACAGAAGAAAAAGATATTCTGGAAAGATGGACAGAGTACTGCGCAGAACTCTACAACCACCGAGCCACAATGGATCCAGATGTATTGAACATCCCTCCAGCAAACAACAATGACAACCACCCTATCCTACGTGAAGAAGTAGAAGCCGCAGTAAGATCGCTGAAAAATAGGAAGTCAGCAGGAGTGGACAACATCCCAGCAAAACTGATCCAAGCTGGGGGAGAAGAAATGATTAGCGCCCTCACAAACATCTGCAACAAGATCTGGCAAAGAGGAGTATGGACCCAATCACTGATAATCACCCTCCCCAAGAAAGCCAACTTGCAACAGTGTCAAAACCACCGTACAGTCAGTCTTATAAGCCATCCAAGCAAAGTCATGTTGAGGATACTGCTGAACAGACTAAAGCCACAGGCTGAAAAGATCATTTACGAGGAGCAGGCAGGTTTCAGAGCAGGGTGCAACACAACAGAGCAGATCTTCAACCTCAGGATATTGTGTGAGAAGTACCTCCAACACCAGCAAGATCAGTACCACTTCTTTGCAGATTTCAAGAAGGCATTTGACAGGGTAGGGCATGCAGCCTTGTGGGCGACCATGAGACTGTACAATCTCTGCAGCCTACGGCATGGAAATCAGTGCAAAGAAGACCAAAATGATGACCAACAACACCAAGGTCATCAGCAATGACGTCAAGGTCCAAAGTACAAAGCTAGAAACAGTCCACAGCTTAAAGTATTTGGGGGCAACTGTTACAGTAACAGATGAAAAATCGAAGCCTGAAGTACTATCCAGGATTGCAGAGACAATAGCAGCACTGACAAAACTGAAGCCCATCTGGAACCACAAGAACATCGCACTCAGTTTAAAGGTCAGACTGACGCATTCACTGGTGATCTCCATATTTCTCTACACCTGCGAATCATGGACCATAACAGCGGAGAAAAGGATACAGGCCACATAGATGTTTCCATAAAGATCCTCAGCATCACATTCAAAGACCGTGTCACCAGTGAAGAAATATGGCAAAGGATCAGACAAGCCATTGGGCCTCACAAAGACCCGATCACAGTGAAAAAATGTAAATGGCAGTGGTATGGGCATGTATCATGATCAACAGGATTTGCCAAGACAATCCTGCAAGGCACTGTACAAGGAAGAAGAAAGATAGGCAGGCAAAGAAAGAGGTGGGAAGATAACATTCAAAAGTGGACAGGCTTGACATTAAGTGACTCACTGAGAAAGACAGAAAATCAAGAGAAATGGAGGAAGCTGGTTGTTTGGTCTTGTGCAGTGCCCCAACCGTCTTTCAGATGATGATGATGATTTAAATGAACACTAGATGTCATGTTCTATCTGTCACAAGTTTCATCAACTTTACTTAAACATCAAATATCAAGTCCTATTTATCTTAAGGTAAAAAAAAACAAAGTCTGTTGAACAAAAATTGTGAAAATTGCATTAGAAACACTTGTAACATAATACATTCTAACATCTGAAACTTGTAACATAATACACTGTCACATCAGACACTCGTAACATAATGCACTGTAACATCAGACACTTGTAATAATATATTGTAACATCAGACACTCATAACATAATATACTGTAACATCGGACACTTGTAATAATATATTGTAACATTGGACACTTGTAATAATACATTGTAACATCGGACACTCATAACATAACACATTGTAACACTGGACATGTGTAATAATAAATTGTAACATCAGACACTTGTAATGATACATTGTAATATCAGAAACTCGTAACATAATACACTGCCACATCAGACACTCATAACATAATACACTGTAACATCGGACACTCGTAATAATACACTGTAACATCGGACACTCATAACATTATACATTGTAACACTGGACATGTGTAATAACAAATTGTAACATTGGACACTTGTAATGATACATTGTAATATCAGACACTAGTAATAATACATTGTAACATTGGACACTTCTAACATGATACATTACATATTGTAATATCACTATGTCAGGCACTTATCTTGTAACGTGATGTTTCACAAGCTAAATATAAAAGTATCAGGCAGTAAAAGATCAGAAATAAAACAGTATTGCACAGGCATGAAACGCTTTTTCTGGTAAGTTTATGATCTTGTGGAAATGAAATAAACATATGAACACGTATTTTTAGACTTTTTACTAAAGTTCTGATTAAGTCTTTCTAGTGGTGTGTAAATATGTCTTCACAACTGATAAATATTCATGACCTGCTTGAACTAATGAACTTTTTTAAATGAATATTTCTGAATGCATTTCACAGATTAATATTTCTGAATGCATTTCACAGATTAATATTTCTAAATGTATTTCACAGATTAGTATTTCTGAATGCATTTCAGATTAATATTCCTAAATGCATTTCACAGATTAACATTTCTGAATGCATTTCACAGATTAATATTTCTGATTGCATTTCACAGATTAATATTTCTGATTGCATTTCACAGATTGATATTTCTGATTTAGATCATTTAGAGGACCATAATATAATATATTTTATGTCACCTTTGCTATTTCTGCTATTTCACTGTACAGTGACTTTCACAGATGTCTGATTCAGTTTCCTTCCCTTTCCTTCTCCAATTTGTTGCACACTACTTTAATTGTAGACAGGTTAAACACTTTCTCATAATGCTGCCCTGCAGACTATTTACTCTCAGATATGTCTTGGATGTATAAAAACAATCTATCACAGATATGCCACTCTTTTTCAACATTTAGCATATTTAGATTAAACTGAGTTTAATTTAATGACTAGGAGGAAAAGGGTGAAAAATATACCCAAAATATCATTGCTGGCTGAAAACAAGGGGGAAGGACTTATGATCCACAATCCTCTGTGAGAAGATCAGTGTGCTGAAAGGTTCTTTCTTTTATCAGACTGGAACCAGGACCTGATATATTACAGCCTGTAACCTGTAAACTTTCTGATATAACACTGGTTAGATCTCATTCCAGTACATAAGCACTATTTAAATGAACTACTGCGTTCACATTGAAGTAGACAAACAATACTGAAAAGGTCCTCAGTTCATAGCCAAGTATATACACATTATAGTGTGACCATGCTATAGCATGCACCGTTATAACATGAATTTGGATATAACAATGTCGTGGTGTGGCTCCCAAAATGTCATATATATTTTTCTTGTGCATAAAAATTGTTTTCTTCTTTCTTAAAGTATGAAAATTAATGTGTATGAAGTTTATCATCTTGGAGAAGAGATTACCTAAGAATTCTAAATAAGAAGATTGTGGCATGGCTCCTGAAATTTCATATACAAGTATATTTTTTTGTAATTGAACAAAATATTTTTTTCTTTCTTAAAAGTACAAAAAATAATGTGTAAAAAGTTTTTTCAGGGATCATGCTGGGCTTTGCCAATGTCACAAATTGTAAAAAAAATAATCTTTTGGTGACAAAATATACTAACTGGTGATTATTTTGGTGACACTGTTGGCTGTTTTGAACTTGTATCTTGGGTAGGAAGTAGAGAAATTTTGAGGGAGCATGATAGGAAGCTGCAAACTTGATACAACATGCACTGGAATCTATCTATTGTTACATAAACAAATTCTTTGTTCATACTGACAAACCATCTTAACAGTATATTGTTACATCATAATCTACTTAGGCTGATATCTAGCCTGAGTACTGTAAGCTGTGATACGCTCCAATAGCTACAATCAAACAACCTTTGAAGGCATGAACAGAAACTGCTACAATCAATCAAGCAATGACTAATTCCTTTTTTCTTTAAATGTACACAGAAAAAAAGTTTTGCTGAAACTTCAAGAGAACATATTTCCTTTGTAACACCGATCAACTATGGATGGTGAGTGCAGCACCTACCCAAAACAGGCTTGGAACAACAATGAAATTATTTCTAATTTTTTATTCATTATGTCCATTTGATTACTAAACACTGCTATCTACTGCATCCTTTGCAGCTGAAGCTTCTGTGATGTTAGATGTTTACATCTTTTTAAGGTCAGGGTAGATTTTTCCATAGTTCTGAGCTTGCCCTGCAAATGAATGAGAAAAAAATGAACAAATTCTGAAAATAAGCTGAAATGTAAGATTACTGTGATTTGTCACAGGAATACTGATATATTTGTGACAATACAATATACTTTATCAACACACCATCATCACAATGATACAATACACAATACAATATATTGTATCAACATATCTGTATGTAACAACCTTAGAACTTCAAATGTAAATTTATAAATTTAAAGAAATTAGACAAAATTGTCAGATATACTAACAAGCATAGTCTGTTTTTTATACTGTATCAATTTTCTGAAAACATTTTCATCAAAACTTTGTCACACAGTACGGAAGGCCTGGCTGCAATGACCTTTTGGCATATTTTGGGAGTCATCAGGATTACAAAACAGAGTAGTTCCAAACTGATTGTGATATCGAAATATTGACTGAACACCTGTATCAAGGCCAAATCAACCATGTAAATGAGAACCATATGTACTCATAAGTTGAGTAAAACCACAAAAAACATGGACCCTGATCTGCCATTGCAAAATAATAATAATAATAATAATAATAATAATAATAATAATAATAACTTTATTTAATGAGGGTAACACAATAAGCTAAGAACTAATCTACCTTGAGGCCCTCATACAAAGGAATTTATTTATTTTAACTGCATTTCTGAAGCCACTGGATATATTGGGTTTGGAAGAAGGAAATAAAGTGGGCATTTCTAATCTCAACTGGAATACTATTCCAGAGCAAAATTCCAGAGTATTGGAATTTTTTTATATAAAAAAATTCCTTACTTGGTTTGGGAATTTTATACTGTTTGGTAGACATGAATAGCAAGTGAGGAGTATTGCCATGTAGCCTATGCTGGAACAGTGATTGTAAATATTCAGGAGCACTATTATTGGATATCCTGTACATTAATTTGGCTTTTCTCAAACAGATTTGGTCTTTGATAGGTAATTTTTAACTTACCAGCTCAACTTTCCTTGCTTTCTTTCTGAATTGATATTAGCCCAAATCATTACGCTCTTATTTGAAGATTTGCCAGCTTTGCTATGTTTTTATCATTTGAATTACCCCATACTGTATTACACTGGTCTAAATAGGGCTGCATGTAACTGTTATAAAATAGTTTTCTATGCCTTTTAGAGAGAAAATGTCTTATCCTACTGAGAAGCCATAAACCTGAATTGACTTTTTTGCTAATAAGTTTGACATACTCAGTCAATGATAGGTTATTATCTACCAAAATACCAAGTAGTCTATCATGACAGACTATTTGCAAATTTTTATCCTTCCATGTCAGACATAGTTCATCTCTATCAAGATGTGTCCTATTTTTGCCATGTTGAGATAAGTAATATTTTGGTTTTACCAGTATTTACCACCATGCCATAGCACATGCACCAGTTGTCCAGTTTGTTTAGGGCATCCTTATAAAAAAAATTTTGAGTTCATGCTTTGTGTTTTGGATGTCTGATAATGTTGTGTCATCTGCATAGAAATCTGTAGATGATATTGAGTCTGTTAGTAAAGGTGGTAGGTCATTAATAAATAAAATAAATAGTAATGGACCTAGATTTGAGCCTTGCGGTACTCCATATCTAATTGTTCCAGGTTTGGACAGAACATTATTTATATAAACATGTTGTGTTCTCTCACTTAAGTATGAAGTAAACCATCTAACTGTGCTTTCATCACATTGGTAAATTTTCAGTTTCTTCAAAAGGATTTTATGATCCACCATGTCAAAAGCTTTCCTGAAATCAACAAATACAGATCCTATTATTCTACCTTGGTCAAGTGCTTGAAGTCATTTATCAGTTAGGGAGATCAAGTCAGTCTCACATGAATGTTTCTGTTTAAAGCCTGATTGATTAGGGTGTAACAGCAAGTGTTTGGTTAAATATGACATGAATGAGTCATGAAAATGTTTTTCAATCAATTTTGAAAAGTTTGGTAGTACTGAGATTGGCCAGTAGTTATCAACATCATCCTTAGAACCAGGTTAATGAATAGGATTTACTTTTGCAGTTTTCCATATTTTGGGGACAGATGAGGTTGCAATACTTAAATTGATTATGAATGTTATGCTATCTAAAATAGCAAGGGGCAGAAGATTTAATGAGTCATGGACCAATCTGATCAAGTCCTGTAGCTTTCTTGGTATCAAGTTCACTGAGACATTTTTTAACAAAGTTTTTTTTATACTGGTGGGATAGCGAAACATACCTCCTTAGAGATTTTGCTGCTGCAGAACTTTTTCAGTTCATTAAAGTTGTTTTCTATCACTGATTCTTTTAACTTTGTGGTAGTGTTGGTGAAAACATCTGCAATGTCAGTGTCATCAGTGACTATGGTGTCATTTACCAGAAGTGAGTGAATTTTATTTGTCTGATCTTAGTGTGGTCCTCCAGTGAGTCCATTGAAGACTTTCCAAATAGAGTTTGTGTTGCTCTTTTTGTTTTCAAGCAATGATTGATAATAAGTTTGTTTTAGCTTTTTTTAATTATACCTGTTTATTTTATTTCTCCATACTTTAAATATTTTGCATTGTTTCCCATAGCCTTGAATTGGTCTTGTGTTTTCAAAGCATTTAGGATTTCAGTAGTAAGTTAGGATGGATTTCATTCTTTACTTGATCTACTTTCAGTGGTGCATGATTAAAGACTACATCCATAAATAAGTCAGTCCACACCTTCAGAGCTTCATGTATGTCATCCAAATTTTGGATCATATTCCATGGAACTTTATATAGATCATTGAGAAATTGTTCTTCATTAAAATTTTTGAAAGATCTGTAAGTGATAGTTTTATGTGTATTTTTCTTATTTCTCTTGCATTTAACCTTTTTTGTTAAAAAAGTAGGATAGTAGTCACTAAGACCAACATTCAGTACATTAATACAAGCAACATTGTCTGGTTGGTTGGTATAAATGTGATCAATAAGAGTGCTTGATTTTTCTGTTACCCTTGTAGGCTCATTTACCAGCTGGTCTAGGCCTAATGATTCAATAAATTCCATCCTGTTGTTCCTTATCTGAGTATTGAGAAGGTCCTTATTTATGCTGCCGAGTATATATATATATGTTTCTTTCTCCTGTGCAAGAACATTTTCCATTTGTTTCAAAAAGTTATCATTCCAAACTGCTTTGGAAGAAGGTGGCCTATAAATGAAACCAACAAGGAATGATTTTGCATTATTATGAGAAATTTCCACCCAGATACTCTCAATTTCAATAACTCCAAGTCAAACTGCCTTTCTGCATTTACATTTTCCCAAATGTATACAACAAGACCTCCCCCTGCTGTCTCTCTATCCATGCATAGCAGTTTTATTGTAGCCTTGACAGCGAAATAGATTATCATTGTGGTTAGCATTTAATTTGGTTTCAGTGAGTCCTGAAACATATATATTATTTCCTTGGAAGACAACATTAACTTAATCTGGTCTATTTTTCCCACTATACTTTGTACATTTAAGTGACCTATGTTAAAAACTATTGCACATCCATGCTGATTTCATGTTCAACTGCCACCTCATCAACACCTAATCCCACCCCAGGTGTTCAGAGATCTGCTTTGTTTTTAATCAGCATCAGTTTAAGAACAAATTTCAAGTTGCTTCTGCACTGATATTGAGAGGGTATGATGGTGATTTTAACAATTTTGAAAATTCAACAAACTTTCTTGGCATAGAAAATTCAGCAAAGGATAAAAAATAAGCTAACATCATCCTTCTTCACTGACAAGGGATACAGATAAAATATAAATTTTATGTAAGCCCTGTGCATTTTAAACAGGAGATTTATCAAGAGGTTCCTGAAAGAACTTCTTAATTTCTAAAAGTTTCTGACATGAAGATTCCAGTTTTAACAATGCTTTGTGACATTATACACCAACCTCCATATCTTTCTGATCCAAACAGTTTTCGGAATTCATGACATCCACACTTAGAAGCTTTCTCCCACTCAATTAGCAGTGACAGCAACCTTGATGAACTTAAGCATGAATTTATTCAGCATCTTCTATGCTTCCTCATAGAGCACATGAGTAAAAGATTCTTGTTTGGAGAAGGAAAAAAAAAGCCAAAAATCTGTCAGTGGTCCCATACTAATAATAAGTACATCTGACTACAGGTTTCCACATTGTACACCTCTAGACCATTCTAATCCAAAATCTGTCAGTGGTCCCATACTAATAATAAGTACATCTGACTACAGGTCTCCACATTGTACACCTCTAAACCATTCTAATCTAAACTGTTTTCTGGCTTCATGACATCATACTCAAATTATCAATGATATCAGCCTTGAGGAACTTAAGCATAACGTCTCCTTATAAACAGCATGAATCAAAGAAACAAAGCCAACAATCTTTCTAACTGTGACCCCACACTGATCAGAAGTACATCTAAATACAAGTTTCCACATTTTCAAACTTTCACAGAATCTTTTTTACCTCTCATTCTTCATTTGCCTTTTCTTGTTCTTGCCAGTAAATGTTTCAGAAAGAATTGATACACAGCATTCCACTTCAATCTTAATCAGAACTGGTATGAGGCACTTGCAATGAGCATGTGTTATGAACAGATCATCCTCCAAATCCTATCTCTGACAGATTATTCAAGAAATCTTCCCTCTGACTAATGTGAAACTTAATCCAGTCAGACAGATCTCTGACAGATTATTCAAGAAATCTTCCGTCTGGCTAATGTAAGACTTAAACCAGTCACACATGTCTCTGACAGATTATTCAAGAAATTTTTGCCTGACTAATGTGAGACTTAAACCAGTCACACAGATCTCTGACAGATTATTCAAGAAATCTCCCCCAGATAATATGAGACTTAAACCAGTCACACAGATCTAAAGCTAACTGCTCTGCCTATTCTCCAAAAATACCAAAACCTTGTCTGAAGGCATAGTGAACAACATGCAGTGCATATGAAAAAACTGTACCATCTGTGTTAAACCTAATTCTTTCAAATGGTGTAAAATAAGAAACAAACTGTCTTATTAACAGTAAACAAACAGATGGATGCAGTTGATACTCCTTGTCTGTCCGTATGTCATATACATCACTTCTTTTTTCATGACCAAACACAACAGCTTTAATGAACTGAGCCACAACTTCCCTAGTCTAATCTGACACAATGCTTTTTTCTCTGAGCATCTGCTACTTGGTCAAACTGAAAGGTAAATGACACTTTACTGTTATTTTCTGTGAGATTTTCTTCCTGAAGATTTTCTTCCTGAAGCAGGGCCCAAGTCCATCAGAAATCATAAGAAATTTTACTTTTGCCCATTGTAAAATCTTCAAAACCTGAAACTGAGCCATTAAAAAAACAGTTAGACAAAGCTCTGAGGTTCCATCACAGGAACTGTAAAAATACCCAGAAGCAGCAATTCTCATGGCCCAGAAAGTGTCTGCCATAGAAAGTTCTTCCTGATGGATTTCTGACTTGCAGATGCACTTGCTGTGAATCAGGTGCTTGTACAGGAGCTCCACTAGACCTACTACCTTCTCCACCTGATGGTATGTATAATGTCTGAGACTAGCTGATTCTCATTTCTGCAATCTCTGCAAGATTCTGTCCTTCAGCATAACTCATTTGCTACCAAAATTGAAGTGTTTCCACTTCTGAAGAGGTCCAACACCATTATTTATGTCCATTGCTATCTTGTGGCATTTAAAGCAAATCACTTTTAATTTAATCATATACCTCTTAACTTCTTTACAACCTGTTCCCTTCATCTAAAAATAGATAAATCTTAATCTCCTGAATGCATCCTAGTTTCTCACCCATCCCAAAATTAAATTAAATGAATCTGATTTGTCTTTGAAAGTAGAGAGATAAAATTTACCTATCCAGCAACACGACTGAATGTAGAAACAGCTGTAAAGCTATGAAAATTTGCAACAATAAATAATAATAAAGAATTAATATTCAATGCTCCTACACTGAATATCTTGCATGTATTAAGCAGCAGATTTTAAAACATTACCATTTTAAGGCTGTGCTTTTAGCATACACATTACAGCTGATAGTCCTGGTAGAGGGACTCTCCCTCTTCAGGAAATACACTGATTCTAAATAGCTTCAGCTCACATTCCTCCCAAACTGTATGCATCATACCATGTGAAACTTGTAGTCATATGGAATATAAAGGCAGGAATCTCAATGTTTCTAGAAAGCAAATCTTTATTGCTGCTTGCATCACATGGAACTTGTAGTAAGACGGAATATAAAGACAGAAATCTCATTGGAACTGGACGGCAAATATTTCTTTCTGCTAAAAACTAATGAGAGGAAACATACTGAGATACTTAACAAAATCCTCTCATTATATGGTTAGCAAAACAATTTTTATATGTCGACATAAAATTGTAAAAAGGAAGGATAGAAGGGCAATTTTTAAAAAAAAACAGGAAGTCTAACAAAAAAGAACAAAATAGGAAAAACCAGGCCTTTTGGAAGGATTGTGTTTGGGAAGTGGTACATGTAGGAAATGATTTCCTAATGAACAAATGACTACTGAAGAAGGCCAACAAGGCCTGAATGTGGTTTCTTACCTGAGAACTGATGTGTGGGTCTCCTATGATGGTCGTCCTCACTGGGTCCCCTGTAGTGAGACCCTTGGGGTGGGTGTGGTGCACTGGGAGTTGGTCTCGCTCCCTCTGAATGTACAGATCTGTCATCTAAAAGTATTAATACACAAATATGATATCTTAATTTTAGCAAACACAAAAAAGGAATGGTGAATAATTATTACTCACATAAATATACCCCAGCAGCTTGCCCCTACCCATGACAGAGATGTATATATAGCAAACAAAGCATAACTCTACTGAAAATAGTGTAAGTACAATGATTTGTTAATTTGCATCTCTTCTGATGATGACCATAATGTGTACAGCAATCCATAGGAAACTGCAACAGTGTTTTGCATTCAAAGCATTCTGCCATGCACTGCAACAGTAGTTGTACTGTATTCAATATTCTGTCATGCACTGCAACAGTAGTTGTATTTACGATACTCTGCTATGTGTTCCATCAGTAATTGTATTAACAATACTTTGCCATGCACTGCAACAGTAATTCTATTCACAATACTCTGCCATGCACTGCAACATTAATTCTATTCACAATACTCTGCCATGCACTGCAACAGTACTTGTATTCACAATACTCTGCCATGCACTGCAACAGTAGTTGTATTTACAATACTCTGCCATGCACTGCAACAGTAGTTGTATTTACAATACTCTGCCATGCACTGCAACAGTAGTTGTATTCACAATACTCTGCCATGCACTGCAACAGTAGTTGTACTGTATTCAAAATATTATGTCATGTACTGCAACAGTAGTTGTATTTAAAATACTCTGCTATGTGCTCCAACAGTAACTGTATTAACAATAATCTGCCATGCACTGCAACAGTAGTTGTACTGTATTCACAATACTCTGCCATGCACTGCAACAGTAATTCTATTCACAATACTCTGCCATGCACTGCAACAGTAATTCTATTCACAATACTCTGCCATGCACTGCAACAGTAGTCGTATTCACAATACTCTGCCATGCACTGCAACAGTAGTTGTACTGTATTCAAAATACTCTGTCATGCACTGCAACAGTAGTTGCACTGTATTCAAAATACTCTGCCATGCACTGCAACAGCAGCTGTACTGTATTCACAATACTCTGCCATGCACTGCAACAGTAGTCGTACTGTATTCAAAATATTCTGTCATGCAACAGTAATTGTATTCACAATACTCTGCCATGTACTGCAACAGTAGTTGTATTCACAATACTCTGCCATGCACTGCAACAGTAATTGTATTCACAATACTCTGCCATGCACTGCAACAGTAGTCGTATTCACAATACTCTGCCACGCACTGCAACAGTAGTTGTATTCACAATACTCTGCCATGCACTGCAACAGTAGTTGTATTCACAATACTCTGCCATGCACTGCAACAGTAATTGTATTCACAATACTCTGCCATGCACTGCAACAGTAGTTGTATTCACAATACTCTGCCATGCACTGCAACAGTAGTTGTATTCACAATACTCTGCCATGCACTGCAACAGTAGTTGTACTGTATTCAGAATACTCTGCCATGCACTGCAACAGTAGTGTACTGTATTCACAATACTCTGCCATGCACTGCAACATTAGTTCACAATACCCTCTCATGCACTGCAACAGCAGCTGTACTATATTTACAATACTCTGCCATACACTGCAACAGTAGTGTACTGTATTCACAATACTCTGCCATGCACTGCAACAGTAGTTATACTGTATTCAGAATACTCTGCAATGCATTGCAACAGTAATTGTATTCACAATACTCTGCCATACACTGCAATAGTAGTTGTACTGTATTCACAATACTGTGCCATGCACTGCAACAGTAGTTGTACTGTATTCACAATACTCTGCCATGCACTGCAACAGTAGTTGTATTCACAATACTCTGCTATGCACTGCAACAGTAACTGTATTCACAATACTCTGCCATGCACTGCAACAGTAGTTGTACTGTATTCAGAATACTCTGCCATGCACTGCAACAGTAGTGTACTGTATTCACAATACTCTGCCATGCACTGCAACATTAGTTCACAATACCCTCAAATGCACTGCAACAGCAGCTGTACTATATTTACAATACTCTGCCATACACTGCAACAGTAGTGTACTGTATTCACAATACTCTGCCATGCACTGCAACAGTAGTTATACTGTATTCAGAATACTCTGCAATGCATTGCAACAGTAATTGTATTCACAATACTCTGCCATACACTGCAATAGTAGTTGTACTGTATTCACAATACTGTGCCATGCACTGCAACAGTAGTTGTACTGTATTCACAATACTCTGCCATGCACTGCAACAGTAGTTGTATTCACAATACTCTGCTATGCACTGCAACAGTAACTGTATTCACAATACTCTGCCATGCACTGCAACAGTAGTTGTACTGTATTCACAATACAGTCTCATGCACAGTAACAATAGCTGTACTGTATTCAGAATACTATGCCATGCACTGCAACAGTAGTGTACTGTATTCACAATACTCTCCCATACACATTAATAGTAATTGTACTGTATTCACAATACTCTGCCATGCACAGTAGCAATGGTTTTATTGACATTACTGTCATGCATTGCAACATTAGTTGAATACACAATACTGCCATGCATTACAAAAGTAGTTGTATATACAATGCTTCCATATGTTGCAAAAGTAATTGTATGCACAATATTGTCATACACTGCAACAGTAGTTATATTTACAATACTCTGCCATCATTGCAACAGTAGTTGTATTCACAATATTCTCTCATGCATGATACCAGTATTTTGTATTCACAATACTTTCTCATGCACAGTAACAGTATTTGTATTCACAATACTCTCTCATGCATGATAACAGTATTTGTATTCACAATACTCTCTCATGTATGATAACAGTATTTTGTATTCACAATACTCTCTCATGCACAATAACAGTATTTGTATTCACAATACTCTCTCATGCATGATAACAGTATTTTGTATTCAGAATACTCTGCCATGCACAATAACAGTATTTGTATTCACAATACTCTCACGTAGAATAACAGTATTTATATTCACATTACTCTCTCATGTACAATAAAAGTATTTTGTATTCACAATACTCTCTCATGCACAATAACAGTATTTGTATTCACAATACTCTGCCATGCACTGCAATAGTAATTCTATTCACAATACTTTCTCATGCACAATAACAGTATTTGTGTTCACAATATTCTGCCATGCACTGCAGTAGTAATTGTATTCACAATACTGCCATGCATTGTAACAGCACTTGTTTTGGCAATATAAGCCACACAATGCACCCAGCTGCAAGTCAAAAAGGGCAACAAACCTTACAAAAGACATCAAAGCACAAAGATTTGTCAAAAGGTGCATTTTTTTGGTGATGATCATAAGAAGCACATAGTTTCACAGCAAGAAAATTGTCGGACTGGATATGCTGCATTAAGTTTAGTGATACAATGTAAAATATCCACCCTGATATTTTCATGTCATTTGAGTCGATGTCTTATGTCCCAAATAAATGGCATCGTGTAGTATGTTCCCTGGTCGAATGACAGGGGAAATAGCAGCCACATTTTCAGGAATAACACCCATGGAGCCCATATTGACACTTTCTGACAGATTAAAGTCTAACAACATAAATATCACATGGACATCATACATGGTAGAAATACCTTACTATCAAACAAACAGGGCAATAACTCAAACAACAATTACGGAAGCAGTGAGATTTGTTAGCATGAACATCTTCAGGTAATGACAACAGCATTAAAAAAGTTTAATGGCCACAGCATATACAAAAGAAATCTGCAAATTCATTTGGAACACTGTTCTTTCAGAATTGTGATAGAACATTTAGGATTATTTGGGATTTAATTCACAATACTGTAAGTCCCTTTTCCATTTTCACTTTGTATTCTAGGGAAATAAATTACTGATTGAATTTTACAAAACTTCATGGTTTTACTTCTTTTTGATACTTAGTTTAAGATCATAAGTCGTAGCCCATCTATAACCTAAATATCCAGACATTAAAAATAATTGCTTTTCTGTCTGAATAATTCATATACCAATGAAAATTATCAATTTTTCCAAACATATTCTCTGGAAAAGTAACATCTTCATTGTTAATTTTGAGGATCAATGTGCCTGGCAAATTTGCTGCTACATGAAAGTTTTCCAATAAAGTAGACTGTATTACATATCCCATTTTGCCAATAATTAACACTTCTATGATACTGCTTCAGTGTATTTTTTTACAAACAAATTACGTTTCTGGAGTTTGTTTTTTGTTTATACAACTATGTCAATCTGTTCATCATAAACATGTACTATTGCTGGTTATAAGTGAAAATTGGCCCTAAATGACATAATTGCTTTCTGTAATTAATTAAATTAATTAATTCTATAATTAATTTAACTAATTTCTGTAAACTCTGAGCACATTCACAAACTTTGGAAGATATTATATTGCTTAACTCATAAAGTACTCAATCAAAACAAACCACACATGAATAATCTTTATAAACTTATCTATGAATGTGAACCAGATGATAATAATGTATGCAAACTGACAATTTGAACTAAATCTAATATTGGCATTGTTTCATAATGTAAAGATTGTCTATGACTATAAAAAGTATCACCAAAATAATATGCATCTATTCATGCTATCATGCCTCTGAAAATTTGAAACATATCCATATTTTCTTTGAAAAATGCCTAAAGTGATCTTAACACAACAACTACAGATATGGCTGGCTATGAATGTCGTACATATGTCAAATTTAATGCCGGCTACTGACAACACCTTGAATTGATCTGCACGCTGACACGAGTAATCAACATGGTTTCACAGTTTGTCAGTTGTTCTGCTCTAACACCTGTTTTTTAGTACGGGTAGTTTCTTTGGTTTAAAAAATGCATTTGGTGTTTGGAAATTTTTGCACCATTGAAAATCATATATATGAAAAAATTGAAAATATAGTGTCCAAAATATTAGAGGGTAAGGGTGTTTAGGTTAATTATGATACCTGCCCTAGATTAGATTAGATTAAATTGGACTGGGTGGGTGGGTGGGTCGATCATGGATGGACTTACAGACAGATATATAAAAAGATCAAATAGATAGACAGATAGATATATAGACAGACAGACAGACAGACAGAAAGATAGATACATATAGATAGATAGACAGACAGATGGATGGTTGGATGGATAGACAGATAGATAGTGAGACAGATAGATAGATAGATAGATAGATAGATAGATAGATAGATAGATAGATAGATAGATGGATGGATGGATGGATGGATGGATGGATGGGTTGGTGGGTGGGTGGGTGGGTGAGTGGACAGATGCATGGATGCATGGACAGACAGACAGATGGTTGGTTGGATAGATAGATAGATAGATAGATAGGTAGATGGATGGATGGGTGGGTGGACAGACTGATGGATGGATGCATGGACAGACAGATAGATAGGTAGGTAGATAGATCAAACAGATATATAGATCAAAGTAAAATAAATAATTCAGTACAGTGTAGATAAATAAACAAATAACAAGCATAGTACCCTGAATACCACTGATAAACTCTCTGATCAAATTTATGAAGTTTTCCCTCTCTGTAGGACCCCCACTGATAAATGCAGTTAGGGCTTCAATCGTCTTGCTCCCAACCAGTTCCTGGACCCTTCTAACCAGCTCCTCTCTTTCTGAGTCAGACAGAGCCCTGATCACTGTTACCAGAGATTGGTAGTCATCTGACCTCAAGTAACCAAACACTGAGCCTGTAAGAAAAAGGCATAATGAGCTGCATATGACCATTGTAGTGGCTCTAAACAGGCTGCTTAATATATAACCTTTAAGTGTGAACTCAAAAAGGCAGCCCATGGTACATATGTGACATGGGTTGGTAAAAATAAGCAACTCATGTTACATGTATAACAAATCATGGTAATTTTGTTGGCAACCAATTTTGCATGTGTGATGCAAATATCCATAAAAATAGGCAACTCATATTACAAGTGACACATGCTGCCATACAAAAGACAACACAAGGCACATGTGACATGTTTTTATACAAAAGGCACAAAATGTTAGTAATTAAATATGCAAACAATGTAAAATCTGACACACATCACTAATGAAATGGGCAACCCATGTTATATGTGTGACACATGTTGACAATAAAATAGGCAACACAATGTTACACGTGTGACATGGGTTGGTAATAAAAAAAGCAACCATTGTTACATGACACATGCTGCTAATTCATTAGGTAACCCATTTTGCATGTGTGATACAAGCAGCTATACAAATAGGCAACTCATGTTGAGTTACACATGTTGCTATACAACAGACAACACAAGGTGTATGTTACACATGTTGCTATAGAATAGCAACAAATGTTACATGTGACACATGTCACTAGTAAAATATGAAACCAATGCTATATTTGACACATGTCACTAATTATATAGGCAACCATGTTACATGCGTCAAAGAGCAAGAACCAAATAGGAGAACTCTATGTGATAAGTGTATATACCTAAATAGCTCAAAAGTATGTTTCATAATAGTGTCCACTGGACTGAATAGTTAGCTCTCCTTTAATAAGTTCCCTTGGAGTGTCTACAAACAAAAAATCTCTCATGATAACAAAAGGTTGCCAGTCTTGTAGAATTATCTCATATGACCAGGTTGCCAGTCTTGTAGAATTATATCATGGTATGACCAGTATACCAGCCTTGAAGAATTATTTAATCTAAGACCAGGTTACCAGCCTATTAGAATTATCTCAAAATAAGATGCATTGCCAGTCTTGTAGACAGCCTTGTAGAATTATCTCATAATAAGACTAGGTTGCCAGCCTTGAAGACTTATCTCATGAACAGGTTGCTAGTCTTGTAGAATTATATCATGGTATGACCAGTATACCAGCCCTGAAGAATTATTTTATCTAAGACCAGGTTACCAGTCTTGTACAATTACCTCATAATAAGATCAGGTTACCAGCCTTGTAGAATTATCTCATATTAGGATCAGGTTGCCAGCCTTGTAGAATTATCTCATAATAATATTAGGTTGCCAGCCTTGTAGAATTATCTCATAATAAGATTAGGTTGCCAGCCTTGTAGAATTATCTCATATTAGGATCAGGTTGCCAGCCTTGTAGAATTATCTCATAATAATATTAAGTTGCCAGCCTTGTAGAATTATCTCATAATAATATTAGGTTGCCAGCCTTGTAGAATTATCTCATAATAAGATTAGGTTGACAGCCTTGTAGAATTATCTCATATTAGGATCAGGTTGCCAGCCTTGTAGAATTATCTCATAATAATATTAAGTTGCCAGCCTTGTAGAATTATCTCATAATAATATTAGGTTGCCAGCCTTGTAGAATTATCTCATAATAAGATTAGGTTGACAGCCTTGTAGAATTATCTCATAATAATATTAGGCTGACAGCCTTGTAGAATTATGTCATAATAATATTAGGTTGACAGCCTTGTAGAATTATCTCATAATAAGATTAGGTTGCCAGCCTTGTAGAATGATCTTATAATAGGATCAGGCTGACAGCCTTGTAGAATTATTTCATAACAGGATTAGGTTGACAGCCTTGTAGAATTATCTCATAATAAGATTAGGTTGACAGCCTTGTAGAATGATCTTATAATAGGATTAAGCTGACAGCCTTGTAGAATTATTTCATAACAGGATTAGGTTGCCAGCCTTGTCGAATTATATCATGATAAAATCAGGTGGCCAGCCCTGAAGAATTATCTCATAATAGGATTAGGTTGCCAGCCTTGTAGAATTATGTCATAATAAGATTAGATTGACAGCCTTGTAGAATTATCTCATAATAATATTAGGTTGACAGCCTTGTAGAATTATCTCATAATAGGATTTGGTTGCCAGCCTTGTAGAATTATATCATGATAAAATCAGGTGGCCAGCCCTGATGAATTATGTAAAAGTACAGGAAGGTTTTGTTAGTGGAAAATGATGTTGAAAGTAAAGAAAATACCAACATTTTGTGAGAACAAGGATGGTCGTATCATGGAAATATTAGGGAATAAATAATAAAATTCTATTTGCAGCATTTATACAGATCAGGAGACTTAAAATTCAATGACTTTTGAATGACTATTTAGTTATGAGTTTTCAGTTTTCAAAGAAGACTCTCAAGTGTTATACTTCCAATTACTACCTTTTTTACACATGAAACAAAAACAATAAACATATAAATAAATGCTATGAAATATGAGTGGCAATTTATAATAAAATCTTCATAACTGGACTCAAATATTAAATGCTGCTCTTTAGCTACTGTACTTTCTCTTCTAGCTGCAACTCTACTGCTTTCACTTGCTCTTTATTTTCATTTCCCTTTCATCTGAGTCAAATGGAGTGAGAAATTAGTGTGATTGTCTTCAGCTTCATCTGCTAGTGTGTCAGCTTCATGGGAAAAGCTGCAAACATCCATAATATTTAAGCCTTCAACACACTGCTTTGCATGAAACCTAGTATCAAAACTGCACTCACAATGTCACTGAATTTGCACAACCTGCCGGCAAAGCTGAAAATGACTGTTATAATGCAAGTGACAGGAATGACGAAGAATTAAATGATGTCTGAGCTGACCCAATCAAATCTAAATGGCCAGAAAAACACTACTTGTGTCGAGGAAACATACATACATACATACATACATACATACATACATACATACATACATACATACATACATACATACATACATACATACATACATACATACATACATACATACATACATACATACATACATACATACATACATACATACATACATACATACATACATACATACATACATACATACATACATACATACATACATACATACATACATACATACATACATACATACATACATACATACATACATACATACATACATACATACATACATACATACATACATACATACATACATACATACATACATACATACATACATACATACATACATACATACATACATACATACATACATACATACATACATACATACATACATACATACATACATACATACATACATACATACATACATACATACATACATACATACATACATACATACATACATACATACATAAATAAATAGTGATTCAGTGATAAATATGCATAATGATTATATATACCAGCTATCCCACCAAAAAGGGCCCCTGGAGGACCTGCAACAAGACCCCCAACAGCAACCCCACTTGCTGCCCATGCCATATGCCAAAAGATCCCTGCAACAAAAGAAATGTAAAACTACACTGCACAAAGATATGTCATTTTATCATGCAATGTATAAAGCACAGTTCTCATAAAATCTCCTATCTGATGCAGAAAATCATGCCACATAATGTACAAGTATATGAAACATTTTTCTCATATTTCACTTTATTAGCGATTTTAGACCAAGCTTTTAAATTAGTGGCAATAGAAAGCAGACCACATGTATCAAGTATGGTAGTGATAGCAGACCACATGTATGAAAAAGCAGCAGTACAGGCTGACATGATTATGCAGTAACATCAGATGACACCTAAGGCTCATCTGCACCCTATTCCTCCATTTGACAAACCATTTAGCAGAATAATGGTAGACAGTGTCTCTCCCATATACAAGACCAAGTCAGGCAACCAATACTTGCTGACCATAATGTGTGTGCATCCACAAGATTTCCAGGGGCAATTCCTTCAAGGAATATTAAAACAAACAAAAAATAGTAAAAGCTTTAATAATTTTTTTTTAAAATAAACGTTTTGGCCTTCCCAAGTCTGTCCAATCTGAACAAGGGTCAAATTTCATGTCCTGAATTTTCCAGCAAGTTATGCATAAATTTGGCATCCAACAATCTAAGTCTTCTGCATATCAACTTGAAAGTCAAGAGGCCTTGGAAAATTTTCAACATATGATTCAGTTACATTGCTTTGATATAGAAGAAGACTGCGATGAGTGTCTTCATTTACTGTTGTTTACTGTCTGGGCATCAATTCATGTTTTAGTCCTACTAAACTAGATTTTGGACATATCCATTTACCATTGATGTTGATTGATTGAAGATTGATTGTTATTTTTACAGCGCACCAGCACTGTTAGGCTATTTAGCGCCATACAAAAGGTTATATGTATAATCATTTAAAAATGATAAAAGGTTTTATATCAACCAGCGATATCAAAATCAAACAGTTGAAAGTAAAATGATATGTTGGTTAAGGGTAACATATAAAGCTTCCCGATCAACAGGGAATGTAAATTGTATATGTTAATAGAGACACTCAGATGAAAAGTTATTCAAAATAAGAGACGGTATATATATTACATAAAAATGCTCAAGTTGATGGCATAAAAGTTATAGCTTCGAGTAAATGTTTACTTCTTTCAGGAATTCTATAATACAAGTTACATCCTCTGTATCAAAAAGTTCCTTCATGTCATGCACACTGTAGTACTGATTGCACGTAGGTTGCAAGTCAAACCACTCTATCATAAAGTGCTTAACAGTGAATGGTTCATTGCAAGAAATGCACTCTGATGGGTCCTCACCTTTTAGTATGTGGGAGTGGGTTATATACATATGACCAATTCAGATTCTTGCAAAACGACTGCATCCTCCCTACGGATGGTTCTGAAGAAAGGAGTCCATTCTCCTAGGGTTGGCTTGATGGCGTGAAGTTTATTATTCATTGCGTCATTCCATGATGCCTGCCACTTCTGACATAAAGACTCTTTGATACTAGGTTTAAAATCAGTATAAGGAATTTTAAAATCAGATGGTTCTTGGGATAGGGCCATTTTAGCAGCACAATCTGCTTTTCCATTCCCCTTAATAAAATTATGGCTAGGTTACCAACAGTATACTAAATTGTGGGAGTGACTCAGTTCAGAATTTCTGACAAGACTATTAGTTAATAATGGGTTCTCCAGTTTTCTATTGTGTAGTGACTGAAGTACTGATAGTGAGTCAGAGAAGATGATGCTGTTTAAAATAAGTTTGTTTTCAATATATTGCAGAGCAAGGTCTATTGCTCTGATTTTGGCTAAAAAAATCTGATGTACCATTTGGTAAGCGAACTTGTGTTGTGTGTTTTCCACTAATAAAGGCTGTGGCAGCCTTTTCCTCATCCTTTGATCTGTCTGTATAAATCCTTGTATAGTTTTTAAATTCTGTGAGGAGTTCATGATAAGAGTTTTTGAGGATGGAAGGGTTTGTCTCTGATTTTTTTCCATCGTGAAGCGTAAAAAGTGCTTTTGGCTGTTTAAGTAGAAATGGAGGTGTTTCAGAGAGAAACATTTTTGAATTTTAGAAAGATCAATTTTGTTACTGTCAAGGCTGGATGATATTCTAATACCAAAGGAAGGAATGGCATTTGGTTTATTTTCATATAAGGTTTTATATTTAGGTTGAAAAAGATTCGAAAAAGCAGGGTTCAGAGGGTTTGATTTTAATTTGAGAGCATACTTTGTGGAAAGCATTTCTCTATGATGTGATAATGGTGGTTCATTTGCTTAAGTGAGAAGGCTTTCACATGGAGGATGTCTTAAATGCTCCCAGAGCGAATCTTATTCCTTGATGATGAATTGGGTCAGGCATCTTCAAATATGACTTCCTAGCTGAATATAAACAACACAATCATAGTCCAGTTTGAAGCAAATAAATGTTCTATATAAATTGTGGATGACTTTTCTATCAGCACCCAAGTCAGTGTGCGCTACTACTTTGAGTAGATCATGAGATTTAAAGCTAGCTTTCAAGTCAGTTTTCTGTCGAAGATAATACCTAAAAACTTTGTTTCCTGAACAAATGGAATAGGTGTTCCATCCAGTGTGAGTTTAGGTTCATCAAGAAGTCTTCGTAACTGACAGAAATGCATACATACCATTTTGGATTTCGAGAATTTGAAACCATTAGTACTGGCCCAATTTTGAATCTTGTTGATATTTTGTTGTAGTTGTCTTTCAATTGTATGCATGTGCTTTGATTGATAACATATTAGAAAATCATCAACGTATAACGAGCAATCCACACCAGGAGCCAAACACTTGGTGATGCTATTGATTTTGATGTTGAAAAGCATCACAGATAGAATACTGCCCTGGGGCACACCCATCTCTTGCTCGTGCATATCAGAGAGGTGGAACCCACTCATACCAGTAATCCATAAATCATTGAAGATTTCCAGAAGAGCTGTTAATGATGGTTCTGGAAGGTGTTTCAAAAACTGGTAATGTATTTTGTCAGGCCAAGCAGATGTATAATGGGCCTTATTCAAAGATTTAATCAGCTCAAACAGTGAAAACAGTTGACTATAACTTTCTGAGTTATTCGATATGAATTTCAACCGTGTCTTTTCCTTTTGAGTTTTTACTCTTTGGAAGGCTTCTGAATAATTAGACGAGGAATTTTTAGAAAAACTATTGGTAAGTATATTAACTATGTCATGTTTGGAATTAAAATTTTTACTGTTTAGTTTCAGATGTCAGAAAGAATTTTGTTTCCCCTTTCCATTTATTTTGTGGATCGTGTCCCAAACTTTCTTTATAGAGGAATGACAATTTAAAGTTGAAATGTATTTTTTCCATGATGCTCTTTTACTTTCTTTAATCGTGTTGCAGGCTCTGGCCCAAACAATATGGTACTTAGTTAAATTTTCTGGCGTTGAACGATTACTAAATTTTTTCAGTGTTTCTTGGCATTGTCTAATGGCCTCTTTACATTCTTTGGTGAACCATGGCTTTTGGGTTCTTTTACAGTTCAGTGAGGACTTGTGAATGGATTCTTCTGCAATCTCCATTAAAACATAAGTAAAATACTGAAAAGGGTTATTGTAGTTTAAAATGGTATCCCTGTTAAGCCTAGCTGTGCAAAGTGTTTAAAATTTGGCCCAGTCGGCCTTCTTTAAATTCCATTGTGGAACTGCTTCATCAATTGTAACGTTGGTGTTCTTAAGAGAGATTGGAAAGTGGTACTGCTGTGAAGGTCATCAGCGACCTTCCAATTATAATCCAAAAGTAGTGTAGGAGAGCAAATTGTCAAGTTGACACACATGTATGTATGTGTTCATGTGTGTAAAAATGTTGGTGATTTGATGTTATATAGACACAAGTTGTGTCTATACATGAAATCTTCTACCGTGTTGCCCCTGTCGCCAATGTAGTTTGATCCCCATAAAATGTTATGGGCATTAAAATCCTCAAGTAGAGTACATGGAGTGGGCAGTTGTTGAACAAGTTTGTCTAATTCATTTGGTACTAGGTTGGTGTTTGGTGGTATACAAACAGAGCAAAAGGAAATCACACGATACAGTGTGACGTTTACAGCAATGGCTTGTAAATTTGTGTTTAAGGGAATGATGCTTTGAGGAGTCCTATTGTTTACAACAACGGAAACTCCTTCTGAGGCCCTGTCACCAGTTTTGGAGTAGGTGTTAAAAAAGGAGTAGTTTTTAAGTGTGATGTTGTCTGTGCCTTTTAAAAAAGTTTCCTGCAGGCATAGTACTGCAGGATCATGTTTGTTTAAAAGCAGAAGAATGTCACTGTAGTTGGTTTTAAGTCCTCGGCAATTCCAATGTATGATGCTGTTCTTCATTATGGATTTTTTTAAATAGGAGCGGATATAAGTAGGTTAGATCTTTTGTGGATTAATATTTGGCTTTATTTCTCTGGCGGAAGAACAGGATTAAATTTTTTGGATGTAGGTCTGGGTCCACCCTGAGGACATGGAGCAGTTTCTTTTGCATCCATATCCTCAAAGTCTAAAAAAACTGTTGTGCAGCTTTATAGGGTCATCAGACCCCTTTTGCTGTCTATTTGTTTGCAACTTTTTTTACCGTTTGGTGATTTTGTTGGTGTAGTGTTGTTAAATGTTGTTTGAGTTGACAGTGAGTTTTTTTGGAGGTTTGTAATGCGGAATGTTTCAGCTGGAAGGGGATTCAGGTGGGTTTGTTTGGGTTTGGGTGTCTTTCATTGCTTTTGGTTGTTTTTCACTACAGTTGAGAAGGTCGGGCCAGAAAGGGAAGTTCTAGCTTGTACAAGCTTCCTGGCCTCTGGATAGGGGATGATGGAGGTGTACTTAACCCTCTGTATTTCCTTCTCCTGTTTCCAGGTGTCACAATCCTTTGAATTAGCATGGTTCTAATTTCCACAACTGACACAATGCAGAGTGGCTCTGCACATGGATTCCCGATGAGAAGGGTCTCTGCATCAGCCACATACTTGGCTTTTCGAGCATCGGTCTTCATGATGGCCGTATTTTTGACATTTGAAGCATCGAGGGGATCTGGCATATATATCTCAACCTTTACCTGTAAAAATTCAACCATGACTACTTTAGGTACTCTAGGTTTGTTGAAGGTGAGTATAATGGTGTTGGTGTCCAGCAGACCCTTCGATGATTTCATTGCCGCTGACTCCAGCCAAGTCACGGCAATGAATGATGTGTTAAGTGTTGTGTGTGCGAAACAAGTTACTGGAATGTCATGAAAGGTCTTAATTTTTTGGATGCTTTAAATTCGCACTCCACAAGCAGATCACCTGATTTCAGTTTTTTAACACTTTTGGGTCTGCCAACTAAACCAAGTATAGTCTTTTCAACTATAAATGGCGATAGTGTGGAAAGCGATTAAGCTCCATCTTTGGACTGGATGACCATGAAGCTAGAAAAAGATTCCATGCCACATGGCTCATTGTCAGATTCTGAAACAGTTTTGTTCTCTTGTGTTGACTGTTTTTTTGATTTTTGATTTTTTTATTTTTTTTATTTTGTCACCTGTGCTCACCCACCTGCCATGGAGTCCAACATGGGGACACTTTCCAAGTGCCAGGGATACACAGGTAGTATACTCAGTAGGTAAGATTACCTCCTGATTGACCCGTTGAGCCACTGCCTTCTAGTAAGTCTTCTGAGAGTAGGAGAAAGGAAACGGGTAGAAAGTAGGGGTAACGGTGGTATCAAGAGAGATACATGGAGAAAAAAGAGAGAGCGAGCAAGTAAATTAAGACCTCCTAGGGCTTGGTGTGACCAGCCAATTAGTCGAGACCAGGCCCATCCCAACCACCCATCTTGAAGAAGTAGTGGCAAAAGTAGTGTATTGCATCGGAAAGCCTCTGCTCAACTACCAGGATCCTTTCCTCCCCGACACAGGATGCAACCCACGGCAAACAGGTTGCCTCTACTTAGTCGCCTCTTATGACACATAGTGAGGACACATTGGACCAATTCTACAACCCTGGACCCACTGGGAGAGCCACTGAAGTTATTAAAAGAGAAACTTCTTTCAACTGAAGATTCAGAGATTAATCTTCTTGATTATGTCTCTGATTTCAAATATAAGTTGTGAAAGGCTTGTGAAATTTTTCCATATGGTATCAATTTACAAAACAATTTGTCACAAGCTCATTTTCTGCAGAGAGCTTGCCTGAATGATCAATGTTAATTTTTATTGCTCTTTAATATCATTAAGTGCATTTTGGATACATTTCTAAGTAAGGATTATAAACAAAGTTTTACAAAGTACTGTGTAAACACACAAGTTGAACTCAACTGCAAACAACATGGACCATCAGATCACATAATACGCTGGCACATAAGGGTCTATGTTGTTTATTAACATAGGAAGGCATGTGTTAAAACAACCTATGCATCGTCTTTACACTGGATTCTTATCCTCTCATCCGCTGGAATACAATTAAAAATTTTGATATTTGGTTTCATAAAATCTGAAGCATTGACAGTGTTACACCAGTTTAAATGTATTTCAAATCTGATGACTTCCTTACAGATTTCTAAAACACGACAAGATACATTATTGTCATGATTGGAGACTAACTAAGCATCACATCTCCCTTCTCATCTCCTTTTCTAACACTCCTAATAATGGTCATCAGCAAAATGTTTTTCAACCAATATTTAATATTTTGCTTTAATCATGCATGAAACATACCCTAAAGAATTATATTCTTCCTTGAGTTGTTTTTTCATTAAATCACAAACATGAATGATAGTACTTTTTATTTTAGTTAAACTGGAAATGAACAAATATTTTCTCATTCATATCAAAATAACCTTGCACCTGATAGCATAACCATACACAGTTACTGTTTAATATGATAATATACACAAGTGAAACCCAAAAGTACATTAGTCATATAATCAAAATTCAACAGGGTTGTTCTTAGACATATTTATGAGCTTGAAATACCTGGCCAGCTTCTGACCACTCCAAGTGACACTAAAGATTGTGCAATCTTCACAAGTTCTTATGGCCAGCAGCCGTAATGGGTGTTAGGAAAGTTGCCTTTGTATATTACAAGTGACACAAGTTGGTCAGACATAAACAGGAACTAACTATAGGCAATGGTCAGAGGACAACAACAACAGAATGTCTGCATGAACTGTAACCTTGGCTTTGGCACTTGGCCAATTATGTGTATTCAGTCTGATGGGTATGTTAACATATAAAAATAGTATAAACAGCAATATGACCAATTGTAAATGAATTTTACACTCATGGTAACATCACTAACCTGTACTTGTTTTTTTCAACTCCTTATGTGTCTCTAGAATATGCACGATATAGTTGTAGTATGGAATAAATATCCCTCCTGTCATAGCCGCCATATTGCTCCTGTTTCCTCTGCAATGATCGGAAGGAAGAAATAAGGATATGGTGCTTTATCAAACTGTAAAACATAAAACATAATTAGTATCTCAAAAGAAATTGTAAAACATAAAACATAATTATTATTTCAAAAGAAATTGTAAAACTTAAAACATAATTAATATTTCAAAAGAAAAAAATAAATTTATCAATGATTTATACTAGGACATTTACATCTGTGTACAGAAAGAATACTGAACCAAACCGTCTTGCAGGGAGGTTCAAATCAAACATATTAGACCTTTGTGAAAAAATCTTTATCCGTTGATAAATTGCTTAAAATATCCATCTTGAAACCTTGGAGTTGATTGGAAAGCATCTATTATGAAAAGGATATTACTCAAGCAAACAAATTGGTAATAATTAATAAGGAAGGGGAAATATCCTTTAGAAATGAAAATAAATTCATTCTATTTTTCTTTGTGGAATAGATTTGCAGCTAATGAGTTTTCAAAATAGCCAGTGGAAAAATAATTACAGGTATACAGGTGTTCTAAGGGCTGAAAGGATAAAAGCACAGAATCATTAACTGTATGAAGCACAGCCATTGCTGCCATTTATAGCTTGTCCCTTGCCTTTAAGGTCACAACATGAGACCCTTCAAAGGCATTTTTAAGGTATAAACACACAAATCATGGATTTAAATGTACTAAGGAATCTACCATTCATATAAACTCTTTTCTTCTGTTTGATTTATGTCTTTGTCATTATGTCAAACAGAATGTCATGGAAATTTCAAAAATGAGTTAGATATGTAACAAGAACAAAGAGTCCAGTGAAAAACTAAAATCTGTCAACTACATGTACTTGTCAATAGCAAATATTGCACAGTTGTGAATAAGAAAAACTAGATTCAAATTTCTCACAAGACTTATCCAAGCAGACACTAGTTGGAAAGATGGAACAAAACACAATGTAAATAACTACAGACCTATCTCTGTCCTTCCTTGTCTTTCCAAATTACTAGAAAAATATCTACATGATTCTTTTCTCAACTATTTAAATACTTATGATCTTATGCACAATAATCAGTCTGGTTTTTGACAGAATCACTCATGTGAAACTGCACTTATATTTTTGACTGATAAAGGCTGAAAGCATTAGATAATGGAGAAATGGTTGGCACCGTTATGTTGATTTTTTAAAAGCTTTTGGTCTTGAAAACCATAACTTCTGCTTGGAAAACTGAATATCTATCAATGTAATGAAAATTCCCTAAATTGCTTTACTTCTTACCTAATTGACTGTTTTGTATATTTAATTTGTATTCTTTGTTGGCTTTTCTCGATGATTATATGTTGTGAATAACTGTATTTTGTAAATGACCTTAGTCCAAAATCAAGTAAATAACATAATACATTGCTATTATGTCTCTTTGGGAACAGATTAAATATTCAGATCATTATTAATGGAAGTAAATACGTTTATTTCTATCTGAATGTAGGAAAGTAATTTTTCACTCAGAAATTCCTAAATCTGTTAATAACTTTGAACATTTTAGAGAGGAGATTGACCAACATCCTGGCTCTATTATTGTGTCTTAGCTTTATTTTATATAATGTTGTTTACTTGAAACAATTATTCATTCTTGCCTTAACATCCTGAAGCAGAATCAGTCATAGTATTGTACGGGTATTCAGTTTTTAATTTGGGTGGATTTATTTATTTATTCAAATTATTATTCACTGGAACAGACAAAGTACTCAATAATATTTTTGGACTAAAACATTAATTTAGAATTACAGTGAATTCAGACAAGGACAGTTTGTATTATATTATAGGGGTATATAAACAAAATGTTGACACAATGCCACATTCTAGGCTATTGGCACATAAGTACATTTGAGACTACAGACACATCAGATAATAGTAAACATGTTTACTTCCACTGATAATGATCTGAATATTTATTCTATACTCATTGACAAATATTAGCTATGTATTATGCTGTTTATAAAATAAACATTCCTGATCAGGCATGTCATTAACTTGATTCTGAACAAACTTTTTTTAAGGTAAAGTGCATAATACAGATATACATAACATATAAAATATTGAGAAAATCTATCAAAAAATTCACAAATTAAATACACATTAATGTGGTTTAACTCAAATGTTCCTGGTTTCGCCTACAACATCAATGGCTTGTTAGAGAGGTTTGTTTAAAACAAGAAACTATGACCTTAATGGAAGACATAAGTGGAGGAAGGTCCAGAACTTAAAGATTTTGATACTAAACCTGCTGTGGAGGAGTTTGCTCTAGTATAAAAAAGTAGTATACTGTACTGTGTTGTTTTAACATAAATTTTAAAAAAGGAAATGAAATATGGACTTTTTTGTTTCTGCTTCCAGTGTCTTGGTAAATTTATTGTTTTGAAACATAATTAGTTTATTTAAATAAATTAACATAGAAAAGAAACAGTAATCTCCTCTTTGATTCCTCCTAGCTGTTATATCACAATCACAATTACAACTGCCTATGTTATTTATATTTTTACTAAATATTTCACAATCAATGAGCAGTAACAATCTGAGGATAGTAGTAACCAAACAATAAAAAATTAATATTCTAAATTATTACATGTAAATAAACAGTACTGTTATTGGGTCTCACATTTTAAGGTCTAGGACTAAAACTCTTTTCCACAGAGTCTGATGGCAACTTTCAAAATCATACAGAGAACCCTGCAAGCTCAAAGCCCCCATGGGCAAGTTCAAATTTCTGGTCAGCTTGCCTTGGACAAGATGACTTTTGTACAGTTTTTAAAGCCCTGTAATTATCATTATAAAACACCTAGTAATGAGAACTAAAAACTACAGTTTTCTTTTTCCATCTTTTTAAACTATTTCAAATATGTGTATGTGAACAATCATGAAATTTTGTTTCGAGTTGCCATGAACAGTGTTTAAATATGTTCTTATGTACACTTTTGGTAATACATGTAACTGTTTAAAAATTTGTCATCTGATTGAAAAGGGCTAGTAACAAATTTTGTTCACTACTGTAAACTTCTCAGAAAGGTCCCATCTTGCACAAATTTACATCACAAATCTGACAAAAATGTGCACTTTTTTACATTTTCACAGAAAAAAATAATCTGTAACCATGTCCAATACATACATAGTTGTGAAAAAATGAATTCAGATTAGCTATAATTAGCAACCTTAATTAGTCATGATTCGTTCATTAGGGAATCTAGTAAACTAGTTCATTTTTAGCTCTTTTCTTTACCTTTTGTTTTAGCACAGTATCCAGGTAACTCATTTTAATTTAACACAGATGACTGAATACTTTTTGTAATATTAAATAAAATATACAATTCACAATTTGTAAACAATATTAACAGGACAAAAGCAGTTTGTGCTTTGTAATATTTCTCAAATAAATCTTTTTCCCCTGAAGTGGGCCCTCATTAATAAATATTATCAACCAACGGAAAACATGATAATGAAGTGGAAAAGGCTGCAACTGCCTCTTGGCTGCAAGTGATAACAAAACAAAATATTACCTAAAATTATGTGCAAAATCTTGTTTTGGGTCATTTACAACATAATTACAAGCTTGTAAATATAAATTAAATTTTGGTTCATTTATGTTCATTTTTGGTTCACTGGAATTTGTATCAAGTGAATCTTTGTTCATTTTCATTCATTTCCTTTCATTTTTGGTTATACCAGGTAGGCATGTGTTGCTTCAGCCATACCTTTCAAAGCCACCCACTATGACCAAAATGACATTGGTGAAAATATCAAAGGTACAAAAAAAGAGCAAAAAAACTTACATGCACTGAGTGACCTAAAAGCTTATAGAGTCAAGTCTGCATGAACTAAATGTCTACACAAATGTGTTCAAACTGCCTCCCTCACACTAAAGCACCTAGCTTGCATTGCCAGTAATGTTAATGCAGTCTTGCAGTAAATCGTTAATTTCAAACAACCTCTTATACTGTAGTAGAGTAGGGCCCCACAATAAACCTACATGAATTACAATGTAAGATGTTATTGGAAGACAAGAATTGTTAATGTCAGTTAATGTTCTGTTACCTTTGTTTTAATGAAACAAATATGGCTGGTCACATTGGGCCAAATGTTCTCAGACACATTTGTTCATAAAGGAAATATGCCAAAAATTAACCATATTTGCTTATCAATGCGCTTATACCAATTAATATTGGTGCACAACAGAGTAAAAACAAAAATCAACTTGATTGTGCTTCAAAATACTTTAATAAAGAGACAGGTACTACAGTAGGTATGGTATGGTTAAAGCGATTAGATTTCAAACTCTGCAAAAGTATAAAAATGGGCTGTGAAATATATGAAACATTTCTGAAAATTAGGCCTTTAGTTCTGGGGTCGACTGACCAGGGAACATGAGTCTGGGCATAACTTATTAAGCAGTAAGACTTTGACCCATCCATATCATATATGTATGGATCATTCCAACCCAGGCCTATTTTGATGCAGTGTCATCAACTCTAAGTACTAAAGAGAATGCATCTCCCAATGACATCATAACCACAGCATTTGTTTCCACCAATGATTCATATCAACCAAAAATCCATAAAGTATTAGTCCTTATTTAAAACAAAGATAATTTTTTTTATATTTTACTGATTCTTTTTTTTCCAATCAATCCACGAAGAAAAAAAATCCCATTTCACTGATTCTTTTTTTTCCATCAGTCAGTTCTTAGAAAAATCCTTACAAACTATTCTGTTTGGGCAAATCAACTTTAAACCATATTAAGCAACCAATCGGCATAGCAACATGCCATAGCAACATGGCTCACAGACACAAACTGCATCAGAAACACTGCTGAGAGTTCTGTATGGAGTTATACAGTTTCTTATAGAGTTGTCATTTACTGATGTTCGGAGTTAGTTATCTGTTATTATAATTTGCTCATACAACAACCTATACTTTTATCATATATTTAATAATTAAATCCTCTACATTATTGTCTTATTTATTTCTAAGTATTTTTCCTATCTAATGACAAGTAATTTTACTTTAAGAATGAATTTTCAATCATCCTTTAAGGGAATCTTCAATTAAACTTACTTTGAGGTATTTAATTTTCTAAATTTGTAGATAATGGTATGAATAATAATAAACTGAAATTAAAATCTTTTCCCGTAACTTTATCTCTTTTGTTCCAGATAAATGCACTTATAGAGAAATGAGTTACGAATGATGCAAAATAGTTTTCATGTTCCAAAAACAGTACACTCATGGTTTGATTTTCTACATATCGACAGTACCAATTAATTTTTTAAACAAAGGTCATAAGCTAAATCTAATATTTAAGGCTTACAAGTACGAAAATTATATCATCATCATGATTTTTTTCAATCTGCTTATCGTTGATTTTGAGAGAAAAATAAGTAATTTAAAACATCCGTTCAAAAATTGAAATTATGTTTTCAGTGTATATATCATTGCACACACCAAATTTATGATTTTTAATTGTTTTTACAATAATAAAAAGCAAAATAAACTTTAAATGATTTTTAAACAAATTATTTAATTTTAGCAATTTCTAGTTAAATTCTTGTAATGACATCACTCTTGACGATATTGATAAACATTGATAGTGATATAAAAGTGTTGTATAGAAGTGTTGAGGTTTCCGTCCATCATTAGCAAGTCTTACCAAAACGTTGACTGACAGTAAATCCTCTCTTCAGCCAGAAAGATTCACCTTTATGTGTAGTGTTCCAAGACGCAACATTTGAAGGCAATACGTTCGAACAAGCATTAAAACGACTTTAGTTCGACGTGTACAATCGCCAATGACTAATTTTGGAGATGTGTATCATATTTGTATAACATTCGATGAAAGTAAGTACATTCCGAATGCGGAATCGGGTCACAGTCTATTTTTAGAACTTTTTTTACTCGCTCATTTTGGTGGTGATAGAAGAGTTTTATTTATGCATGTTTGGTAGGGATTTAAAGGTAATTGTTTATTCTTGAGAATATGAGCTCAGGGTGTGGTTGTCCGAATGTATTTCGGCGACAGTGCACAGTGAGTAATAAGGCCATGCTGCTCTGTTGACAGTCCAGCATCTAAAAAAAAAGCAGGTCAACCTTTGAAAAGAACTTTACCGTGAAGTCATCTTTTAATGTATTTAAATTAACATATGATTTGTATTGATTGTCACACAGTAGAAAGGCCAGTAGTGAGAAACAAATGTAGAGAACATATAGTAAAATGAATTGTGTTCTATGGTCATGCTATAACTAAATATAAATATTGCATCACGCTCGGAGCGAGCTAAATCGCAAGGTTGAAGCTTTGATGCACACCAAGTAACTACGACCAGAGACATATAGAACAAATAATATAGTATGTATGCCTTAGCTAAGACTATCGGATCAACGATTTTATTTCCGTTAAGGTTTATCTTCCAACTTTGGTCATTACACCAAGTATGTGGCCATCCATCTGATTAAGTCGTGCCGCTGCGTAGGACATGGAGAATCAGACACAGGGGCACTTGTCGTTGCTTAAAATTGACCTGTCATACATGTACTATATAATTACTAGTTATTATATAGTACATGTATGACAGGTCAATTTTAAGCAACGATACGACCCCCGTGGAATCAGATGGATAAGACCATATGACTTCAAATGAGCAAAACAGAAATAACAGTTTGATGTATTCAGTGTTACAAGATACATGTGTTTAATCGGTGATTTTAACGCAAGAACAAATAATTTACGAGAGTAAATCTTATTTAGTGATAAAGATCTTCAGTACAGTAACTGAAGATTTATTTCATTGTCTTAATAATACCAAACCGATCACTACTGCTGGCACATCATTGCACGAAAATAACCAGGATGGTAACATGAACAATTATGGGTATAAACTGATTGACTTTTGTAAATCAGATGATATGTATATAACAACTAGGAGATTAGACCAACACAAATACATTGGAAAACACAAGTTCAGTTGACCACCTAACTGATACGTTCTAATAAGTTAGTTTAGTGTCCAATTTTGTCATTTTTATTTTTATTTCTGTCTTTTATTGTCAACTATTCCTTCTTGTCCGGCTTTTAGTCTAAGCTCTACCTTCTGAGAATATCTACACTCCAAATATATATATATATATATATATATATATATATATATATATATATATATATATATATATATATATATATATATATATATATATACTAATGTTGCTGTTATGGGGGTTGAACGCCATTTTGCAGCACATGACAGGTTATACATGGGGGCAGTAAACTGGCGGAGGCTGAACCCGGGAAGGCCCACCGACCCACAAGAAGCTACTGGCTAGCTTTCTCACATAAGTAGTTAAGTGGGCCACTATACGTACAATGGAAATTAGCATTACGGAGACCCCTGGGCGAATATACGAACAATGGAAATTTAACATGGCGAAAAATCGTGGGTTAATATACGTACAAGGGGAATTAACATGGGAAAAAATTGTGGGCCGATATACGTACAAGGGGAATTTAACATGGGGAATAGAGTTTGGGGGTTGTTTAGGGACAAAGGGGAATTGAATATGGGATTTTTTTTTTTTTTAAATTTTTTTTAAAATGGGGTAGGCAATGGAAAGGCTATCTCTTTTCGAGAAATATGGCTGGCCCTGAAAAGGGCCTTTGGGTTTATGTTAATGTATTCATTAACATAAATGGTACCGCATTGGTCTTCTTCTTGTCCTTAGGCTACGTCTCACTGTTGGTCCGTAAATCAGCACTCTTTTCAGGCATCCTTGTCTTTCAACGTAGATCCTACGTATCCACATGCTGGTGTTTGTCCTGTGGACAACGGTCCACTTGGATCGGACATACATGAGCATGTCCGTCTGGAACATCATGGAAGACACAAGCGTAGAAGATTGCACATCGGTCCACATCTTGAAGCGACGAGAACAAGTGAATCAATGCAGTGAACTGCGCTTATTTATAGGTACAGGAAGGATTGAAACGGATTGAATTCATTCACCAATCCGAACACGCGTTACAAAATTCAGTCAGCTCGCATCCAATCCGAAGAGAGCAGTCTGTGACGTCACGTGGTCTATATAGATTCGTTAGCGCTTGTGTGCAGTCAATCTATGCGACAGTGATTCAACATGACGGAAACTCAGAAAACGATCCATTGGGGTGCACCAGCAGGGGAGACTGCCCAAGGGAACCCGGACTTACTTTCAGAAGAGGTACATTGGGATTTTGTGGATTTTCTTACCTCGCAAGAATTTGTTCCGGAACCTTCGTCATTACCGCAAGTGGAGAATTTTAGACAGAGACAGAAAGAAGAATTGGAGAAATTTATGCAACGACAAAAGGAAGCGGAACAAGCTTTTCTCCTACAGCAACAGCAACAGCAACAAGAAGAGGTAAGAAAAAAACAACAGCAACAACAGCAAGAAGAAGTAGCAGCAAAGAAACAAGAGGGTGAAAATCAAACGGCTACGGTATTGTTGGACATTTTAGCGGAGTTAAGAAGTCTGAAACAAATGTATCAGACTTCTTTATCACGACCGAAGAGAATACGACCTTCCCGAGCTAAACACGCCAACCCTGTGACTAAGCCTGTCGTACCACCCTTAGTGATTTCAACCCAATCATCAGAAGTAGGCCTTGGCCGTGGCAAAGGCTTAAGGCAGTTAAAGTTGATTGGTTAAACTCACCCCTACACCAAAATAAAAAAGCCCTTTTCAGGGCCACCCACATTTCTCGAAAAGAAATACAATTTCAATTTGTCAATAACTCAAAAATAAACCCCCACCCATTTTACCCTTATAGTACGTGTCTGTGTATGAGTGCGTGAGTGTAGCTTCTTATTTTAAAATCAAAACTCAAAGACACTTACCTTATATCATTCATGTATTCTTTTATCCATTTTTTTACAATCCAATTCACAATTCACCACAGAACACTTTAATTAAAAGTTCATTGACTTCTTCTTTCTCCTTGTTTAGTCTCTCTGTTTTTTTAATTTCTTCACCGTTTTTTCCTCATTTTCTTCCCTTCTTCTTTTCTTCTCCTGTTTCTTTGCTTCTTTTAAATAGAATTGTCTTCTTTCTTCCTCTTCTTCCTCTGAAGAATCCGTCTCTTCTTCCGAAGAATCCCTCTCTTCTTCTGAAGAATCCTTCTTTTCTTCTGACTCCTCTTGTTTCTTTTTTGGGCAATCTGGAGACCAATGTCCTTTTTCTTTACAATAATAACAGGTATCTTGACTTTTGTCTCTTTTAGTCCCTGTTTTTGTTCTTTTTTGACGGTCTGGACACTCTGAAGACCAATGCCCTTTCTTCTGACAGATATAGCAAGTATCTTGACTTTTATCTCGAAAGGAAGGAGAGTAGTCCGTCGGCTGGTCTGAAGAGAATTTTCTAATGACCCCTCGCAAAGCTCTGACGAAACGTTCCATCTGGGTAGTCTCTTCCATTGTTGTGCTCGGCTTGAGAGTGAAATGAATAGTGAAAGGACAAGACACACACCCTTTTTATATACGCTGGTTTGCCAAGACTATAAATTAGTCTATGGTGTTTAAACTTGAGTCATTTGACGTTTTGCACTCAAGATGAAACGATCCCATTCATTCGAGAAGAAAGAAGAAGAAGAAAGTAAGAGGCAGAAACGTGATCTATCGCCTCGTACCAGGGCTGAAATCTTGGCACAAATTCATGCCAGTGATTTTGAAGAGGACATGAGTGAACCAGAATTTGAAACCTCTAAACCAAGTTCGTCACCCTTAGTCAACCCTGAAAAATACTATTCCATTCGAGAGACGGAAAAGCGCTCCTCTAGAAAATTTAGAACCACGGCTTGCACCTACACGGTGAAGTTTAAAGATTTCAAGGCCGACGTACCCTTGGAGAAAGCAGAAGGGTTCATCACCGAGATGTGGGATTCTTTGCTCACCGCACTCAAGCGACAATGTCAACCCAAAGACGACGATCGCTTGACACTATCCATAGATCACGACGGTTTGAAATCCCTTGTTTGGATCGAGTTTAGCAGACCTGCAGAACTAACCCCTTCCAAAATCATGGACAAGATTCAACAGGTGCAACAATCTAATGACCAGTTTGACATCACCGATGGTAAAGCCACACTGAAAATAGCCCACGTCTCTCTTCCTCAAGGGACAGGACGCAAAAAGATGTTATTGGTGAACGAGCTTCGCAGCATTAAGCGTAGTCTTGTCCAAATTCACAATCCTCATGACCAGATGTGTTTAGCCCGTGCCATCGTGGTGGGACGAACCTATGCCAACAAGAACGACACGACAGAATGGAAAAGAACCTGGAACACTATTCAAAGATCCGATCGAGCAAAACAACGAAACGAAGCAGAACTCCTGTTGCAACAAGCTGGCCTGTCCAAAGACACACCCTGTGGCATTCCTGAGATGCAAAAATTGCAAGATGCCCTAGCTCCACGCTACACCTTGAAAGTGCACCCTCAAGAAATGCGCGGGTCTCTAATGTTTCGAGGCCAAGACTTTAAGGACGGAAAATACATTCATGTTTATCATCACGATGACCATTTCGATACCATTACCAGTATCACCGGATTCCTGGGATACAGATATTACTGTGAGAAATGTGACTATGGTTATAATAATCGAGAGCAACACAAGCATTGTGGATGGAAATGCCCAGGATGTTTGGCCTCTCCACCCTGTCTGAGCGAAGAACCAGTGCCTTGTTCGACTTGTCTGCGCACGTTTGTCAGCCCTCCCTGATACCAACAACATTTGAAAACACAAGGTTCACAGAAGAAATGTGCTTGTCAGCTCCTGAGATTGTGCCCTACGTGTAGACAAGGCATACGTACCAACAATGCCAAGGCACACGTATGTCGAGGAAAGAAAAAATGTCACATTTGTCACCACATCGTGGACTTGGAACACGAATGTTACGTGCAAAAATACCAACCCCCACCAGAGAAAGAGGACGGTCACAAGAAGAAAGGCAATTTCATCTTTTTCGATTTCGAATGCATGCAAGAGACCGGCATTCACATTCCTAATTTCTGCGTGGCTCATCGAGCGTGCGAGAAGTGCATTCAAGAACCTATCTTCAGTCATTGCCCTCACTGCAGCAAGATTCCTGGAGGACGTGAAAAAATCTTTCGGGGACCGAACACGTTAGCCGATTTTGCCCGATGGGTCTTAGACCCCATCGACAAGACGTGGAGCCAAGAGGACATCGAACGTTACGGAGATTGTCATCGTCATGCCACGGTGATGGCTCACAATTTCTCCGGATACGATGGACAGTTTCTTTTGAGGTACTATACGGAACATGGCACTGAACGTCCTAAAGTGATTTTGAACGGAGCCAAAATCATTTTCATGCAAGTGGGACAAGTGCAGTTTAAAGATTCGATGAGTTACTTGGCCATGCCTTTGAGTCGAATGCCTAAAACGTTTGGAATGACAGAAATGGCTAAAGGGTACTTTCCACACTTTTTCAATACGGAAGCCAATCAACATGCCGTTCTACCCCATTTGCCTGAGGCTCACTATTACGATCCCGACAACATGCGTACCGAACAACGAGAAGCTTTCTACGTTTGGTACCAGGCTCATGCCTCTGACCCCTTCGACTTTCAGGAAGAAATGTTAAAGTATTGTCGTTCCGACGTGGACATTTTACGGTGTTGCTGTGGAAAATTTCGAGAACTGTTCATGGAACACGGAGGGGTCGATCCTTTGAAAGAAGCTTCCACCATTGCCAAAGCGTGTTCCTTAGTGTACCGCCAACGATTCATGCCTGAAAACACCGTGGCTGTCATCAGTCCTCAAACGACCCACTATGTCAAGCGTCAATACTCGGTCAAAGCCCTACGTTGGTTACATTACTTGTGCGACAAGGAAGACAAATGGATTCAGCATGCCCGCAACGGAGGAGGCGAAAAGACCATCGGAACGTATTCGGTCGATGGCTGGGACTTAGAAAACCCCAAGATCGTGTACGAGTTTAACGGTTGCTTATTTCACGGATGTCCCGTCTGCTACCCTGACCGTGACACTAAAAATCAGTTTTTGCAACGAACCATGGAAGACTTGTACCAGGACACTTGTCAGCGACGCCTAAAGTTAGAACAGCAAGGATACCAAGTGGTGGAAATGTGGGAACACGAGTACGATCACCGTTTGAAAACCGATCCCGAGTTTAAACGCCTCGTGGAGAGTTACCAGTTCATGGACCCGCTGAACCCGAGGGATAGTTTGTACGGAGGAAGGACCAATGCCACCTGTTTGCTGTACCAAGCCGACGAAGAGAAAGGAGAAGAAATCAAATACTTGGACGTGTGTTCGCTGTATCCCTACGTGTGCAAATATTGTCGCTTTCCTGTAGGGCACCCGCAATTGTTGACGGAACACATCGACCTGAAAAACATTCGACAATACGAAGGCTTGATCAAGTGTAAAGTTTTGCCTCCCACGAACCTATACCATCCCTTCTTACCTCACCATTGTCAAGGCAAACTGATGTTTCCCTTGTGCCGTACTTGTGCGGAAACGTGCAACCAGGACCAACCTTGCCATCACAGCCAGGAAGAACGTGCCTTGACGGGAACCTGGGTCAGCGTGGAATTGTTCAAAGCTCTGGACATGGGATACCAACTGTTAGAAGTGTACGAAATTTGCCACTTTCCCAAGACACAACAGTACCACAAGGGTGACCCTACTCAGAAAGGCATTTTCGCCGACTACGTGGATGCCTTTTTGAAACTGAAACAAGAAGCCAGCGGCTATCCTTCCTGGTGTCACACTCCCGAAGACCAAATACAATTCAAAGAGAAATACTATGCACAAGAAGGCATCTCTTTAGACCACATCGAAAAAAACGAAGGCAGGCGATCGTTTGCCAAAGTGATGTTAAATTGCTTGTGGGGTAAAATGGCACAACGACCGTGTTTACCCAAGACGGAATATTTGACAGAACCTTCCCGCTACTTCCAGATGATTCACGACAAAACCAAATACATGAAACACGTGGACGTCGTTCGAGAGGATTTGATCTTGGTCAATTACGAAGAAGATCTGGACTTTGTACAAGACGACCCTTTTGGAAATGTCATCATTGCGGCTTACGTGACAGCTCATGCTCGCTTAAAATTGTACGAAGCTTTAGAACTGTTAGAAGAACGCGTCCTGTACTTTGACACGGACAGTTGCATTTACATCCATCACCCGATTCAACAGCACCCTGACATCGAAGGAGACCGTTTAGGAGCCTGGACAGACGAGCATCCCGACGACAAGATTCTAAGTTTCGTCAGTGGTGGTCCCAAAAATTACGGCTACGAATACCGGGACAAACAAGGAGAAGTGCACACGACGTGCAAAGTGAAAGGACTGACTCTGAATCATCGTACCAGTCGAGTGGTCAACTTTGGGGTATTGAAAGAAGCCTTGCAATCGGGAGAGGATGGAAACTTTAAAGTGACCACCTATCAACCGAACAAGATTGTACGTTTACCCACTCACCACATCGTCAGTCGACCCTTGGAAAAAGTCTATCAAATTGTATACCAGAAGCGAGTGCGACTTCCCAATCACTTCACCTTACCGTACGGTCACGTCGGTATTGGTCTGTATATAAAAAGGAACCCTAGGCAAGATCGATAGTTCATTGTTCATTGAAGTAACTTACCATGTCGTTGACGAAGAAGAAACCAGATTGGTTAGGAGTCAAATGTTGGACATCACCGAGACCAGGGTTTTGAGGCTTGGACACAAGAGGTGGCCCAGTATGCACGAGAGTTATTCAAGGAAAAAAGTTACTTTTCAACCTGTGTTAGTGACGGTGCCAGAAGAACCCGTCACCCAGGACAGGACTGTCGTGGACAGGCCTGAAAGACCCTTTCGGGAGGACACTTGTGTGACCTTACCCTAGTATAGAACTGGTTAGAACTTTACCCAAAACATGTTGTACAGACACTTGTGTTTATTCCACGTTCATGGTTATCATGTGCCTTTTATTCTTGTACTTAAGCCTTTGGCTTTTATGTATTTTTGTCTTTCGTATTCATGTTTGAAAAAAACATTCAATAAACGTGTTCTGAAAAAGTATATAAACTCTTGTCTTGTTTGTTTTTCGTGTCACAAGTGACATTTCTCACACCATGGCTACCTCTGCTGTCTCTGCTCCCTCTTCCTCTACTGTCAAAGTCATCGACGAACACTTAGATCGTGCCAGTTGGGAGGCTTTGTATCTTCGCCATCCCTTTAACATGCTCATTGCTGGACCTAGCGGTTCAGGCAAAACCGAATTCGTCAAACGTTTGATCGAACATAAACATCATTTGATCGATCGGCCACCTCAACGGATCGTGTGGTGTTACAAAGAGTGGCAATCGGCGTACAGCCTCTTGCGAGAAAGTCAAGGCGATTCCATCGTGTTTGTGGAAGGCATTCCTAAAGAAGACGATGGCATCGTCTCTGACTCCCGTCTAACCCATTTGGTCATTTTTGACGACATGTTAGGAGAAGACGAAGAAGAAATTAAACTGTGGTTCACGCGCAAAGGGCATCACCGTAATGCCAGTGTCGTTTACATCACCCAAAATTTGTTTCAACAAAGTAAAGCCCATCGCACCATCAGTCTCAATGCGCATTACGTGGTCTTGTTTAAAAGCCCTCGAGATAAATCGCAAGTGCAAGTCTTAGCCAAACAGTTAGGAACGCCTTGGCTGACTCAGGCGTACGACGACGCCACTCAAACTCCACACGCCTATTTACTCGTCGATTTGAAACCTACGACTCCCGAGGATTTGCGATTTCGTATCCACTTGTTTCACCACTGGTGCCAAGACGGAGGGCCTGTCCTGTACACGTCTCCGTCCTCGACTTCATTTCACTCCCCATAAAAAAATCTATAAAAACCTCAGACCCTTTTTCGTCTGTCTCACTCTCAGTGCGAACATGACGTCCCTTCAGTCGCATCTTCCCGTCAAATTGATTCGTGCCTTGTATGGCATCAGTCGAGAAAAAGATCCACAAACACGAGCTCGTATCTTAGAAGCTAGTCTCAAAGAAGTCTTACGATGGTTCACGGTGACGGCACGTCAATTACTCCAAGGAATCATTCAGATTCCTCATCAAACCAAACGCTTTTTCGATCGAAACAAAGTCGCTTTGGTCCAACTGGCCGATCCCCGCATCGACACTCAAACCAAAAAACAAATCATTTTGAAACCTGGAGGGAGCGGTACTCTAGGAGGGGTCATCATTCGCTCACTCTTAAGATGGGATCCTAATGCCCCCAAAGTTATACCCAAGACAAAAGTCCAACGAAGCCCCAAGAAGAAAAAGACCAGGTCCCCAAGGAGAACTTCTCCAGTGGCAGGACCTTCCTCTGACCAGACACCACCACCACCCCGGAAAAAGAAAAGAAGCCCCCAGAAAAAGAAAAGTCCACAGAAAACTAGTCGCAAGAGAGGCACTTCGGCCAGGACGCAACCTTACACTCGCAAACCACGACCTGCCACGGCGGTGACTGCGTCTCCGGCAGCTTCACGTTTGTCCACTTCTCCGTTAATGACACCCAGAACTGAAGAGTACTTGGAGACGTTGATCACACCAAGAACTTCTCCGTTGATGACCCCCAAAAGAACTTCCCTAGTGGCAGGACCTTCCAATTTAGTGGCAGTGGCTGCTGCTCACAAAGTACCTTCTCCCAAAATCAAAGTTCAAGAAAGATCGGGCATGTTACAAAGTTTACTGGATTTGTCCAAGCAAGAACTGGCTCGATTTAGTCCGTTACGTACCCCTGCACGACGTGTCATGCCTGTCCTCAAACTAATACGACGTAAAGACAATCAGTGGCGACGCGTTCCAGTATAAAAAAGGCCTGTGACCAAGTCGGGTATCAGTGTTTTTTGGTGCTCCTGAAGACTCAAAGATGTCACCCTCCAGAAAACCCCAAGGAAAGAAAAGGAAAGGACTGCCACCACGTTTAGCCAAACATGGGGACATGTTATCTGTCCTGTCCAAAGCTTCTCCACCCCTACGAAAAACACTCATTCAAACAGCCTCCAAAGAGGTCATCGATACCGTGTGCGAATGTTGTTTGAACGTTTTGAAAGGCACGATCCCTTTGTCCAAACACCAGAAACAATGCTTAGGCAAACATCGTCACGTTCTTCGCCAAATGGTTCAAAAGAAAATTCCCATTCGTCAAAAAAAGATGTTAGTGCAACGTGGAGGTATTTTACCTCTCTTGTTAGGCCCCATACTGAAAGGAGTCTTGGGAACCATGTTGGGAGGACTGGTGGGAGCAAGATAAAAAGGCCTCGGAAGTTCCAAGATCTCAGAATCGACCGCTGACAACCCCATGGAAGGACGAAAACTAGCTTTAGTGCCTTACAAACGATGGATGGAATACCATCGGTGGCAAGAACAACACACCCCGCATTTACCTCCCAATCCCCATTTGAGCGAGATGTCCCAGTTACAACACGAACTGCAGTCCTTGATGGATCGCCAAGATTTGTCCGAAACAGAAAAATCGCAAAAGTACGGTCAACTCTTGCAACGACTGCAACTCTTTCACCAGAAAGCTTTAGACGAAACAGCTCTACCCACTCTGAAAGATTTTAAGACCTTGATGAAAAGTCCAGCACCATCACCAGTACCAGTACCAGTACCAGTGACCAAGACAGAAAAAGGAAAAGAAGAAGAAGAAGGGTTTCAAACTCCACCAGAAAAAGTACGCAAGTTAACAACACCACCTACCTCCAGAATTGGATGGATTAAAAAGATGATGACCACCCCTTCTTCATCACAAGAGAAAAAGAAAGTGAAGACAGAAGTGAAGACAGAAGTGAAACAAGAACCGATATCCCCCGCTCAGACATCCTCCTCCTCTTCAACACCTATTGCCGGTCGCACACGCAAAGCATTGCAATCCAAGAAAATACCCCAAGAGAAAAAGAGTAGCATCCTCCAAGAGTGGGTGCCTTATTAACACACCAACCAACACAAAAAAATGGAAAAAGTGTTAGCCAGCATTTACTACGATCCCTCCCATCCTGCAGGTTACGCAGGAGTTCAAAAATTGTATCGTGCTGCCAAAACTCGACTGAAAAGTCTCCGTTTACCTCAAGTGCAACGATGGTTACAAGAACAAGCTACCTACACTTTACACAAACCCATTCGACGCAAGTTTGCCAGAAGTCGCACCCGAGTGGAAGGCATCGATCATCAATGGCAAGCCGATTTAGCCGATGTCTCTCATTTGGCCAGCTACAATCGTGGCTACAAATATTTGTTTTGTGTCATCGACGTCTTTTCCAAATTTGCTTGGATCGTACCCTTGACTTCCAAATCGAGCAGCGAGTTAGTGCGAGCCCTACAACGAGTGCTGAAACAAAGCGGTCGTCACCCTCTTCGATGGCAAACGGACAAAGGCACCGAATTTCTGAACCAAGCTTTCCAAAAAGAATTAAAGAAACGTGACATTCATTTTTTTACCACCGAGAATCCCGAAACCAAAGCCAGCATCGTGGAACGTTTTCAACGCACTTTGAAAGAACGCATGTGGAAATATTTTACGCATCACCACACTCTGAAGTACATCAACATCTTACCGCACCTGGTGCAAGCGTACAACCAATCTTACCATCGAAGCATTGGACGTGCCCCGCAAGACGTGACTCCCGACAACGAAGTGTTGGTGTTTGAGCGCCTGTTTGGTACGTCCCCGACGAGGGCTGTCCCGAAGAAAAGTGGAGAGTTGGCCGTAGGAGATTGGGTGCGCATTGGCAAAACCAAACGCACTTTTGACAAAGGTTACTTACCTAACTGGACGACCGAATTGTTTCGCGTCACTGGACGAGTGCATGGCCGTCATCCTGCCGTCTATAAATTGGAAGACATGAACGGAGAAGTGCTCAAAGGAACGTTTTATTTGCCCGAGTTACAACGTGTCACCAAAAAAGAAGACGACGTGTACGACATCGAAAGCATTCTCGAACGCAGAACCCGTAAAGTGGGCAAACGACGTGTCAAAGAAGTCAAAGTACGTTGGAAAGGATATCCACCCAGTTTCGATTCTTGGATCGACGCTTCGCAAGTCATCGACTATAAAAAGAAGTGATCATCATGCCTTTTCACACAGACGCAGCTACGTCGACCACTCTTCCTTCCCCTAGTTCTTCTGTGCAAGATTTACAAAAACAACCCTTGTTGGTGTGGTGTGGAGAACGTGTGCCTAAAACGCAAATCGTCTTTTTCTGCCAAATCTTCGTGGTGTATTGTGTCATCGGGGCAGCCATCGCCAATTTGAGTTTGCAACAAGGAGACAAACAATTGTGGACCATTTTATTGAGCAGTTGCATCGGTTACCTGCTTCCTAATCCCTCCCTGAAATTCACCTCGAACGGGAACCACGGGAACCTTGTGTCCAGTGCCAGTGCCAGTCACCACTCCAACCACAACCAGAACCCCATTTTGGGCGGAGACACGCCTCTGACGTCCACTAACCCCTCGGACAGCCACAGAACTCTGGAATTATGAGTCACCAAAACCAATTTTACTTAACCTTACCCAGCGACAGTTCCATGGAGGTGTTTCCCAAGAACACGTTGTGCTGTTACACGGCCAAATTACCTCAAGCCATCCCCTTAGATCACGAAGCCCATTGGGAAGTGGCTTTAGTAGAAATGATTCACCCGACCCAAGTCCTCAATGTCCTTCCCAATCAAATTTTTTTTTATGTGGAAGTTCATGACGAACAATTGCAACAGTGGATGGATAGCAATGTCAAATATGACAAGAAAACCCGTACACAAAAGTACACCACCTATCACTTGTTCATTTCCCCAGGCTATTATTTTAGTGGTCAACATTTGGTCAGCACCATAGCCTCCAGGTTTAATGCCGTGTTTCTGAAAGCTTTGGAGCATGTTAACAAAAGTGTCACCATGGAGTAGCACAAAACAGCTCGTCGCTTCTTAATGAAATTTGAACGGAGTAAAATCCTGTCCATTTTATTTTGTCCTGAATTGTATGACATGTTGGGCGGAGACATGAACCTGAGAATGAGCATGATGAAGAAAAGCGAATTACCCATCGTTTACGACAACGAGTCTTTTAGCAAGTTATTTCGTGCCCCGGTAGAACTGAACCAAGGACTGAATTTGATGTTTGTGTACTCCGATGTGGTGGAGTATAACGTGGTGGGACACACCTCCGTACCGTTACTGCGTGTCATTCCTTTCAAAGTGGATTCTGCCACGAACACTGACGAGGAAGGTGGAAACACTTACCACGTCCACCGCGAATTTGTCCATCCTCACTATTTGCCTGTCAGTAAGTCGTATTTGGACACGGTCAACATTACTATAAAAGGAGATTTGGGACAAAATATTCCATTCACCAAAGGAAAAGTCACGGTGAAACTCCATTTTCGAAAACGGTTTTCTCACGATTCGTAAGTCATGTATCCAGTGTACCGAGGGGTTGCTCGACAGCGAGGACACGGCTTAGGAGATATGTTAAAATCGGCATTTCGTTCGGTAGCCCCGGTGTTGAAACCGATGGTGACACGCGGATTGCACGCCTTGAAAGATGCGGCACTGACGCAAGGCAAAGAATTTCTCCAAAATGTCATCATCGACAAACAAAACCCTAAAGAAGCCTTCATGAGGGCAGGCAAAAATGTCTTGCTGCAAACGGGCAAAGACATTTTAGGCCAACGAGAAACACCTATAAATGCCCTGCACGCTACCGAGTCAGGCATTCAGCAAGGACAAGGCAGAAAGAGACGACGAAGAAAACACCCTTTCACCAGACTTCAAGCGAGAAAGGCCAAGAAAAGAAGAACCGTTCGAGACTTAGACGTTTTCGATTATTGAGAAAAGAGACAAAAAATGATGCACCGAGAATCTTGCGCTTGTTCCAAGACGGAACTGGATCTGTTTGCCATGCCCCCCACGATGATGACGATGCAAGAATCCCAGTGGGTGGAATTTCACCCCGTCTCCTCACTGACCGATTCCGTTCCCATCGAGTTTGAAATCAAAGGACAGCCCGAAGATTACATCGATCTGAATAGCAGTTACTTGTACCTGAAAGTCAAAATTCTAGATAAGACTGGAGGTGCTATAGACGATGAAGCAGTAGCTCCCGTCAACAATTTCATGCATTCCTTGTTCAGTGGAGTGGACTTGTACTTGAATAACAAACTGTCAGTAGCAGCATGGATACTTACCCTTATCGTGCCTACCTGGAAAATCTCTTGACGTACGGAATAGATGCCAAGAACACTCATCTCAATGCCTTTGTGGTATGGGAAGCTGACGAACCTACCAAGTTTGAAATATTGGAAACTGATGAAAAGAAAGACAACAATGATGGATTTGTAGAACGAAGAAAGAGAATCACGGGAGCCGACACAAGTTTAGAACTGATGGATCGTTTGCATTTGGACATGTGGTTGCAAGAAAAGTATTTGCTGAACGGGGTGGATGTCCGCCTGAGACTGAATCGTAGCAGTGCCGCTTTCCATTTGATGGCTGATAGTGACGGTTACAAAACCAAAATCCTAGAAGCCAGACTCTACGTACGCCGTGTGGAAGTGTTACCTAAAGTGGAAAACGACATCAGTCAGACGTTGAGCAGAACGACTGCCAAGTATCCCATACGACGCGTGGAAGTGAAAACCTTCACCATTCCCAAGGGACAGCGATCCATGATCGAAGATCATCTGTTCCAAGGACAGTTACCCAAACGTTTGATCGTTGGTATCGTCGAGAATACAGCCTTCAACGGAGCTGCCGAAAAAAATCCTTTCTACTTTCAACACTTTGGCGTGTCCAAAATCGAAGTCAGTCGCGATGGCAAGACCTTGTGTACCCGACCTTTCGAACCTGACTTTACCAAGAAGAATTACTTGAGATCGTACTTGTCCCTGTACGAAGCCACCGGACAGTTAGGAACCAATACCAGTCACGGTATTACGTACGAGGATTATGCAGGAGGCTACGCTTTGTGGGCTTTCGATTTCACTCCAGACCAAGGCAGCGACGAGGGACATTTCCACCCTATAAAATCAGGCCAGATTCGTGTGGAAATTCAGTTTAAAGACCGAGACCCTGATGAAACGGTGAACGTCATCCTGTATGCAGAATTCGATAATACCATAGAAATCAACAGTTTGAGAGAAGTCATCCTAGATTACTAGAAACCATGGAAGACTGTTATCCCTCTTTACCTAGTGGAGAAACTTTAAAGATGGAATGTGAGGAGACTGTGGAAAAAATGTTGTGTTTTGAAAAAAAAATTGTTTGATGTTATGATGTTGGATTATTGTTAAAAATGTTAGAGTTGTTGTTTAGTGTTAAGTGATTTTTGAATAAAAAATGTTGTGTTTTGAAAAAAATTGTTTGATGTTATCATGTTGGATTATTGTTAAAAATGTTAGAGTTGTTGTTTAGTGTTAAGTGATTTTTGAATAAAAAATGTTGTGTTTTGAAAAAAAATGCCTTTGTGGTTTGTTTAGCTATAAGAATGTTGGATTGATGCTCTTTCATTTCTTACTATCCCTCGCATGACACTCACTGAACGTTGCGGCTCGAAAACCGTGTGGGGGATGTTTTCCTTCACGTCCGCGCTTTGACTTTAAGAACCGGGGTTGTTTCCAGTCTAACCATCCATTGTCGACTCATCCTCCTAAGAAGATGTGTTCCAAACTAGCTAAACTCAACGAAGCCTACGTGAATTTGCATAGGGTCAGACACAGTCTGATACCGAAGCCAGAAGAAATAGAGAATGTGAGAATGTTAAAAATCACTGAAGACCTGATAGAAGAGCTCTTCAGAGAAGAAATGAACAGGGAGAAAGAAGAATGGACGGAGAAGTACAGACTTCAGAGACAGCAGCAACAGCAGCAACAACAACAACAGCAGCAGCAACCTGAAGCTGACAGAGGCTTTGTCGATTGTCGTATCGACACCAAAGAGTTCTTCTTCTCTTTTCGAAGAAGCAGACCTATCGCCAGAAAGTCTATCCTCAGAGGACATCGCATTCTTAGAAACTAAAAAAGAATGCCATAGCAAACAAAAAAACAGCCCTTTTCAGGGCTACCCAATACTCTAGAAAAGAAATAACAATCCATTTGCCAATGTGTGTAGGTAGAGTAGTGTGAAAATAAACACTAACTCTTTTTAAAAAAATGTGAGGGTATGTGTTTGTGTGTTTGTGTTTGTAAGTGGTTAAGTAAGTTGGTATGGATAGTAGATTAAAATGATGTCTTTTTTTTGGTGTTTGAGGTGTAAATTTGGGGTTAGATTGGATTGCTTTGAGTATGTGGATAGTCTATTGAAGTGATTTATAAAAAAAAATTTAAAATAGTGATGGGTAGCATAAAAAGTGAGTGAGTGTTTCTTTTAGGTCCGCGCGTTGTTGTTTTTTGGTCATGATGTAGGTAAGATCAATTTTATGTTTTTAGGGGGATGTTTTCCATCACGTCCGCGCTTTCACTATAAATTGAAACTCGCTGGGCAGTCTAGCTACCCTTGTTGATTGTTCAACACAAGAATGAATAGCAGAATAAGCAAACTTCTTGAACTCCAGATACATCTGGAATATGTCAGGCGCCTGTTAAATGAACTGGCCGCGGAGGCTATAGTAGAAGAGGAAAGAATGAAGAACGAAGAGGAGGAGAGAAGACAGAGGGAAGAGGAGGAAAAGAAACTAGAAGAGAGGATGTCGTACAATACTCCCGAGACAGAGGATTGGGGTGTTGAAGCGAATCATCCTCCCTCTGCGCTCCCCAGAAGAAAGGTGAAAGGAGACTGGGGAAGAAGATGCGTGTGTGGCGCCAGGCCAGGAAGGTGCGACCATTAGATAGGTGCATCTGGAGTTAAAAAAAAAACAGCCCTTTTAAGGGCTACCCAATACTCTAGAAAAGAAATAACTATCGATTTGCCAATGTGTGTGTGTGTGTGTGTGTGTAGGTAGAGTAGTGTGATTATAAACACTAACTCTTTTTTCATAGTGCGAGGGTATGTGTTTGTGTGTTTGTGTTTGTAACTGCTCACGTACGATTGTGTGGATAGTAGATTATGGATTTTGTTTATTGTTTCTTAGCGTATGTGGAGAGTATAGTTTGAGTTTTGTAACCGCTCACGTAAGATTGTGTGGATAGTAGATTATGGATTTTGTTTATTGTTTCTAAGCGTATGTGGAGAGTATAGTTTGGGTTTTGTAACCGCTCACGTACGATTGTGTGGATAGTAGATTATGGATTTTGTTTATTGTTTCTTAGCGAATGTGGAGAGTATAGTTAGGGTTTTATTATATGAAATGAAAAAGTAGGGGATGTTTTCCTTCACGTCCGCGCTTTTCGTATAAGAACCCACAGTATTCGTCGTTCAAACCATTCTGCAAAGAATAAAAAAAGAAGATGGCTTCTAACCAAATGGACAAATGGAAAAATTGCAAAACGTCCTGGACAATTTAGGAATGATAGAGCAAATGTTGGTTAACCTAAACGAGGATCACTATTCTTATAGTCCCCATCGAGTGAAGTTGGAGATAAACAATTTACGAAAAATGAAGGTAATCATCAGTGATCTGTTGAAAGAAATAAAGGAGGAGAAGGAGGATGAAGAGGAAAGGATAAGGATGAGAGCATGGAATGAAAAAATTGAAAAAGAAGAAGAAAATGAAAAGAGGAAGAAAGAAGAGGAGGAAGAGAAGAAGAAAGAAGAGCAGGAGAAAAAAAAGAAAGAAAAGAAGAGAAAGAGTGTTGGAGATAAAATAAGAACTTGGTGGAGAAAAAGAAGAAACTAGAACCAGAAGAAGAAGAAGAAAACCCAAAGGCCCTTTTCAGGGCCAGCCATATTTCTCGAAAAGAGATAGCCTTTCCATTGCCTACCCCTTTTTAAAAAAATTTTTTTTTAAAAAAAAAATCCCATATTCAATTCCCCTTTGTCCCTAAACAACCCCCAAACTCTATTCCCCATGTTAAATTCCCCTTGTACGTATATCGGCCCACAATTTTTTCCCATGTTAATTCCCCTTGTACGTATATTAACCCACGATTTTTCGCCATGTTAAATTTCCATTGTACGTATATTCGCCCAGGGGTCTCCGTAATGCTAATTTCCATTGTACGTATAGTGGCCCACTTAACTACTCACATACCTACATTGTCTGAGCCCGAGACAGACATAATGTAATGACAGTGATCCGTAACGGTGAGTGCTTTAGACCACTCGGACACCCTTACAAATTTGGATCTATAATATAAGAACTAAAGATATTCAATTTTGACACAAACAAAAATCGTTGCTGAAACTCATCAAAGAAATAAAACTTAAATAAATCAAGTTGTAGAAAATATGAATATATATGTGAGTACGCGGGAAAAAGTTTCCACTCAATAGCTTTCATAACAGGGATAAAACAACCAATCTTGGTTTAAAACAGAATTTACGTAAGTCAGAAAGAAGTACCACATAAAAAATGTTTGTTCTGAATAAAAATAAACAATAAAGAAAAGTGTTTTCTTTTAATAAAAATAAACAAAAATTTCAATCATACGAAAAGAGAATATAAAAGTAGTAAATCCACTCTTGGAAAATACCGAAGCCAATGAAAAAGGAATATGACAGATAAAGAAAGACATATGAATTTTAAAATTCACACGGTATTTTGGAATGTCGTTAATTCTGTAAATAAGGCTGGTCATATTATACAAGCCGATATAAAAAATATTGTAAAGATATAAACTCGGATGATATGATAAAATTGATGAGCTTAATTTATGTTATTTGAGCGTAACTTGACTGAGGTTATTTATATCCGGGTGATATAACTATATCTCCCTTTCCCATACCTCAAAATCCTCTTCAGGCTAAATATTATGTTTCTTATACAATTGAAAAGAAGGTATTTGAGATAACTTATATCAATAACACTCATGTGAGGTGAAAACACAAACAACTTTGCAATATAAATATGTTAAAGGAGTATTTAGAGAGAGATAGCCCTGTTAATCAATCATCCAATTTAGTTGTACTCTGAATTATCGTACCAGTCGAGTGGTCAACTTTGGGGTATTGAAAGAAGCCTTGCAATCGGGAGAGGATGGAAACTTTAAAGTGACCACTCACCAACCGAACAAGATTGTACGTTTACCCACTCACCACATCGTCAGTCGACCCCTGGAAAAAATCTATCAAATCGTGTACCAGAAGCGAGTGAGACTTCCCAATCACTTTACGTTGCCGTACGGTCACATCGATATTGGTCAGCATATAAAAAGGGACAACGTCCAAGACCAATAGTTCATTGTCACTACCAAGACCAATCGACAAAAATGAATCCTTTCAAACAGCAAGTATAGAGCGTAAGACTCAAGTCCAACGAGAAACTCGGGTGTGATTCTATGCCTCACGATCACATCACCAATGCAATACCACATCTTAGTTGTTATGTACTAATGCCATGACAAACTACGTGCAACCAGTGAAACTTCCAGACCACAAAACTTTACCTTATGGACATGCTGATATCACCCAGTATAAAAAGGGACGACTTCCAAGAACGACACTTCATTGCGAGGACAAGCGACGAGAAAGATGAATAACTCTACGCAGAAGAAAAAAGAGAAGGAACAAACATCATTGACCTCTTTCACCACCACACCGTCACAGCAAAGTGCGTTCAAGAAGGGAAAGGATTCAATAGACCTAAAGGAGTATTTTAGCATCCAAATGACCCAGACAGCGACCTCGAGAAAATTTAGAACGACAACTTACACCTACACGGTGAAATTTAAAGACTTCGCGTCTGACGTTCCAGCCGAGGAAGTATCAGGTTTCATTACGGATCTACTTGACTCACTGTTAGAGGAACTCAAATGTCATTGCCAAGTCAAAGATGAAGGTCGTTTGAGCCTATCTATGTATCACGACAGTTTGAACTCGCCTGTATGTCTCGGATTTAGCACACCTGCAGAAATAACTTCTTCCAAACTTTTGAGGGCTATTGAAGACGTGCGGTCGGTGAGAGAAAAATTTGACATCACCGATGGAAAAGTGACTATTCATATGGCATATGTTGTACCTCCATGGGAAGAAGACGATCACTGCTCTTGATCTGCTTACCGATAAGTGTACCTAGCACGATGGACGTAACAGCAGATTTACGACTGACAGGGAATACGAGATCGGAAACATCTATGCTGGGACACAAGTGGTAGCTGACCAGATTTTAAACAACGTGTGTAACGGATAGAGAGACAAACATGAACTTTCTCTTATTTGATTGTTTGTTACTTGTTTTGTTTTAACTTTTTCTTATAAACGAACATTTAATGTAAATTCGTTGCATATGAAGTGATTTTAGAAAGGAGTGAACGTTAATTTTAAACATTAGTTTACTAGAGTCAATAACTAAACAACTCGTAAATATGTTTATTTTATGTTCAAATGTTTATGTATTTAATGGATAGTGCTTAGACCAAAGCACAGGCCAGAGAGCCCATGTATATATGTACTTGAATAAATGTTTTGAACCCATACAACAGACTTTTCTTTATCGAGTCTCTATTCTATCTGTGAGTCTTTCTTTAGAATATTTCTGTCCTCTTTTCTGTGTGTTTCAATGTGTATTTGTTTGTTTCTGTATGTCTATGTTTGTCCCTATCAACCCTTTGTCCCTACAAATACATTTCACCCTATAAAAGGTTTTGACCCTATAAACCTTTGACGTTACCAATGTTTAATTCCCACTGATCCCCAGGTGACATTCCCATTCCATGTTCAATTCCCCTTGTCGCTAGAGTGACCCAGGGTTTTTCTCCATGTTAAATTTCCCTTGTCGCTAGAGTGGCCCAAGGGGTTCTGTAATGCTAATTCCCATTGTCGCTAGGGTGGCCCCATATACTACTCACGCGATTCTCGCTGGAATTCATAAGTTTACCCCAAATTTCCAAAGACTTCCATACAGCTTCAGTTGTAAATTAGAAAGCCCGACGTGTCCACTCTATACCTAAATTTTACTCTAATTAATGCAAGACCACAGACAAAACAACCTGCCAAATATCTATCAAGCACACATCTGCATGTTTTATCTTCATCATGTTTCCGTATTGCCAACCATTCACGCCTTAGAAAATATACGAGTATCCCCTATGTTTGTCAATGTTTGCTTTCCAGTCACATTTCGCCAATATTATTGCACCACATTTGCCCACATGGAGACATAAACGGTACCTGCCAAGTCCCTTCTTATTTATTCCTTTGTGTAATTTACCGGTTTCCTACCGTAAATACTGTCCTTGCAGTCACACCACCAATGTACACCACTAGACTTTAATGTGGACTATCTTATTACAGGGACATGACATTCATTCAGTTTTGGTTGTTGTTGTTGTAGGGTTTAACGACATTTTTCAGCACACGATAGGCTGTACATGGCGGCCAGTATTATTGGTGGAGGAAAAACCCGGAAAGAACCACCGACCCACGAGAAGCTACTGGCAAGCTTTCTCATATACCCACATTAGCCGAATCCGAGACTTGAACCCACGCAGACAGAGGTGAGATGGCAGTGATCCGTAACGGAGAGCGCTTTAGACCACTCGGCCACTCGGGGACCCCCATTCGGTTTTGGCCGGAATTCAGTACTATTGAACCATGGCATCATGGAAACTCACTAATACTTCACTCTGTGACGTTTGCTTCTAACAATTGGCTAATTATTTCGGGTTAGGAATATTTCCATTGCGCCAAATTCCAATAATCACACAAGTAATCACACAAATCTAAGAATTCATTAAAACGGGGCGCTATAACCAAATGCACATACTCCATATTTAATACAATAACAAAATCTTTTGTTAACATTTTATACAATGTTATATAACGCCATAGCATTAAAGCCATTGAGATACAATTAGCTAACCGATGAATCCGGCAACTTTTCTTTAATCAGTCACATCATCGATTGGCATGAAAGAAAATCACGTAAAGATTGATTTACTGATTAAAATGTATTGAAACGTTAGATGATAACTGATGATCCTTCAAATTTTTTTTTTTTTTGTTATGGTTGCGTCGATTATTCATCCTGTTGGAAATGTATTGAAGTGTTTGTCTGTTCTATTGCATGTTATATATTTTGCATGTTATCAAATAAATTCCATGAGTTGACGTGCACTCAGTGTTTTATAACACAGAGGAATTAATTTGTTTGCAATGGAACTACTAAAATAGGTAATTTCTGTAATATTTTTAATATTGAGACCATCCAAGGCTGTTAATTTTAGATGATGACAAACATCTTTATTTTTTGGTCGGTTTAGTTCTCATTTAAACAATCGTGCAAATTCTGATATTTAGGGAAGATAAGAGTATACTATATTAATAACAGTATTATTTTTTAGAGGCTTGTCCTTGATGTTTCGAATTGTAAAAAAAAATTCGCCTCCTTGCAAGTTGGAGTCATATAGTCAAATGTTCATAAAAGTTTGACAGTATAGGTGCGATTCTTCTTTCAAAAACTAAACAGTTTTAGAAACAAAAAATTACGGTTTCAAAGAAGCAGATATGCAAATATGTAACGGAAGGTAATTTGATGCTCGGTCGACATGACTTACTGGCTAGCGTACAAGTGGTTTAAATGAACGTGACTCATTGCTACCTCATGTGACGAACTAGTGTTTGACTCAACGGGTATCCAATTGTCAGCCTATCATATACAATTTATCCTTATAACCTGGACATTTTCATCCAATTTTCACAATATAATTACGGGGCTTGTTTCAAACATTGTAGAAGAGTGCAAGACAAACATACATTTTGGAATTAATTTGCATGTTAACAAATAGGCGAAGCATTCTTTTTTTTTCAGTATGGGCAGTTGATGTTTAAAATAAAGGTCACTGCTGCCTGCCTTTGTCAATCGAGTTCAAATTCACAGTGCTTTCGGACAGTTTTTGGTCGGTTTCAGTCCGAACCTAATGTAAAAGCTCTCTTCGGCGTCGATGTTTTATATGTGCGATTTGGAAAATATGGCCGACGAAAGTAGGAGTGACTCCTTTTTGATTACAAACAACGTACAGAACGGTGTTCAGAATTTAAATTTAAGCTCAGATAGCGGCCATATCATAACTGAAACTCCCGAAAGAAAAATTACACAGACTGATCATTTGAACAAACGATTGCTGAGTGCATTTTTAGATCGGTTGAATCAAGGAGGGTCTCAGTTCCCCACTCCACCACAGGTGTTTACAGAGACCGGAGAGAACGAATTTGAATCAGAGAAAACTGAAAATACACACCATTAACAAAGGACTAAGTTCCTAAATATATTTGAGAGCAACTAGTAAGATCTTTCGCCAAAATTTTCTGCCATTTCTATTTTGTTGCTAGCATCCAGTCAGTCCTTCAATGTAAGACGTATCACGCACAAAACATAAATAGCAGTGTCGAGGTCTTACATGCAGGACTAGCATCCACTTTACTCGATTTGGCCATTAACGTCAGCAACAACTACATAATTAAGAACAATAACATCAATACTACGATTATTAATGACAATAGTCGAAGCCTAGGAGAGGTAAGGACTGCATCAGTCACGTGTGTACCATCTTCGTTTGCCACGGTTACAATGTGGTAACCTCTAAACCTTGGCGTATCAAGCAGATATGTCTGTGCATCGGGTCTGTGAATTTCATTGCATCCAGTGGATCAAAATGAAGTTGAAAGTTGTTAAAATTTTAACACTTCCCACATGATTGAGACAAGGAGAGCACAAAACTTGCATCGACTGATTATTAAGCACTTTGCCAGTGACAGTCTGTGTTTGCATAAATACCTTTCACTCAGATTCACCTGTTTTGATCTGGGGTTCAGAAAATCACTGAGGTGGGAGTCCTCCTTACGCATGTAATAGGTGTGCTGTAAAATTCAAAGATTTGCCAGTCCTGCTTCAGCCACCCAGTTTGTGGGAAAATGTGTTGATCAATTAACTGTGTTGATATTTACAATGACAGAAGTGAGTGACTGAAAGACCCCTTGATGTACATACATGTTGCCATTATAAGAGTACATAAAAAAAACATGCAATAGCTGGGCGGCAAGTTAAAAGGCTTTGACTGGCGACCGGGTGATAAGTGTACTTATATTTACAGTGATTGAAATCAGAGTCAGAAAGACCCAGAGATGTAAATGTGGTCATTTATAAAAGTATATCAAATAAACAACTTTAGCTTTCGTTACTGTGTTCATTTCCGAATGTATCTGAATAAGTAGTGCACATGACCTCAGAATCAAGATATGTTGAGACTTGACACATATTTGCAAAACTACGGGGAAAAAACAGCAAGTCGGATACTATTTAACCATTGCCTAAAATTACTACAAGTATGTAGAAAAATAAATAAACTATAAATGTGCAATCCTGTCAATGGACTGTTGTAATGAAGCTATATTACAGTGAGTGATTACATTAAGAAAACCTCTCCATCTAAAAATAGATGCACTCACGTCTGTGTTGATTCTGTAGGAAAGAAGGGACTGCAACTTTTGATGGTGGGACTCCTATTTTTACCAAAATGGGAGTCCTGGACTCCTAGTTTTAAAATCCTAGTGAGACCTCTGTCACTAGGACAAAGCACCAGTATATCTTTTTGATGTGCCAAGGTGTAGATAGGGTTATCATATGGGAACCCTGGCTAGCGAAGATGTGTATTTTCTGTCAGATTTCTGATTTATTACTAAATTATTTTATATAAAACAAAATTATCATCATGTTCAGGTATTGAATCAGCTAATTATCAAACTGATAATAAATCAGAAATTGTCCTTGGCAAAAATGTTCAATGGGACATCTGTTTAACGGAGGTTATGGTTATTTATCAGTATGTTGATAAACCAAAGACTAACACAAGTGTGGTTGATGATATTGATTTTCTGTTTAGGGGCTGATATTACCTATTCATTAAAAGCTGCACAAATCTGCACCCAATCTTGACTGCACACATCGGTGTACAATTTATACTCTTACTGGTATTTCTCGCAGCTGTCGAGCTACCGTCAGCTGAAGGGCTCTTTTGGTGACATGTACATTATATTTCCGGATGCAATGCCTATGTTTGATTTGTAAATTCACGTGGAATAGCACAACCGTCTGTCCTGTGACCTTTTTGAATTTTGTGCTAGATATGGCTGTTACCAATTGCAGGTTTGTTCCAGACGGATTTGCATGCAGCAGAATTGCTTATTTTAATGAACAGGTGATATCAGACCCACATATCATCCAATAGTATCAGGTGAGATTTGTGGGGTTGATTTATTGGTTTAGTGTAAGGTGACCAAGAATTTAGGCTTTTTCTGCGTGCACTTCTTTATGGAGACTAGACCAGCAAGTAGATTTCTGCTTTTCTTCTCTGACATTATTGGATATACTTTTGCAATATCAGAAAAAAGGTGGTGATCTACTTCTTGGTCTACATGAGGACAAGAACATTGTTTTGTGATCTTCAAGGAAGTGTGTTGCATAGGTGTTGTGCATTCTTTTTCCTTTTCCCCTGTAAAGGAAGTGTGCATTTGCATTATTCATACAATGTAATTTGGGATAATACCTCAAATTCAAATGTAGCAAAAAAAATTAGACTCCAAAAGAGGGCATACCAGTTAATTCTAGATCAATGCATAGATAATTTTAAAGCCGCAGTGGGTTATATAATTTTTTTTACCAATATATTTATGAATAAAATTTACACATAAGCCATTCCTGTCGATATGAGCAATATTTTCATCAAATTGATGCTGATGGTACTAAATATTTAAGGTCTTTTAGAAGTAAAAATTGCATTATACAAAGCCAAAGTAGGAATCGTTTAGAAAGAGCATTAAAAGTTCACAGGTATCAAACATTAATGCTAGTGACATAATGCTCTTCTGTGCTGAACCCTTTTTCTCACAGATGAATTTTTCCATACAGTATATTTTATATATTTTTAAATGCTCACTGATGTGTGTTTCAGGTTTGAAAATTTGTTTGATTTTCAGAATAACTAAATTCTTTAGTTGAAAAAATTTCACATTGTGTTGTAAATACTGTATACACGTATATTGTACATTACTTAAGGCCTCAAGGTAGATTAGTACCTGTAATTAACTGACCTATCCTCATTAATTCATTATTATTATTATTATTATAGGTCATACATTTTTACTTGGAAACTTTGGTGATTTGTGCATTCTTTGGATTTTGCGTCCTCTTCCAGGGCTTTATAAATTGACAGCTGGCCCAGCTTTCTGGACAGCTGAACTTGCCTTTGGCGGATTTGAGCTTGCTCCAAAATATGTCAAAAAATATCACAGCTAAAGTATATTTTAAAAAAAAAACCATGGTAAAATCAAAAAAGGGATATTTGAAAGAAATTGCATTATATTCATAAAAAAATAGAACTTTTGTTTTCTTTTTATCTTTCTTTGCACTTTAAAGTCACATGTCCATTATTAAAGTTATTGAAAAAGATACCTGTAAATAGATATGTAGATGAGGTATAATGATATAGAGTTAGAAGAGCATATTCAGACATTATTAATGTATAAAAATATATAAATGGAAAGGTAGATAAGGGGTTTGGAAATGGTGATACTTTTTAAGGTTTAAGTAAAATATTTTAGGCTATAAAATGAGACAAACAGGACCGTGCTAGCTTGAGTTCAGTCATTTTAATATATAATAACATTTTTATTTATCTTTGTTTTAGCTAAATTTTAATAATGTTTAATTGTATTATAACACTTGTTTATGTTCATTTTAGCTTAATTTTAAATATGTTTTAATATATCTTAACATTTTTTAAATCATCATTTATACTTTTAAGTTCAATTGATTATGCAGATTAAGCATTTGTCTAGTAAGAATGCAAGGTAATACTGAGTCCCTCACAAAAAATTAAAATGTCAATAAATTCACTCTTTGCTTTTTTGGGGGTAATGTTCTGTCAATTCATTTCTGCTTTCTCTTCCATGCTATTCAGTTTTTACCTTGAAATCAGTGACAAAAGAATTTTTCACAAACCACCTTTTGAGAATGATTGACAACACTTCATACATTTAACTATTTGTTGAACAGTATGTATTAGTCTCAATTGATAATTATTAGAGACGAGCCCTTTATTTCCAAACACACCTGTCAAAGAAATCTCATTGGCTATATTATTATGTAACACTTATCACATGGACACCTTGAAATTGTTACATAAATCAAAGCAATCTGAAAAGCCAATCATTTAGAGTCTGCAGTCTCACAAACTGCCCACGACTTGGTTTTGATCGGTGAGATTGTGATACCCTTATTGATAATTTTTTACATATGGGCTACAACAGGCTTGACACCTGTATCTAATTATCCTTCATCTTGCCTTACAAGAGACAAATTTCATCATAAAATTTCTCAAAATGAATGTGGGAAAGTCTTAAGAATACATTTCAACATGTTATTGGTTATAAATATCTAGGTTTTAAAACAAAAATAGCAGCTTAGAAGGATTTTCTTTGCTATCAAAGACAAAGGTCTAAAAGGATAAATAAAGTCCATCATGTACTCAAATGAGCCAGATAGCGATGTTTGATTGGTTGAATGCCAATGATGACATCAGTTCAGAATTATCAGTACAAGTAAATATTATGATTAAAATGTAACTGATTAAATGAAATATAAATATTTATTTCCATTTTGCCAAGCCTTCATGTAAATAGTAAACATTCACATTATCGTGCATGTCTGACCTTTACATGAAATACAAAATGGAAATGAGAGAATTATATTCATAAACACAGTGATTTGTGGTTTTGTACTGGCTATAAATTACCTAAATTTTTACAACTATTGCAGAATTATATGTCAAAATAATTCAGAGATTTTTTTTTAAAGTTTAAATATTGAAGAAGAAAGGCATTTCTGCAATTTACATTGAGCAGTATCCTGTTGATCAGTTTTCATATTCTCTTGTTGAAACCACAATAGCTTGGATATTTGGAATAATCTTGATGAGAAATTTGTGCATACAAGAACAGGAAGATTTTGAAAATGGAACCTCTTATCTCTACTGAATATGCGTCTTCCACAGCATACTAATGCCAAACAGGCCAGCAGTAATACAGATACAGATAAACACTAATATCACTAGTGTGCGGAAAAGACCAAAATAGTTTTACTTTCAAACATACTATATATATGGAATAAAATTATATTTTTCTATGTATAGAACTTAGGTCCTATAGTTTACTGTAGCCATTGATTCGGACAGAATTTTCACTGCTCTAATGGATTAGTGAGGGCTGAATTTTAGTAATCTGTTGGTAAAATCACTGACCTCAGATTAGCAAGTTAGTGTTAGTTTCCAGCCATTTATGTTGATGATATTCTTTGTGCATGTTATGAGTATGTAATAAAAATAAACTACATAAAAGTCTTTGTTTAAACCTTTTTCAAGCAGTAATCTATCACATCCAGTCATTAGACACAGGTGTCAACACAGTTGTCTAATGAGACTCAAATTGTACTATGGAGGGCAGTGGGGTATCAAGGACTGTTGGAGGTTAGATGGCTTCCTGCAATTCAGATAAAAGATTTACCACTATTGAAATCTTTTATTTTACTGCTTTGATGCGTCAAGTGTTTTTGTGCAAAGTTTCTCTCTCTGTGCAGTGCAACATTAGAAATGTGTATTTGTTTTATTTTCTACTAAAACTGTTAAATTCCTACAATGGGGTTGGGGCTCTGATTTGGAAACTCCCCTAATTTTTCTTGATCCTTGACTAAATTGTTGCAATCGAGTGAAATCCATGTACTCATGCTTAATTGAATATGCAGTCGTTAGGATGTATTTGGGAAAAATGGGTACAATTGATGCAAAAGTTACTGATTTTCATGCATGTGAAAAAAATAAAACTTTATCGGCTTGTGACTAGTCATAAATGATGTCCATAGAAGTTATTATGAAAGTCCATGAATTTGGTCCATACTTGTAAAGCTGTATGCACCTTGCATGATGACAGCCATGTCTGTGGAAAACGTTTTAGCGCTACTGGTCATAGATCAGAAAAGCTTATAGGATGCCTTTTGCCTGGTATCCATCTGTTTGCTAGCATTAAGTTTTTATTGCTTCATCTCCTAAACTATATGTACTAGGAGGTTTGCCATGAAACTTTATGCACACTTTCATCCTTACGTCTAGTTGGTCCTAAATGGTGACACTTGGACACAATTGTCATCTTGAAAATCTTTTTATGACTCAAAAAATAGCAGAAATGGTTGCAACACTTGGCAGGTGGAAGGAAGAATGGTCTTTTTCTGGAATCCTGGAAATTCTTTTCAGCAGTTATAGCATCAGCCCCTTCTAGGGACCATTGTTGTTTATTAATGGATAGCAACACCGTTTCAGCAACAGGAATAAAATGTGGATGAACTGAGTGGCATCATTAACACCATTTTCCCACTCTCATCATGTTATATTCAGTCAAAAAGAATGTTACAGTATATTGCTGGACTTAATGTGACTGATTTAATTTCTCAAAAGTTTACTTTTCATATTTTTCAGGAAACAGAAAGTGACAATAGAAATTAACAATGTCAAGACCAGTGTTACTGATTGGAGTAAGTGGGTAAGTGTTACTGATTGGAATCAGTGGGCAAGTTTTACTGATTGGAATCAGTGGGCAAGTCTTACTGATTGGAATCAGTGGACAAATTTTACTGATTGGAATCGGTGGGTAAGTCTTATTGATTGGAATAAGCGGGTAAGCCTTACTGATTGGAATCAGTGGGCAAATTTTACTGATTGGAATCATTTGGTAAGTCTTACTTATTGGAATCAGTGGGCAAGTCTTACTGATTGGAATAAGTGGGTAAGTCTTACTGATTGGAATCAGTGGGCAAGTCTTACTGATTGGAATCAGTTGGTAAGTGTTCGTGTATATATAATAAACATGCAGTGTACTTTAAATAGTTGCATACATGTGTTAAATATGTGATTCAGATTTCATTTTGCTTATTTTTTATCTGGTAATTTAAAGAATCAAATCATAGACAAAAACACAAATTTAACTTTTAAGAGACATGTAGTAATTTAACGTGGCTGTTATACCAGCATGACAAAACTTAATATGGTTTCCCCTCATTCTCACACATTAGTTGGGGTACATGACTGCTAACTGCATTTTGTACAAAATTGCAGTTTAGAAAGAAGGATCAAAATTTCAACAATTGGATATATATGTCTGGTGATGGGATGGGTGTGTAATCAAAATGCCAGCTATAGTATGGTCCAGAATTGCTGATTTGTTTTTTGTCCTAGCTGTAGTTTAGTGAGAACTATTGAAACTTTGCTGATTGTGCATATATGTCATTGGGCAGTGGATGCGATGAGGATAAAAGAAAGTGCCAGTAAAACATAAAGTATTCATTCTACTTTATGGTATTTGTGCATTTATATTTGTCAAATAATGTTTTAAAAGGGGAAAAAAATGTAATAATCCTTTTGTTTTCTTTGATCTGTTTTTGTCATACGTTTGGTAGACCAATAAGAATAATGGTTTAAGTTTTTGTCAAAGTGGTTCATGTTATATCTGGGGAATTGTGTTATGATGATGGGCATTATAATAAGAGTTGTATCTGTATTCATTTATTTCATTCATCTTTGCAGTTACCTCATAGGCATTTAAAATATTGAGGATGTTTTCTTTTCCTGCTTTATTGCCAGATATATTTCATTGTATGGCACAAAAACGTGATATTTTGGTGAGTGGAAAAAATGTCATTATTTTGTACCACAAGATGACATATCCAGCATTTATGCAGGAATTTGTTCTTCATTATCATATATCAAACTGTTAAGTGTATTTCGTTTGCATTGTTTGTTAGTTTTTTTTAAACTTTTTCATTACATGCTGTTTTAATGTAAAACTGTATGTTGGACTTTACCTTGTCCAAAACCGAGTTCATTTCTGCTTGACCTGAATTGATTTTGTTTAAAATTTTGTAAACAACTAATACATAACTAAAATATTCGTATGTGTATGGGTTTAATATCAGGATTATTATTAATAGAAGTAAATATGTTTATTTGGGTCTAGGTCAAGGTTATTGGAAATTACCTTGTGTACTTGACCTAGTCCAGGTTCATTATTTTAATTTTAGTAATAGGTTTCTTATAATATCTAACATTTGTATTTTGTAAACATTGGGATCATTCTATAAGGTTATTTTCCATCAGGTAATATTTTTTATATATAGAAAATGCTAACTGAGACCTGAGGTCAAATAGAAGACTATATAATCTTGTCACTGAAGGGAACATTCATTCGTGCTCTAAGTTCTAGCACAGTTGTATTATATGCTGTGTCCATTATTATTTTGGGTTGGAATTCAATTATTGAATTTAAGTGATTATTTTATTTGGAATACAGAAGTACTCTGATAAAATTCTAGGGAGAGACATTCACTAGATTTTATAGTGAATTTAAACCTTGAATTATATTTCTGTGATTCAACAAAGCCTGTTGGCACATAACACTCTATGAACTACCACAGACACATCATCACCTTCAGTTTTGGACATAATTTGTGACTTCTACTGAATTTTATTCAGAACTTTAAATTATTAGGACTTGAGTCTGTAATTCTAGGATTATTTGGGATTTAATTTGTAATACCGTAAGTTCCTTTTATTATATTTTTACTTTGCATTCTCTGGAAATAAATTATTTGTTGAATTTTACAAAATCTTTTTGCTTTACACTTTTTTTCTGTTACATTTTTTTAAGAGCATCGACTGGTAACAAAACATACTTCTGAATCTAAGCTTTTTGAAATTCACACTTCAGCACACCAGCACACCACCCTTTTTTGTTTGTTCATCTCAGTTTCAATTGCATTTATTTGCTGATCATAAAACATGTAAATGATTTGAGAGACATTAGGTTTAGGATAACCAATTATATTGTAATAAATCTTTAAAAAATGGCATTTTTAAAACTATTTTACCTCTTCTGATGGCAGAAGCAAATCTAATTAAGTGATTCAGCACACTGGATTTTTTACATTGTTGTCAAGGTTCATCAAGGGACATTACTTCGTAAAAAAGCCAAAGGTGACATGTCAGATATCTTCAGCAAGAAATAATTTTATTGACTGAAAGGTAATACAGTTTATATTTATTACTCAACCTCACAAACTACATGTTTTTCTTGCTATAAGTAAACTTTGGTAAACACAAAATCAAGCATCACATGACATGATGGGAAATTTGTTATTTTCACATGTAATATATAATGTTATGTTTTTAACATGTGAAAATATAGCAATTTAAAATATCTTACTATTCATTTTCTATATTGCACACTTAAGTATAGAATTATGTAAAGAGCAGTTGATGTACTGTTCATACAGTGTGGGCACCTCCACTCTCAGTTTTGAACTAGTTTGTTTTATGTGGGTATCATATTTCATTGTTTTGTACAAAATGTCATTCTCATCAACAGTAAACGTGGATATACCTTAGATGAAAACTGGTTGGTGTTTTTACAGATCGGATTTAGTTCAATGGGGTTTTGCATTCATTCTACAAGAAAAGCATTTTACATATCTCTCTCTCTCTCTCACTCTATATATATATATATATATATATATATATATATATATATATATATATATATATATATATATATATATTGTCCATTTTCCAAATAAATATGTTTTTCACTTTCTTCACACAGTACCACCAATAGTGGAAAGACAACTCTTGCAGAACATCTCGAAAGGAAAATACCAGGCTGTCATATCATACACCAGGACTATTACTTTTTGGTATATACATTCATGTTACAGTTTTATAGCCGGGTGGTGTTTGAAATGCTGATTCCCTTGAATATATCTTTGTGGTGTAACATGTAAATATAGTCTTTGCAAAAAAGAGTTCTTCGTTACAACAGAAGAAAAAAATCCATCATTTTACCTCATGACAACATTGGCATGTAGGATACGCATACCTGACCCATGCATAGCTCCTGAGTTGTGAACCTCAACCATGACAGATGACAGTAGAAAACATTCTTGTCAAGAATATTGACTATCACCCTGTGAGTCTGAGTTTGTTGATATGGATTTTGAAAAGCTTCTTGATGTACTATCAAAGAAACGTTTGGATTTTCTTTCTCACAAGAATGTGGTTTATACATCAAATTTTGATCCATTATTTTAAGAATTTCTTTTTTGTTCAGCACTATTTTTCTGATATGCTGTTAATTACATACATACATGAGTACATCAAAATAGTCAACCATGACTAGAGCTTGCCAGTGTTCTTCAGTGTATTGACTTTTATTCTCTGAGACAGAACTAACAAAAATCGTTTTATATACCACCTAAGAAAATCTTGGACTATTTCAAAGAATGCAGTAATAAGAGTTTTAATCTTCATATTTTAAGATGTTTATAGTTTTTAAATGTATGTTTTATTTTATAAACTTTTTAGATAATTTAGCATCTTTATTTTTTATCTTGCAGAACTGTGAATTTACATTTATTTGGAAGAATGTTTCTTCCTTAAACTTTTTTCTTCTATTTTTAGTATTTAATTTGTTTAACTTTGCTTTCAATCAACACTGCTGACATGCCATTAAGCCACATACAAAACTTCTCAATAGAATTGGCATAAATTTGACAGAATTTGTGCTGGCATGAATGCCTTTCAGAAGACCTTTCAGTTTTATACCAATGAGTGGGGGGCCCTGAGTGGCAGAGTAGTCGAAAGCGCTCACCATTATGGATTATGGATGCCTTTCAGAAGACCTTTCAGTTTTATACCAATGAGTGGGGGGCCCTGAGTGGCAGAGTAGTCGAAAGCGCTCACCATTATGGATCACTGCCATCCCACCACTGTCTGCGTGACTTCGAGTCTCGGGCTCGGCCAATGTAGGTATGTGAGAAAGCTTGCCGGTAGCTTCTCGTGGGTTGGTGGTTCTTTCCGGGTTTTCATGGGTTCTTCCTCCACCATTAGTACTGGCCGCCATGTATAGCCTATCTTGTGCTGAAAAATGGTGTTAAACCCTATAAAAGCAACAACAACAAATGAGTGGAGAAACACCTTAAAATGACTTCTCAAAAACTGTCCTGTTGAATTTAACAGAAAGCATTCTGGCACAGACTGATCTGCCATCAAATGCAGCCTCTGTTACTAAAAAAATGTTAAACCCTTTCAAAGCTTCTAAAGGGGGTCCTGAGTGGCCGAGTGGTCTAAAGCGCTCTCCGTTACGAATCACTGCCATCTCACCTCTGTCCGCGCAGGTTCGAGTCACAGATTCAGCCAATGTGGGTATGTGAGAAAGCTTGCCAGTAGCTTCTCATGGGTCGGTGGTTCTTTCCGAGGTTTTCCCGGGTTCTTCCTTCACCATTAATACTGGCTGCCATGTATGGCCTATCGTGTGCTGAAAAATGGCGCTAAACTCCACAACAACAACAACAAAGCTTCTAAAGGATGTGGCTAAATTTTGTTGAATTTGACAGCATCCTAGTTTGGAGTTTTTCATTTTTTTTACAAATTATGCCAATCTGCCATCAAATAGGGCTGCTGTTACTAAAAATAGGAAAAACTGCTTTAAACTACTTCTACAAAATAACACTTAACAGAATTTGACCAAATATGACTGAAAGTATCAGGGCTCCTGGTGGCCATATGGCGTAAAGCGCTTGCTTTTACAGATCACTGATGTCTCACCTCTGTCTGGGTTCAGGTCTTAGGTTCAGCCAGCGTGGGTATGTGAGACAGCTGACAAGTAGATTCCCATGGGTCTGTGGTTCTTCCCGTGATTTTTCAGGGTTAATCCACCAATCCGATATACAGATACAGGCATGTGTGTGTGTGTATATATATATATATATATATATATATATATATATATATATATATATATATATATATATATCCTATCATGTGCTGAAAAATGGTGTTAAACCCAAAACAACAACAACAGAAAGTGTCCTGGTATTAAGGGTTTCAAGTTGATACAAATGAACCAGTTCATCGTCCAATTTTTTAACCATTACAACAGATAAATATGTAAGGTCCAAGTTACTTTGAATGAAAGAAGCAGCATGGTTTTCTTATAAAAACATTCTTTCTACATCACAGGCTATGTAGATTGCTTGTACATGGTACGAGCATAATTTGGGGTTTTAAGGCTAAAGGTCAGATTCACTGACTGAAAAAAAACAAAATAGTTTCTGCAGAATATCAGTTCTACTTTAAAACGTGGCACAAAATTTTGTGGATAATTTACACATTAGATGTCTAATGATTTTGGCATCCAAAGGGCAAGGTAATTATAACTGAAAGAAGAAAAATGCTTTTGTGCAAAATTGATTCTGGGATTAAAAAGTCAAAGGTCAGGGTTGTTAGGGCTAAAGGAAAATGGGTTCTGTAGAAAAACTTTTATTCTAAAGTAGGTTCTGCTGCCAAACATAATGGATGGCCTGGATTTAGGATAATAAAGGAAACTATAGATTCTAGGGCTCTAGAGGCCATATTATTAGTCACGTCTAATAGTGACTTTTGCTTAGTAACTTTAGTTCCAGACTGCATACCTTGACCAAAGGTCCAGGTCGCTGAGACCTATTAGTCAATAATCTATCTAAAAAACCATGTCCTACATAGGACAGTATTCATTTCACTACATGATAAATCTTAAAGTTTCCGAAATAAATCTTCCACACTTGTCTTTGATATTGATCAGTACGTGACATATTAACAGTAATCACGTTTTTTTCACTGTTTTTCTGTATTAAAAAGTTTTTTATTGCTGATGCCACAAATCTTTATTTATTATTATTTTTATTTACTAGATTTTTCGTTTGTTTATGTCTTCGTTTGTGTTTTTACTTGCATGCTTGTTTGCTCATTTACTTGCTGTATGATACTTCTTACTCAGCCTGCTTATCAGTCCTTATTAACTTATTTACGTGTTTACTTATGACATTAACATTCTTTCTTACAGAATCAATCAGTTGACTAATTAATTGATTTCAGATTCCCGGGGATGAGCGATTAGAGTATGTGCCTGAGGTGAATCATCATAACTGGGAAGGTATCTGTCAGTTGATTTTATTTAAAAGTATTCTGAACTAATGTATGCATTTCACTGTGTTAATGTGTTGCATTAAAATTGAGCTTGTCATATAAGTCTTAAGTAACCACTATATTTTGTTATATTTAATCTCAAGGTGTTAACATTTGAGCCTTTCATGTCAGTTCCTGTTTTCATCTTTACTGCTGTCTCAAATGAACAAACACATTATGGAACTTGCAGTGGATAGTTTAAAACTAAAATCTGTGGCAGTGGATAGTTTAAAACTAAAATCTGTGGCAGTGGATAGTTTAAAACTAAAATCTGTGGCAGCTTTATTACTTAATGTTTTCTTGCTTTTTAATCCCTGTCATTCTTAACTCACCACTCTTACCCCCACGTCAGAATCCCAAGACTGCATATTTATTCAACAACAATCACCAACATGCACCTTGTTTTTAAGTCTCTGTTTGAAATATTTTATGACAATACATAGTTGTGTGCAAACTCTGGTCAGGGTCACATTTGACAAAAAATTTCCATTATTTTTTAGCTTATTCATCTCTTGATATGGACAGAATGACAGACGATGTGAAGAGTAGAAAGAAGTTGTTGGCAGAATCACATGGTTCAGGACCTGGTATTCTGCTTGTGGAGGGTTTCAATTTTTTGGGGTATCAGTAAGTGTCTGCATGTTAAACTTTAACACCATTTTAAAAAAAATATTGTCATTTTAAGTATGGCGGTTTAATTTCATTTATTATTACCAATCATTAACATCAGGCTGAGTGAATACCCACCATCAACTTGGTGAAAATTCACACAACTTTGTGTGTGTGTGTGTGTGTGTACGTGTATATATATATATATATATATATATATATATATATATATATATATATATATATATATATATATATATATATATATATATATATTGTCTACATGATTTCCCTATTGGAGGAAGATGTGACATATATGCAAGAGATTTTTTTAATTATGACCCTAAAGTTTCAGTCCAGGATTAGGATAGGAGATTAAGAGGGAGAAGTAATATATAATAAAAAGCGAGAGCTCACCTGGCCAGGTCATGTGAGCTTAATACTGTGGTCCTTCATGTACAGGGTAATGCATTGTTTGTTGTCTGTTTACAGTTGCTATTTACAATTTCTCCTTCTAATATTTTCCCCAGTCACATTATGTTAGGAATATTAGCCTGCTGCTTTGCGAATCCAGCTCTACCGAAAGATGAAAAATCATCTTTTCCTGTTTATTTTAAATAGACAAAGGGCAATAAGTCTTGCCCATTACCTCCCCTTGACACCACCAGGTGTCACTAGTGCTTAGCTTCAATGCTGTACTGGACACATCATACTAAACTTATAGCATTCCGTTAGTTACAAAACAGTACTAATGAGATGTACAAACAGAAATGAATGAAGACTGAAAAAGTAGAGAATCTTTGCATCACCTGTTAATTGCAGTCAGCAGCAGAAAATATAGCATGAATACACCACCAAATTTGAAAAGATGGTAGCTATCCCTAAATTTATATTAAACTAATATAAACCACCAAATTTGAAAAGATGGTAGCTATCTCTAAATTTATATTAAAGTGATATATATATCACCAAAATTTAAAACATTGTAGCTATCCTTAAATTTATGTTTGAAATGATACTTTAAAGTGAAATCACTTTTGCTAATTAAGTATACTTATAAGATGGCATTCTGAATAGTATTTCCCAGGAGAAAATCCCCAGCGGCAAGAATTGTCTGCTTAAGTGATTCAGCTTTCCGTGCATTGAAAGTGTAGATAAAGTTATAAGCTGGAGATCTCAGTGACTTTCAAACTGTGACCCAAAGGAATAAAGATAGTGCCAGCAACAAATACTAACTGCATGAAGTAATATCCTTTGCAATGTCTATATTTTTAGTGTAGGGTCTACAAAGTGTTGGGAAGCTACTGTACTACATGTGAAATTGGTGTCAGCATCTATACATATAAAAGCATATGTGCACACTCACTAAGTCTCAACAGTTTTATGTGCACACTCACTAAGTCTCAACAGTTTTTTTTCTTCTCCCCAAGTCCTATTTAACATTTTTGGTGTGGGTTTCAAATCACTTAGAGTTTAGAGATGAAGTTAATTAGCTGTACATTTTTTGTGTGGTTTTGCATTAAGCATAGTTTTTTTTACAAATTGTATTAATACTGTAAATCCCTGGAATCATGAATCTTGGTGAAGGGGATGCTTCTTGATGAGTACTACATACTCGTCACAAGAGTAGATCAATATGACCCATATTTCACATTACATTTACTTTGGTTAAATTTTGAGTTAAAAGTTGATTGCTCAAAGTCTGTCAATGGTAGAATCATCCAACAAGATGATTTTATATATTTTTATTAGTACCACACCCTTACAAAAAAATGACACTGACCTACATTTCACATTTTACTGGCTTAGGTTACCTTTTCATTTAGTTCATGACCAAATAAATTTTGGATATATATATATATATATATATATATATATATGTGTGTGTGTGTGTGTGTGTGTGTGTGTTTGTGTGTGTTCTGTTACACCTAGATTCATAAAACTTGATGAGGGGACGCATTTTGATGAGTACTGCACTCACACTACAAGGTAGTCACTGTGACCCATATTTCATGCTTCACCAACTTTGCTTCAGATATTTGCTTTTACTGTTCCTACTTGAATCATTAAAACTAGACAAGTATTTACATCTTTTGGTTCTGCATCAATACCAGAAATGGCCACTGCATCCTGTATTTCACATTTCACAGGCTTTGGTTAAGTTTTTGCATTTAAGTGTATGTGATTCTCATTATTTGCCTTTTTGTTATATCACCAGCCTTGTGTGTATTCCTGCTTGATGGGAACTGAAAAAAATAGTATTGCAGTCAGAATTCTTTTTGACTAATTTAAAATTACTGACTCCAGTACATCCAGAACTCAAAATCAAGTGCCCCCCATAACTGAGCCATTTGATTGCACCAGATTCAGCATCATGTGATCAGATTATCGCAGTTGTTAATTATGAATACTAGAGAAACAAAAGTGATATTTCTGCATCTTCAGCTTCAATATATGGGAGAATGTTTGAGACAGAATGGAGATTTTACCTGTGTGTATCTCAGTGAAGTCGTGACTTGTAGAACATTCTTGGGAAAGTTTAATACAATAGGTTGTGGAGGTATTCTGTTGATGTTAATGAGTATTCAACATTTTTGAACTATCAATTAGAGTAAGTTTTAGCAAATTCCTACTGATAGGTTCTGAGTTGTGGGCTTACACCAATTTCCTACTCAGTTGCATATATCACTTTGAGATCACAAATTTTCATCAATTTTGAAGTTTTTGTCATTTGGATGTTGAAATAATCTACATGACACAATTCCACACAGTGTTGCATCCAGCCCACATGACACACTACTGACATCATGTTGGATAAATAATACTACTAAATCATTTTCCTGTGCAAGATTCATTTTGTAATTAGGATTGTGTGATCTAGAGCTTTTGAATCAGTTGAACATTTAGGCTGATTTTCATGTGCTATTTAACACTATCATCATTTTTTGTCATGTCAACATGCTTTTGATTATCAGACCTCTGTCATATGCATCAATCTGCACATTTGCAAATAGCTTATTTCACCATTTAGAACAGTAAAATTTGAGTGAGAAAACATATAAGCTGGGAAGCAGTATAATAAGTTGTGTTAACTATCCATTAGTTTTATTTTGTGCTAGTATGATCTAAATAAGAACTTTTGTGGTGAACACACCATTTCTTGATGCTACAATACACTGGAGATATCTAGTAAATGAAAAAGGTTTGAGCTGTCCATCTATTCATTTTCCATATCACAATGTTGTTTCATGTAAATCAATGACAGTGTATGTACATGCTGTATCGTATGGCAGTGACATGTAAATACCTCTCCTGTATCACATGGCAGTGCCATGTAAATACCATTCTTGTATAACATGGCAGTGGCACGTAAATACATTGTATAAAATGGCAGTGGCATGTAAATGCCTTGTATCACATGGCAGTGGCATTTAAATACCTTGTATCAAATAGCAGTGGCATTTAAATACCTTTCTTGTATCACATGGCAGTAGCATGTAAATACCTTGTATCTCATGGCAGTGGCATGTAAATAACTTGTATCACATGGCAAAGGTATTTAAATACCTTTCTTATATCACATGACAGTGGCATGTAAATACCTTTCTTGTATAATGTGGCAGTGGCATGTAAATGCCTTATATCACATGGCAGTGGCATGTAAATAACATGACAGTGACATGTAAATGCCTTGTATCGCATGGCAGTGGCATTTAAATACCTTTCTTGTATCGCATTGCATTGGCATGTAAATACCTTTATTTATATAACATGGCAATGACATGTAGATACTTTCCTTGGTCACATGGTAGTGTCATGTAAATACTTAACTTTATCACATGGCAGTGATATATAGATACCAAGTTTCCTGTATTATATGGCAGTAACATGCAAATACCTTTTACAGTCCTGTTGCTGCATTGATGGATAAGAAGTACTTTTTGAAGGTTTCCAGAGATGTTTGCCTGGAAAGAAGGAGGTTGGTTAGCATGTTTAAAAAGGAAATCGAATAGAGCTAATTGTTGATACACTCCACCTTGGAAGAAGCTTGATGTAGCAATCACATGTGCATGTCTTTCTATCCACACCCTGGATCAGCCTCATTGTCAAAGTTTTATATGTTTCATGTTACCTGGTATGTGGATATATCTTGATTAATACAACAAACATTTAGCAAAAGTTCTGGTGTGGGCTCAATATGAGGGCTATGTCAGCATCTTATATTTATATATAGCTGTGCTAAATAAGTAAAGTATTAGATGACAAAATTATATTGCTTGGTTAGTTTTTGTGGCTTCAGGGACAAAAGTATTTGATGGTAAAATCATATCGGCACATTACTCTGTGGCACTGAGAATAATAGTATTAGATAGTGAAATTGTATTTCTTGATTACATAGTGTTATCAGGGACATTAGCTACCAATTGAGAGAAATAGCTTGCAGTGAGCAAATCGTGAAGAATTTATTTCACTAAATTTACTAGCAAAGAAATGTATAAAGCACTCCACCTGAATGGATCATCATATCCAATGGAGTTTTCACTGAATGATTTTTAATTATGTCTACTTGGTCCTAAATGAAAATGGTGTTGATCTGAAATCGAATATGGCCACCACTGCAGCCATATTGAAAATCTTGTTATCATTACTGCTTCTGTAAAGAAAGTCATAATTAAAATGGGGGTGTCACCAAGGACTTCGTCCGATATCTAGTGGATCATAAGTGAAAATGATTGCAATCTGACATCCAATATGGCCACCACTAGATCTTGTTATTCCTCCTGAATAGATGGTCATGAATATGCACTCATGCACCCTGGTCATAACTATCAAGCCACTTAGAAAACAACTTTCCATGACAATGTGACTTGCATTATGCTCCCATTATCATGATTACTGTTACTGTCTTTCACACTTTGATGTATGTGGGTTTAGCAGAGCTTAGGGAGAAGTACATGTTACATATTTAGGCACTATGTGGCTTGTATCTGCTGGTGCATAAAAGTAGATATGGGATTGATGGATTTGCGAGGCAGTAGTAGTTTTTCTAAGGTATTAAGATTCGGGTACATATTCCCAAAGAAACATATCTCACTAGAAAAAAATTAGTTTCTCATAAAAGTTCTAATATTTCCATCAGCTTTGGTGTCATCTTTGGCATCCACTCTGGGGAATTTGTGATCGGTGTTGTCATTGAGAAGCTGTTCATATGGTAAAGTCAGTGTAGATATTAAATTCTGTTGGGTTATTATGATTGTCATAAATAACGTTGTAATCTTCTATATCATTACTTTGATACACATCCCTGTTATCATTAATATCGCTACTCATGACTAAATCATAATATTGACATGTACTTTTCAAATGGATATTGTTATTGCTACTAATGGTGCCATGCTGGGTGTCTTGAACACTTTACTTTTACTGATCACTATAATGGATGGCCATATTTACAAAGGTTTGAACATCTTATTATGAATGAAGTATACCAGACAATTTATATTTTCAGCAGTTGAAAGTAAGTAAATGGTCTTATCTTGATTTCATGTCATTTTGTCATGTTCATGATTCAAAAGCCGAGCAGGTTAGCATGTAGCATGTAACAATTTTCCACACTAACATGAAAGGCTAATGGTTCAAGCTATAGTTGGATTGAATTTTTACTTTTTGCAGTCAAGTTTCATGCATAAATTTCACTATCCATGAATTGTACCTTGCAGAAAGCGGACTTACATCCCAACAGATCCTCCAGGTTACTTTGACAAAGTTGTCTGGCCAATGTATGAGAAGCATTTAAAAGACATTGAGGACCAAGATGATATAGGTATTTATCACATGAAAGACATTGAGATGATATTGATATTTATCACATGAAAGATATTGAGGACCAAGAGGAAATAGGTATTTATCAAATTAAATACATTGAGGACCAAGATGACATGGGTCTTTATCAAATGAATGACTCATAGACCATGATGATATAGGTATTTGTCACATGAAAGACATTGAGGACCAAGATGACACAGCTATTTATCACATGAAAGACATTAACACATTAACCACTGGAGGTTTTTGTCATTTTCACCCGAAATTCGAGTAGGAAACACATTTTGAAAGCTATTTCTAAATGCACCCAAAGACACCAAATCCCAGGTGATCTTTCAATAACCTACTGCCTAGTTGTGTTAGAAACATCGTTTTTCATTGACTATTTGGCTCGCGCATGAGCAGAATGGTAAAATTTGGATTTTATTTTTTTTTCTCTTTTTTTTTTTTTTTGCTTAACAGACCCATTAGTTTTGTATCGAGACCACTCTTTATTCCAAATGCCCATCTTATCTTACTTTTTGCAAAGGTTCATCTGTCTGTTTGCAGTTCATACCAGTTTGCCTTAGATCTGAGACCAAAGAGTTCAATATCCAGACACAAAATCGGATTCCGACCATGGGCCAATTTTGAGTAGAAAAATTCAGGGCCAAAAAATGAGGGTTTTTCCTCTGTATTTTGTAGCGCAACTAGAAATTCCAGATTATTTGGTATCATTGTAGAGCATGACCATGACGCTACAGAGCTCAGCAGTAGGCTTCTACCTCCTGCCACGTTAACTCGTCGCCAGGGGTTAATGTGTTAAGGACCAACATGGTATAGGTATTTATCACATGAAAGACATTGATATATTTATTACATGAAAGACATTGAGGACCAAGATGACATAGGTATTTATCACATGAAAGACATTAAGGACCAAGATGGCATAGGTATTTATCACATGAAAGACATTAAGGACCAAGATGGCATAGGTATTTATCACATGAAAGACATTGATATGATACATATATTTATCAAATGAAAGACATTGAGGACCAAGATAACAGGTATTTATCACATAAAAGACATTAAGGATGAAGATGACAGGTATTTATCACATAAAAGACATTAAGGACCAAGATGACATAGGCATTTATCACATGAAAGACATTAAGGACCAAGATGACAGGTATTTATCACATGAAAGAATTTGAAGACCAAGATAACATAGGTATTTATCACATAAAAGACATTAAGGACCAAGATGACATAGGCATATATCACATGAAAGACATTAAGGATGAAGATGACAGGTATTTATCACATGAAAGACATTAAGGACCATGATGACATAGGTATTTATCACATGAAAGACATTAAGGACCAAGCTGACATAGGTATTTATCACATGAAAGAACTTGAAGACCAAGATAACATAGGTGTTTATCACATAAAAGAAATTAAGGACCAAGATGACATAGGCATATATCACATGAAAGACATTAAGGATGAAGAGGACAGGTATTTATCACATGAAAGAATTTGAGGTCCAAGATGACATAGATATTTATCACATGAAAGACATTTAGGACCAAGATGACATAGGTATTTATCACATGCAAGATATTGAGGATCAAGATGACAAATTTATCACATTAAAGACATTGATATGATATAGATATTTATCACATAAAAGACATTAAGGACCAAGATGATATTGGTATTTATTGCATGAAAGACATTAAGGACATGACTTAGGTATATATCACATGAAAAACATTGAGGACCAAGACAAAATAGATATTTATCACATGAAAGACATTGAGGATCAAGATGACGTAGGTATTTATCATATAAAAGACATTGAAGACCAAGATGATCTAGATATTTACCACATGAAAGACATTGAGGTCCAAGATGCTGTAGATATTTATCATGTGAGAGGACCAAGATGACGTAGGTATTTATCACATGAAAGACATTGAGGACCAAGATGATACAGATATTTATCACATGAAAGACATTGAGGACCAAGATGATATAGATGTTTATCACATGCTAGACATCGAGGACCCAGATGATGTGGGTATTTATCACTTGAAAGACATTGAGGACCAAGATTATATAGATATTTATCACATGAAAGACATTGAGGACCAAGATGACATAGGTATCTATGTAAGAAATTGATGACCAAGATATATGTATTTATTGTATTAAAGACATTGAGGACCAAGATTATATAGATATTTATCACATGAAAGACATTGATGACCAAGATGATATAGATGTGTATCACATGAAAGACATTGAGGACCAAGATGATATCGGTATTTATCACTTGAAAGACATTGAGGACCAAGATAATACAGATATTTATCACATGAAAGACATTGAGGACCAAGATGATATAGATGTATATCACATGAAAGACATTGAGGACCAAGATGACGTCGGTATTTATCACATGAAAGACGTTGAGGACCAAGATGATATAGATATTTATCACATGAAAGACATTGAGGACCAAGATGATATAGATATTTACCACATGAAAGACATTGAGGACCAATATGACATAGGTATCTATGTAAGAAATTGATATATGTATTTGTTGTATTAAAGACATTGAGGACCAAGATTATATAGATATTTATCACATGAAAGACATTGAGGACCAAGATGATACAGACATTTATCGCATGAAAGACATTGAGGACCAAGATGAGACAGACATTTATCGCATGAAAGACATTGAGGACCAAGATGACATAGGTATCTATGTAAGAAATCAATGACTAAGATATATGTATTTGTTGTATGAAAGACATTGAGGACCAAAATGAAACAGCTATTTATGACATGATCTCATTAAATTTCATTGTTTATGATTTTATGTATGTTTAACATAATGTTAAGGCATCAAAAAAAGCAAGTACAGGTGTAACATCCAAAGCAGTGAATTAAGTCATTTCACTGTTTTCCTGAGTGTAAGATCAGTGTGTTTTGTCTGCTTCACTGTAAGTCATGAAACTCTTGAAATAATTTCCATCTCTCTGTGGCTTGTTTCACATATATGAAATTACTGTCGTTTAGAAGATATATCAGAATCAAATAGTCCAGGGCAGTGTTGACATAATTTATTGAACTATCAAGTGAGGAATTTTGTGCTGGGTTGGGTGGGTAAGAGATAAAGTGTTACCCATGTCCAGCTAAACATATTTACAGATGCACATCATAGATTTTGTTTTCACTTTGTAATTAAAGAATTTCATGAATTAATTAAATATTTAAGACTGGGGTCATGCTAGGAGGTGAAGTTGTCAAGTATGATATTTCGCTTCAACACATCAGGAAGGCAACTACTTTGCCTTGGCATTAATCTGTATCTACCCCTCACCGCCATCTTAAATAAAGCCATTGATATTCTGCCCAGAATAATGAATCTCATGGGGTTTTGTTATAATATTCGTGTTTATAGGCATTAAACAGTAGGAAAGTGCCTTAAAATCAACTTTTTGCTAATTTAGTGGCTTTGGCACCCATAAATAGGTACTAAGTTATGATTTCACTTCTAAACATCCAGATGTGAAAATGGAGGAATTGAGTACAGTTCTTAGTTTTTTGAACCCCAAACCCAAATACTGTATCATTTAAGTTTTGAAGCTAAAAAGTAAGAAAAGATTAATGAAATTATCAGATATTTCACCAGAAAACATGGGATGAGATGAAAACCCCAAATGGCTGACTCATAAAATGGTTTATCTTGCGATAACAATTTTATTCTAGAAATACTGACTGATGACATAATTTATTGATGATAGCAGTGATGACAGTGATATTTAATATTTTGAAGTATATCGGACTATTGGAGCTTTGGAAGTGTTAATAGAAATCCCAGTGAGTGACTTCAAATTCCAAAATGATGTATATAAATCTGGTTTACATACAGGATGGACAAAAGAAAAAGCAGTTGAGGGGGTCAGTGTCGATTTTGCTGTATTTTCAAATTAAATTTAGGTAAGGCAGAATGCCAAGCTTATTAAAACACAGGCATTTAAAAAGTAGAGTTCAGTTGTCATTTCTTTTCTCAGACAATTCAGTCTTGATGGATCTTATGTTATAAAACTTTAGCACTCTGAAGGTTAAGATAAAATGAGTAAATAGGAAATTGAGAAAGAAATTAAAAATAAGATATTTATTTGATTAAAATGCCTCAGGCCAAACTAGCAGACTATGGCATTGATGGACTTAAAACCCAGATACAGCGTTATGGTAAGAAATATCTTATAGTAGTCAGCAAAACAAGAAATTGTAATTTTGGCATAGCTCATGTTAGCAAAATATTTTGAAGCAGAGATATCCAAAAGAGAGTATCTATAAGCTGTTGAAAATTGTACAAAAAACCCCATCAAGAAACAGTTTTTCCAGCTTGCTTAAGCTGGCAAAGCTAGTATACATGTGGCCATTCAGACAGCAGAACAATATTCATACACAGATAAGGACAGAGTAAGCTCAGAAACAGTAAACAGATTAATGCTTATACAACCAGAGGGGACACCTTTTGAGGATTTTAATTCCAATAGAGCTTGAACAGAATGGACCAGTGAAGCAGTAAAATGGATATTTGTGAGTTAAGTTAATATTGAACCATAGCTACCCCCACCCCACCCCTTTTTTCATTTGTTTTATACGCCTCCATTATTTTGATGACAAGGAATTGATGCATGGAAATATTTCATTTAGTAAAAACAGTTTGTAATGTCTTGAAATATGTCGGTATATCTACTCAGAAAATGTAGATATCTTACCTGTCTCTTGAGTTACTTTGATGTATCTTCATATTACTTCAATCCTCCAACTTTTCACTATTCTCAGTACTTTGATTTATGTACATGTTTTGTTTTATTTTCCAGTGTACTTTGATTCAAGTGAAGAAAACAGTCTGGATGATATCTGCAGAACAATCGACAGTCAGATAAAGGAATTGATTGAAAATGTAAATCAGTAATCTGACTGAAGTTTTGAACATGTTTCATGTGAATATACATAATAATTTTCACAAGACTTGTAAAATTTTTATGAATTGTCAATTTGTCCAATCTCCAAAAGGAGGAAATAAAGATGGAAAGAAAAAAGTGAGTTTTTACTTTTAAAATAGAAAAATGTCTTGACAACTTGAATCTTGCTATATACATATATATTCATGTAATATTTTTGCACTTCTTTTCAGGGATTAGCTGTTACATGTCAGCAGTAGCATTTTAACTGTTATGGTCCTTTTTCTTTTTAAATACAGTAAAACCTGTCTTGAGTGATCCCCCTTCTGGCACAGAAAGTGATCTCTTAAGACAGGTGATCTCACATAACAGGTTTTGTGTAAGATGCTCAGTTTTCATGGTCAGAATATTATCAGGGTTTAAGAAGGAAAAATACCCAGAATTACAGTACATGCATTTCATTATTTGCTCATAGTTCTTGTTCATGTATTGCTTTCATTTCATCAATTTTTTTATTATATAGCAATAAAAGTTTACATAAAATGTTGACATTTTTATAGGAAGATAGGGGTATGTGTATTAGTATATAAACTGCAAAATTAATTAGGTAATTTTTATTTGTCCTGAGCACAAGTTAACTTTCAATGCCTATTCATTTCAGAGCTACATCAGATGTAGCATAAAAATGGAACAGTTAGCTAGAACAGCATTTATTCATCCCATGTATGAATTAGCAGTTTTCATCAGGCTTGGGATAAATATAGAATATATATGTACCAGTAAATGAAATAACAAAATCAGAATCAACCTATCCACAAACAAAAAACATTTATTGAGAGATAAAAGCCAAAGGCTTGATTTACAAATGACATAATGAGATTACGAGTGTAATTGACTGCACCACAGTGAACAAATGATGACTTGGGGTGTGGGTTTTAATAGCTGTAGCTTCAAAAATAGCAAAAAACAACACAAACTTTTAACAATGACAATAAAATATGGAAAACAATCACTTATTAAAGCCAAAAAAAGAAAGACCCCATTCACCACAGGCATTACAGATTGACTCCAAGGACAAGCAATGTAAGTGACCACTACAGTGAAGTTCTTTAAGGTTTCTAATGATGACATTAATGGGGTGGTTCTGTTTTTGCCAAAGATAAAGAAACAATGCAAACTGCTGAATCAACTACCTTTGACTATTCCCATTGAAGAAGTAATGGTTTATTTTAATTGGGGATTTACATGACTTTGGCACTACAATGGCAGTTAGAGATGTGTAACAGTCTGTTTATGGCCTGTATCATACAGTGCTACCTGCATGACCTGTGGTTTTAGAAAACTGGTAACCACGCTCTGCTTTTGTTTTGTTTAAAACAAATCCTACTTAGCTGTTAATTTACAAAGGATTACAAAGGTAAGGTGTTTATCTCTTTGCAGTAGTCATTCATAGCAGTGTTGTCAGAATAATCTGTGCTTTGGCCGCAGATGCTCCTAAGCAGTTGTGCTCAAACATGCCACCCAAGCAAGCCACAGGCAGCAAAGGAGCAAACAAAATCGTTTAGTTGAGCTGTATTTTATCTCTATCGCATATATCATATTGTGTTGTATTCAGAATTTAGGATATCTCTTGAGGATCTCTAAAAAGTTATCAAAGTTTTCATTTCTTACAACCATTATTTATATTGTGCACAACTAGTTTGTTTATTTTAGCCTAAAAAATAAAAATCACATTTTGTTATTGTTGAAGTCGGTTTCCTATCGAAATGACTACTCTAGGGTAAGAGAAATCTAAAAAAAGAGAGAGAATAAAAACCTATTTCCCCACTGAAATAGAAGAGACAGAGCAAGGGAGAATTCTAAAACACTTACAGAACTCCTGGCTGTCCGTTGATAGATTTATCTGAATTCTCAGACAAAGAAAGACCTCGTCCTGCTGAGGTCCTTAAGCATTTGGTTGCTAAAGGTACCAAAGCGGGTGACATTTTAGGGCTGCAAAATGGAGGAAGGGGTTGCTACTTCCTTTTTGCAAAAGGGGATATACCATTATTCCAAAACAACCAAACAATGGAGATAAAAGGGAAGAATGCAGAGTTCTATGCTCCCCACCCCTATATCAAACCATTGGGAGAGAAGCTCGTAGAGATTCACTTTTCCGGCCTCCCAACTGAAGTGACACGTGAACTTACAATCAAGGTGGAGAGAAAATATGGAGTTAAAATAGTAAAGAACAAAATGGCAACCTAATGGGCCTTTCCCTCTTCTGTATACACTGGGGTATGTATCCTCAGTGTGACAGAAGACACAAAGAAAATCTCACCTTTCTGCTTTTATATGGGGTTCAGAATCAAGTCGTGTTACAGAGGTTGTCAGTACCATAGGCAATGCAATAGATGTGGGGAGACAGGGCATCTACCAAGAGATTGTCAACAGCAGACAGGCAATAGAACGTATGCAAAAGCAGTGCACACTATAGATGCTGCTACCATAAATGCGCTATAAACAGTGCCGAACCCAGTAGAGAGAAATGTTAGTGAAAAACTAAACCATGAAACACCTCAGAGACAGACCACACCTTCAGAAATATAGGAAGTAGAAATAGAGTCAGAATACGGAGACAACTCTGGTGACCTATCCCTTGAATGGGAACTGGCAAAAAAAGTAAGTTATGCTGAAACAAAAAGAGCCACACAAAAGCTAGATGTTTGGAAAACAAACAAAAGAAGGAATTCTATTAGAGAAAACATCTGCTCCATACTTTACACTGGTAGAACCAAATTTTGAAGATAAGGCACCACATAACTTGGATTAAATCTTGGCTAGTGAAAGTGAAACAGTCCAAACAACAATGAACAGGGTAACCCAACCTCATCTGAGGATAAACCAATTGAGGAAACGGTTAACGTGCTGGATGTTACAAAGTCTCCCATTCAACCCCATATAATGGTGGAAACAAGTTCGGTAGTAAAAACACCAGTTGACGAATCAGTTAACTTGCCTGGTGCTACAGAGTCCCCCATTAAACCCCAGGAGCCTGAGGTGAAAAGACCTACAACTACAAACCAGAAAGAACTGAAAACATCCACACCATTTCCGACTTAAAAAAGAAAATGCTCTGCATCCACACCTATGGCATGGTCAGACATGGAGACAATAGAATTCATAAGGGAACACGAATCTTCCAATGAGAAAGTTAAAAAATTTGTCAAATCCCACACCCAAGGGGTCAAGGACATTGGTGACCACCAAGAAAAAAGGAGATAAGTTTCTCTAACTATAGAAGATAAAATGCGAGTAATAACCTTAAGCAAATACAGATCTAAGAAAACCATAACAAAATAAACTGATTTAAATAAATTTAACATATATATATTATTTTATAATTTAGCTGTATATAACCATCGTCATAACCAAGATGGAGGGATTAAACCTAAATATCCTGACAATGAACGTTAATGGTATCACTAATAAAATTGAAAACATCATGAGCATCTAAAAAGAACTATGATATAATCCTAATTCAAGAGACAGTATGTCAGATCAAGCAGTGAAGAAACTAGAAGAGGAACTAGATGCCATAGTCTACACCAGTAACCACCCGACAGAAACTAACCCTGGGGTGGCTACAATTGTTCGAAATGTCACCAGGGGACTTAACCTTGAACTCATTAAATCACCAATTAAACTACAAGGTAGAATCATACATATAAGGGCGAACAAATGGATATTTTATTAATGTATATGTACCTTCCAGGGGAATAAGTGCAAAGAAGTCAAATTTTATCATGAAACTTACTAATTATGTTCTTTCTTTCTCTCTCTCCCTTTCTCCAAATCTAATACAACACTGAAAGTAGATAGGGTGATAGGCATAGGAATGAAGGAACTGGCCACTATGATAGAAGCGGCGGGGGGGGGTCAGTAATCTCCTGCCACCATCACATGCCAACCCAGACATCCTTAGCCGCAATATTTTATTTTTTAGATAGCCCTTATAACTTAAGACAACTTATTGAATTTGATTATTAGCCAGTCCATACAAAAAACACAATGATAACAAACAATACACTATAGCAAAAACACAGAGCATACATTGGACACTATAGATCCCAGGCAAGGATCACACTCTATAGATAAGCTCCAAAACCAGCCAAGGTTGAAGAGCTATTATAACAATCGAATAGGAAGGTGTACAAAACCTTAATCAAAATTCATAAACCTTTTACAAAATTCTGTTTCAATCCTCACAAACACGATGCACCCAATGGGGAAACCGGTACCCATAAAAACCATTTCCACTTTTGGCAATAGGGATCCTCTCTATGATGGAGTCTGAGAGGGACCACACCAATAAAAAGAAAAGGTTAAATACAGGTTAATACGATGAGATCATTCATAACAATGTCAAATCACTTATTTTGCCAAAATACAGTTTGGTTACTGGTCATGTTGTGCAGGTACTCTCACAATCCATGAATGACAATATTGGTCATAAACAACAAATAGTTGCTCATAGATGTTGACATGATTTTTACCTTTATGTGTTATTTACTCCCATTATACTGTTTGTTTCAGTACATTCTGATTAATTATTCAGCTTAGATTAAGACTGGGCCGTTTGATTTTATGTGAAATTGTCAATGATATTTGTATGCATTGGCATGTATGTTTTTTTCCCATACCTAATATGCATTGCTCTTTTAAGACATTCCTAATTAAAATTCGTGGTAAATGCCATTTTCTACCTCAACAAAATGTGTCCAGTTTATGTGTCAACAATACACGGTTTCAGATTAAAAGCATTTGGGATACTAATCAGTGTCTCTTACTTTGTTCTTTTCTTTTCTTTTTCTACATGTGCTGGGATGTGTCTTCTCATACTGTTATATACAAATACATATATTGTATGACAAATACATATATTGTATGTATATGCCTTCATACTGTTATCTACAAATACATGTACTGTACATACTGTGATATGTGCCTTATACTGTTATGTACAAATACATGCACTGCATATGCTGAGATGCGTCATCTCATACTGTTATGTACAAATACATGTACCAAGATATGTCTTCTCACAGCTATGTACAAATTCATGTACTGAGATGTGTTTTCTCAAACTGTTATGTGCCAATACATGTTGTTGTTGTTCTAGGGTTTAACGCCATTTTTCAGCACAAGATAGGCTATACATGGCGGCCAGTATAACTGGTGGAGGAAGAACCCTGGAAAACTCAGGGAAGGACCACCGACCCACGAGAAGCTACTGACAGGCTTTCCCACGTACCCATGCTAGCCGAGCCTTGGACTCGAACCCACACAGACAGAGGTGAGATGGCAGTGATCCAGAACGGTGAGTGCTTTAGACCACTTGGCCACTCGTGGCCCCACAAATACATGTACTGTATGTCCTGAGATCGGTCTTCTCACAGCTATGTACAAATACATGTACTGTATGTGCTGGGATATGTTTTATGCTGTTGTGTACTGTCATGTGTAAAATGGGAGTGTCAAGAAATATTTACAACTTTTGTAGCAAACCTTCTACTTTGCTGTTCATACTCTGTTTTTACTCAGAGAGTGGTACTGGCGCCTGATAAATCTTCTTGAGCCCTGGTGCTTGCCTATGCAAAGAAGATAAAGACGATTCCTTTTAACATCTTTAATACTGCTAGAGTCATGGAACACCTTCTTCAGGCACTTCACCTCTAACCAATTACAATAATTGCTTCACGATTATCTTTATGTACTGCTTCCTGAATCAGGTATGTAATTTAGAACTTAAGTTTATGTTCATAAAGCAATTATCATTTTTCACCCACAATGTCTGACCTTTAGACTTAAAAATGTATAGGTTTTTAGTTTGAACCATCAACAAAGGTTTGTCTAGGTCTTTGATGTAGAATTAAAGCTGTTTTGCCAAAACCATTTCTTTTTTTGACACTGACTTTGACCTTTTAACCCTAAAGTCAATGGGCTACTCAGAAGCTATACACAGTGTTTGGTAAAGAAGTTTAAATGGTGTAAATATCTCGTTTTTTTTGGGAATGAAAAAAGGTAAGAGACAGACTGATGTACCTCTATATGGAATAGATCATAACATTATACACTCTATGGGCATATGAAAGTAAAAATCACACACACATACACATGTATTCATACACAACTTAAATTTGATGGGTGTATTTATCTTGGATGGTATGCTCAGGTGATTACATTATGGTTTTGCATTTCACTCCATTCTTTCCGACTGCTCTACGTACAGTAAAAAAAAAATGAAGCATGTACAGTAAAAAAGATTATGTACAGTAAAAAAACAAACAAAGCATTTATTCTTGGAGAGTACTATTTGTCTTGAGCAAAATTAAGTCACTGACTACTTTTCACACTTCAGTGATTACATTAAGAATTTAACTCTGTTTCTCTGACATAATTCTATGTACAGTGATAGAACTTGATGGGTGTTCATCTTGGAAAAGATTAACCAGTGGCAAAAGTGACCAATAGTTCATGATCCATTACATCACGTTTTGATATTTAGCTGTTTTTTTCTGACACAGAACAGTAATAAAACTTGATGGGTGTGTTCATCTTGGAAGATACTACTCCTGGCTGGCAAAAGTAGGTCACAGTGATGTACTTTTAGTTGTAATGATTACATTTAGTTTGTGCACTTGTCTCATTTTCTCTAACACTACTTTATGTACAGCTATGAAACTTAATGGGAATGTTCATCTTGGAAAATATTACCACAGGCAAAAGTGGGCCAGAGTGACCTGCTCCAGTCCTCCAGTGATGACTTCATTTTCTCGGACACTGTTGCATATACAGCCATTAATATTCATTTTGGAGGGTACTTGTTGCTGTGGGCAAAAAGTAGGTCTCAGGGGTCTACTTTTCATTGCATAATACTATTCAGGATTCCTGGAATATGCCACAGTGAAGCAGGTGAATCTTGCATTCTGTAGTAATCTTGTGATGAATTATTGACATCAAATACAAAAATCAATTCACCACCATTAATAAAAAAATAGTTAACAGATACAAAAATATTTTTTATTTGTACCCTGATAAATTTCAGGGGAAAATTAAGTGTTCAAATATCATGTACTTGTAATAATTATTAACAAAAAACAATAAAACAGTCACAATATCTTTTTAAAATATTCACAATTTATTAAGCCACTGGGCCAGTGAACTTCCAAAATGCACTGTCCCAAACTAAATTTCGATGGCCCACATAAAAATCAAAATATTAAACTTACCCAAGTATTTTCTTATATTAACCTTTGACTGACTTTAACCAAATATATATTGTATCAAAAATGAGAAAAACATTGCATTTTATTCATTCCTTCATGAAAGAATTTAGAATTAACAAATTCTTATGACATTAATTTCAAGACTGGACTATTGTAACTCAATTCTGTCTGGTTCATCTCAATATCTGCTCCAGAAACTTCAAAAAGTTCAAAACACAGCTGCTCGGATCATACTTAGAGTATCACGATCAGAGCACATCTCCCAGCTGCTCTGTACCCTACACTGGCTATCCATTCGATCCAGAACCAAACACAAAATTTGTTCTCTGTGCTACTTTTCACTGTCGGACTCTAGTCCAACATACCTATCCGACCTCACCCATGTGTACACACCAGCAAGATACTTACACTCCTCTTCTGACAATCGTATACTCATTATTCCCACTATGAAAACAAAGTCATATGGACAGCATTCTTTTGCATACCAGGGACCAGCAACGTGGAATGAATTGCCCACTGAATTTAGCCACAAAGACAGTGATCCCATTCAAGAGGGCTCTCAAAACTCACTTATTTCGACTGCAAGAACAAAGACCTAATAATGTTTCCTACCTTAAATATTCTCAGCATGTTTTTTAATGTTTTCTAATTTCATGGTGTTTGTTTTTGTAATCATATCATTATATGTTTGTTATCTTATCGGTGTTGTCTAATGTTGTAAAGTGCTTAGAGCTTCTAAAGATTAGGCACTATGCAAAGTCCTCATTATTATTATTATTATAATCAATGTCTTCATCACTTTAAGAACTGCAACCATCTGACTCACCACTAATTCTTAATAGAGATTAAAGCTCGCATTTTACTAGGGTATGTGCAGTTCTAAATTTTATAACCAGTATGTCATATTAGCTTAAAGATTGAGCTGCTGCACTATTTATAAATACCAGATTGGATTCAGCTTTTAAAAGAGAAATGTACTCTGAATGCATTTATTAGTCTGATGGCATCTATTTTGAAGCTGTCTGTTTCTTTGACAAATGATATGGGGTTGTCAACTGTTGAATTAGTTTTACAAGAGAAACAGTATATGATGTGTTTCACTTCATTATACCTCAGTCATCTGAATTCTTTTAAACCATTTGGAACACCGCTGCTTAGTTTATTCACAGAATCAATTAGTTTACAGAGATTGAGATTCATCTGGCACAGACATGAGTCTTTTACTGGGTCTGACCCACTGAAAATGTCATAGAAAATTTATTCAATGACAATGAAGTGAACTTCAGGTTTAAAAATATAGAAAACGTTAACAAAATAGGATATGTCATGAAGCATGGAATTCTGGTACTTTGCAACTCTAATAATTCACTCTCCAGGAACTGAAAAGTACTCTCGCGCTGTCAGAACTTAACATCCAGTCAGATACATCCATCAAGATGGAACTAATGTGTCTTTGCAGAACAAATATCCAGATCAATACTTAAAATTCAAAAGGGAAGATGAAATTCTTCAATGTAAACAATTTACATGTACCTTTAAACGCTCCACTTAAAAAAAATTCTAAGCCTTCTTTTCATGCTGAAATGTAAGAAAACACAAATAATCCTGTTATTTTCCACCTCGTTTTCTTTTCTACTTGAGGATGTTGAATTATTCCAAACTGGAAACAATACCCATAAAATAATTTCCAGTCTGACGCATTTTAATTGACTCCATCTTCAGACAATAATTTAGCAATGGGAGAGGCAGAATATAGTGACTGGCTTATTTGGGTTAGATACTTGGTCATTCAGATATGATGAATGGATGATAGATTTTGCACAATAATTCTTGCATTGTTTATTTTCATTAATTATAATATTTATTGACCTGTCGGGCCTATGAACATAAAATTTTGCTGGCCCTTGTAAAAAAGGATTGGCCTCTAGCTTCAGACTGGAGCTTATTTTGAAGACTGTTCTTATGTTCCTATGTTTCAAAAAGACAGTTAATGAAGAGTGCATTAGTTTCAGATCTTAATTTGGAGGATGGAAATATGTCTGCTAAGCAGTTTTTGGACAACAGATACTAGCAATGAAATATTATTCTTTCCCTTCCTTGACCTGTCTATGCAGTCTGAAGGGACTTTGCCATGGAATCAAACTGGTAAAGATGATTAGTTGGCACATCAATTATATGGTGTCTGAAGAAGCTCTTCCCATTGTAATCTTATTTGTTATTTAAGAATAACTCCAGAAGGCAATCTAAACTATTAATTTCAAGACATCAGTACAGTTTTGAAAGGAGACAAAACTGCACTTGTACCGGTAGTATTTGTCTCGTAGAGCTTAAACCCTAGTGAAGGCATAACATAATCCAAAGATGGTCCAATATACAAGTTCTAGTCCAGTGTGGTATGTCTGAATACTCTGGCAATCAAGAATAGTTGAGTGATATTTAAAGCTAATTTGAATAAGGCTAACACTACACCCCTCTCCCAAGGTCTGTTTATATTTATAAAGTTCTTGAACCAAGAGTGGACAATCTACTTTTTATAAGGACTGTTCCAGGGGCATAAGTGGTTAGAGCATCCATCCCAGATGTGGGAGGTCATGGGTTCAAACCCTGGCCGAGTCATACCAAAGAGTATACAAATGGTACTAGCAACTTCCTCACTTGGTGTTTATCATTAACAGATTAACTGTTAGGTCTGGTTGGCCTGGTGTCAAGATAATGTGACAAGATGAGACATGATGCTACACACACAGAGGTATCTTAATCTGAGAAGCACATGTGGAGCAATATCCATGGTGTGACTGGAAATGATAAAATACAACAAAATATCTATATAGTAACAGTCAGTAGACCCCCTCCCTCCAACCCCCCTAAGTGTATTCCAATAACATTGTATGCATGTGTGTGTCTCTGTGTGTGATGGAGAAAGACCATACCAAGTGAAGCTACTTGTGCCTCCACAAGAACAGGACGAAAGGACAATTAGATATCAAAGAGAGACTTTTTATTGTTAAGTTAACAAAAAAGGTCTGTTACCATCAAGACTGCACGCAACAACATTACACTGCTTGGCACACAAAAAAATTACAAAATACAAAAATAAAGTTAAAAATTATAGCATATATACGACAGTGAATATGATGTTATGTATTCATGTGTGCTTTCTGAATTCAATACAAAAAAAATGAACGAACTGTCATGGACAAATTTTTTGTAAAAACATAATTTTTAACTTGGAATGACAACTACTACATCAAGATTCTCACTTGGGTAATAACTAAAATATTTATATAAGATATTAATGTAAAACGGCAATGTTTAATTTCTGTTTAATGTTTATAAGCAATGAGGTTTTAATTTTCTAAATATAATTCATTACTTGGAGAACCTGGATGGCTAATAGAAATATCAAAAAATTATATTCAAAACATAAGTAAAACAATAAAAGTCATGTAAATGGATTGCTCTCTAATCTATATATATATATATATATATATATATATATATATATATATATATATATATATATATATATATATATATATATATATATATATAGATTATATAAGAAAGTGTTATATTAGCTGCAGAAACTAATTAAGAAAAATAAATACTACTTACAAGCAAAAACAATTTCAAATTATCTGAGCCCAAAGTAGTAAAACCACAGTAAACCCTAAATTAAGCAAGCAAGTAAGATGCTGCCAGAATTTTATCTTAAAGGGAACTCTCCCTTTGTCACCCTTTGCTGACTACTATGCCTGATTTCTTATCTGTTCCATAACAAAGTATTAGTGTTTCAGGTACATCTCTGCGACACTCTGCATGTTCAAACAGAAGTATTTTGATCAAATAAAAATATCCTTCTTTTTGTATATAAAGATTCTTATTTATTCATTTTATCTTAACCCCTAAGAGTGTTATATGGTTTTGCTTCATAAGATTCTCAGGCGTTAATTGGGAAAACAAATATTGCACTCTTCTTTTCAATTGCCTGTATTTATTAATTGGGTTTGGTGGTCTCCATTTCTACATTTCTAAATCCTGCTGTTGACCAGCATGCTTTGTTTCTCTCCATCCGGGCACAATTATACAATTCTAATTCAATATCATTTTTGGATTCAACATTACTCACTGGTATTATCAGTAATACTTTTCTAGCCCCAATAATCTGATAATCTTTAAAAGCCAGTATTTTGCCACAAGAAATTGTCATCTAAGAGGAACCATCTTGGGATTCAGCCATTTGGGATTTCTAGATAGCCAATATTTTAAATACGCATTTGCCAAACTTCTTAAAGGTATGCATGGTTAAAACCATGCTTATTCCTGGCTCTAATGTGTCAATCAAATTTAATTTAACAACCATTAAAGCCCAAGTACCCAGATGAATAAACTGTTGCCAATCTTAAAAAAAAACAAAACATTGCCACTAGCACTTTAAGGGTTAACAGTTAAATAAAAATTGTATACTTCGCAGAGTACATATTTATAGGCACAACTTTCAACTATTTCGTGGAAGTTCACATGCATCACTGCTTTATAAGTGTAGGCGATTCACACAACCTAGGAGCCTCTCTGCTATCACCTCCTAAAAGCAAACTACTATCAATTCATGATTTTTTTGTGGGGTACCAATTTTTGTAGTTGTTACAAGCCAAGAATTTAAAGATCCACTGAATGATAATTTTCTTTGTAAACTAGATATTTTCATGCATTCATAAAATTATGTACCAATGAAGATAAGATTTTTAGAAAAAAAATCGCTAAACTTATATCAACAAAATTAAATTAATTCATAGCATTTATAAATAACCTCTCTAGATCTGAACACCCACATTTACCACTTCCTTGTTATTGTTAAAGCTATGCTAAAAATCAAAATCACATCACATCACCTTGGGGGTGGCTGCTTTACATGTGTGTTACGGAAAATGTTCCTTAAAAATAAAATAAAAATATCAAATCTGATACTAGACCTTGGATCCATGTTTTATAAATGTAAGACAGTTCTCAGACTGTGCTGTTTTCATAAAGAAATAGTACTAGAAAGTGAATAAAATATATGCATATTAAAGAAGAAAAACAACGATGAGTAAAATACAACTGGCCAAATGACACATGTATTACAATAATTATGAATATAATAACAAATGTTGATATATAAAAATGAAATACAATAATACTCTTTAATATGAGAAAATATTAGTATATTGAACTGTGATAAACCTACAGATAAGATTAATTTAGATTTTCAATGATCAAAGGAAAATATAGTGTATAATACAAATATGTTTTTAATAGTAGTTATAGATTATTGTGTTTGTTTAACTTTGAGACTGAGGTGAGTATACAATGAAACCTGCTCAATACAAATGCTGATCATGCAGTTATTGCAATAAAACAAAACTAATTTAAGTTCAAATGTAAATAAATTCTCTCGCAATAAATAATCATCCATTAGAAAATGTCAAACATGAAAGGCTTCTAAAACACTGTCATCCAAAATTGCCCTTCTCAGCAGAATCAAGAAATATTTACCTATGGAAACTCACAATCTATACTACAAGTCATATATTCTTCCAACAATAGATTATTGTTCTAATGTATGGGGAAACTGTGCTAAATCTGAGTTTGACAGGATTTATAAACTTCAAAAACGAGCAGCACGTGTAATTTTAGATGCATCTATTGATCATCCATCAAAAGCATTATTTACAGAACTCAAATGGTTCACAATATATGACAGGATAGATTTTCACAAGGCAGTTCTTTTATATAAATGTCTACATGGAACTGCATCAGAGTATCTTCAGGACTTATTCAGGCCTTTTTCAACACAATACCAGTTGAGATCAATATCACATGGAAACCTTCTAATACCAAAACCAAGAACAGAGCAATTTAAAAAGTTTTCAGTACTCTGATACAGTTCTGTGGAATAAGCTCCCACTACATGTAAAATCTGCTGAAAATATTACAGTATTTAAGAAAAGATATCATGAGCATGTATGTGTTTCTAATGGATAATGGAATTTAGTATTTTAATACTAAATATTTTAAAATAAACACTAATTATTGCTATCTTCATATAATGTGCATTGTTATACTCTCCTTAAGAGGGCCTCAAGGGAGAATAGTCCTTGACTAATGAGTCACCCTCTATAAATAAAGCATTATTATTATTATTCTTTATATAGTGAAACATGGGATGTGTTCGGTTGGGTATTATTAGTGCAGACATTATCAATAAGGATTGGCCTTCTAATGCAAACTTTGAACATCGTGGATAAAATTTTCTGACTTTCAATTTTTGTTCTTCAAAGATAAACAAATAAACATTACCTGCCACAAATATATATATATAGTCATTTATATATATGTCGAGTAAACAGCTCCAAATACACAACAGACACGTGATAATCGAGGTAAATTGACTGCATACAAGCCATATCAGCCATATCTGTCAAAATTAGAGGGATTCAATAGGGATTTTTACATAAAATCTTGGGAGGCCTATGTATAAATAGGTTCTACAAGACTGTTTACTTGTCTCAGAGGGCAAGCTCTGAAACTTTTCATGCTTTGCATGTAATGGACTACAGATCTTGACCATTAATTTCAGACCTGCCAACCCTCATGAGTCCATCTCAGTAAGGCAGTTGATTTTTTTCTCCATAAGATTGACCAGTTTTCAGTAACTGCTATTGTAAAGCTGGAAAACGTAATTAAAAGTTTGACGCATCGACGATAAACATTATGTTCAAATGAAAAGTTTGTAAAGTATGCGTAGACTTATGTACCACTAGTACAGTTGCACAAACTCTAGTTCCAAACCCTATGCAGCTCAATGGCTTGTTGCTATCTCTCAAATTGACATAATTCTTGGAAATTCTTTTCAATTTCACATGAAAACAGCAATCATATCTCCTGCCACGAGACATACTCAAATTGGCACATGATGTACAATAAATGTAATTGTGTCCTTTCCAGCTTTTATTCACAAGAATCTGAATATTCCTTTTTGTTCTTCTGTGTTGATTATTAACACTTTTCATGAAGCTTATTCTCCCTTTTGTTTTAAACATGCATCGCTTTCTGGACGCCCTTTTTTAAAAAAATTTATATAATCAGCAGTTTGATCATGCAGATGCTTCGCATGAACAAAATGGTGTGGCTTAAAGCATCTGGGTGCTGCTGTAAAGTTAGTCTGGTTATTTGACTAATTTTGCTAATTCTAAGATGAAACCCAGATACAAATAAAAGACAGATGAACCAATTATCTGGATTTTTCAGCAACGATAATTTTTCTGTAGTTTTTGCTAGTATGCCATAAGTCCGTATTTTAAGGGTAATTTTCTTAAGACTTACAGCAAAATCGTAAGAGTTGTCAAGTCTGTAATTTATGTACCTTAGTGCCATTCACGGACACCCTGTACAGAAAGATTATTAACCCAAAGCCAGCCCAAGACTAATCTTATTGAATGTAATTACCTTAGAAGACACCTTCATATTATGGATGTGTTTGTACGAAGTATTTATTACCGATTTTATGAAATTATGTTTGTGCAATTACACAGATCATTTCCAGATAGTCACTGACAGATGCACCTAGAAACAGAAACTGTTCTACACAAAATTCCATTCCTACCCATCTTAAACAGCTTTCACCAATTTTGGCACACCCTGCACCCTTACTAATGGGCTTGATGCTGCCCCACCCAAAGGGGTTAATTGATGGACATTAATCTGTGACACAGCTGCAGTACAACACCTATAGCACAACATCATATCAATAATCTTGCATCATAAATGGCTGTACCAGGAACCATTGTTAATTAGGGCGAAACAATGTAAACAAATTAAATATAGTGATATCAACAGTTCTGTTTACACAGTTGATTTTATTATGAAGTGAAGAATCAATGCATGTGAAAAACTTGTACACTTCAAGTACACAAGTAAGATTTACTTGCTTAACAGGTGGTTAAACTAGTGCAAAAACACAAGGAATTATGAATGAGAAGACTAGAAAATACAAGATAATGATTTGGGACAAGTAAACATGATAATAAAAAAATACGCTGTTTAAACATTTCATTCCTTGATACGAAAAATGATAAACAAAATAACAGATGGTAGGAAATCCTTTGTTCTTCATGAAAGGAAACAAGTACACACACATTTTCTAAAACAAATTTTCCCATTCCTTACACTGGTTGTGTAAATGAAAGTAGATTCTCGCTAAAATGTACATGATCAAAGCATAATATCTGGTGAAAAAATTAAAAAGTAGATAAGTTTTCTATATTCCCTTGATGCTGGTGGTAAGAGTGATTTTAGTAAGTAACATTTAATGGCATAGCATTTAAGACTTGAATGTTACCAATGAATATAACATTTTTTTAATTGCAGTTATTTACATGAACATTTACACACACAGTCAACTTACCATTTCATAATTGTAATAATTACAAAACACATGGTATCAGAGATTCTGGGACATTATGATGCCAGTTTCCAAAATAGAAATACGTTTACTAAAAGTGAAATGAAATACAGTAACCACAACAAAATAATAATTACACATTTTACCAAGCCTCTGCAACAAGCATTTGGATTAGCAAAAATAGCAACAGATGATGCAGAAAACTAAACTCATAACACCAGAAAAGAGCTACTTTCACTTTGGACAGATTTCAACGGGGCCCCGAGTGGTCTAAAGCGCTCTCCGTTACGGATCACTGCCATCTCACCTCTGTCTGTGTGGGTTCAAGTCTCGGATTCAGCCACTTTGGGTATGTGAGAAAGCTTGCCAGTAGCTTCTCGTGGGTCGGTGGTTCTTTCTGGGGTTTTCCCGGGTTCTTCCTCCACCATTAATACTGGCCGCCATGTATAGCCTATCATGTGCTGAAAAATGGTGTTAAACCCTAAAACAACAACAACAACATCCAGGTTTCAACATTTAGCGATGTCCATGTTTGTAAAGAAACCTACAAAAATACAAGATGACAAATAATCTAACAACTGGCATTACATTTAAAGAAAATCTGCCAAAAAATAAAGGGTAAGATTTAAAGATCATGAAATGCACATTAAATTTTATGCTGACTATTGGTTTAAAGCTTTCCAAAATGACAAACATGTATACATGTAAACCTGCATGAGTTCAAGATTACCCTGATGACATACTGACTTATGTATTCATGTACCCTTCTTGTGTGCTTTGACTATATTAATAAACAATACTAAAAACATAGTTGTGCAACTGACTGTTTTAATTTTTGTTAATTATTTTTTAACTTTTTATAACTATAAGAACTGGACTTTCTATTTTTATGAAGTAAAAAAAAATTAAAAATCTACTGCTCACTATGAATGACATTCACTATGGCAGTTCATGAAGTGCATAATCAATTTTCATGACTTCATGAATCCTGTGACCAAAATGAATTTCACTTCTTGAATAATCTGTCATTTTCTAACATTATCAAATTATCATTTTTGTATCTGAAGTCAAAAGCTTTAACAAAAAACTGAACCCCCAAATCATAACATTACTGAAGACGATTACACCTCTATTCATCCTGCCAGAAGTGTGATGCCTATTTCTCATTCTCTCTGCGAAAATGAGTAAGAAAAATGTATATATATCCAGAACCATGATGACCATGCTTACTCAATAGTTTAACACAATTTATCAAAAAAATCTTTTTTTAAATTTATTCTTAACTTATTTTCCACTTTATTATAGTGTAATTGCCAAGTGATGATGATTATTTCACTACAACTGGATGAAAGAAGTTAAAACAATTTTATTTTTTGTAAATGTTTTATACTGAAAACAACCATGGTGTCAGATCACCAATGACATGCCATGAAGTTTGGCCTGCTTAACACCTCAAGAATTATTATGTAATGTTTCCCTCATAGCCTATGTTGTGATTGGTCAGTGGTCTATTCAAATTACAAAATAAACAACTACTAAGTGACAGCTGGTAATAATTGGTGGACAGAGGCGAGTTAATTGATCATATTTTAAACTGTTTACTTTAGCATCATCCATCCTGCATCACTGGCATACTAAAAGCTTTTGTCTTAAGTATTAAAATAATGAAGTCTGAAGATACCAATATTCTTTAAATATGTTATAACATAGATTTAGGTAAAGTGAATGCTCTTTTACTAAGTCTCTAAACCTTGCTGATCACCCTTCTCCAATATTAGTCTTCAATAAATGTTTTTACACAAAGTTTCCTTTTCCAGGCACATGAATGTGACAATTACTAAGGATATTTGGGTAATTTTTCTCATCAATGAAACTTATAAGGCACATTCAGTCATACAAATAAAGCAATTTTTGCCAAAAATATTATGAAACATAGAAAAGAAAAAAATTGAGATGACCACTCCACATGTTCTATTTAACATACATTCATAAAAAAAAACCACTTCATGCAAATAAATATAATACAATATAAAAATTTAAATTTCATCACTATCACTTTCACTGTCCTCAAAAGATGCCCAATTCACATCTGAAATAAGACCATTTTTGACAGCATACTCAATAACACCCAGGTGGCAAAATACATACTGATCTGGCATCTGAATGCTAAAGGCACGCTGTGAGCGTATCCTTCGCACTGTTTCATAGATATTCACTGTGCCAATATCTCCCAAACGATGAAGGCTGATGTCTATTGTGATAAATGTACCTGCAAATGAAGTGGAAATAAAATAATAAAAAATATCTTTCTCTCCTTTTTTCAATGGAAACAGGTTATATTTCAGCAGAGATAAAATGTTACAGTAGTAATGTATTCTAGCTGGAAGATCAAGTAATAATTTAAAAACAAATAGTGCAAAATCTACATCTTATAACGAAACACTTATCCATGCTTGAGGAAAAGCAACATCTCTAGCATAACCTCCTTAAAAAGTGAGTAATTCAACATGTTTTTTTTCAGCCCAAGCCTGAGCAATTATCCAATTGTGGTTTATAGAATAACTGCTAGAAAAAAATAACCTGTTTTCAAAAATAACTTATTTTCATGGTTACATCTTTTGTACTAATAATATCATACAACTGTGCAGAATCAAACCAAAAAGAAAGCAAATTTTTAATTAAATTGTGTTTCTCTGAGAATACTTACCCAATCACATTAACATTAAGGATGGTTACCATCTTTTGTACTAATAGTGTCATATAATTGTGCAGAATCAAACTAAAGAGGAGATGCTAGACATCACTATAAACTGCCATACTAAAGACATCATAGCTATATTAAAAATCCAAAACACACACACAAACAAGAGTCATGGTTGTCTTTCTTTGTCTTTTTTGTCCATACTTTTAATTGACAGTTCTGTAGAAGAACGATTGTCCAACACAATAAATCTAAAGTTGGATGGTGCAATGTCAGCACTAAAATGGTTTGGATTGTTTGAGGTATAATGTACGTGATATCAGTATAGCAGTGAATCAGGAGGTAATGGGCAAGAGTTATTGCCCTATGTCTATATGAGATAATGTGATTGGGGAACTTGTTTAGGGAGAAATTAATATTTTCATAAAGATTAATGAGAATTTCTTTTGTTTTTATATTATTTAAGTTAAAGAACTGTTCATAAAACAGCTATTTTAAGTGATCTGACAACACTCACTTCAACCCATTTTCTCACTACTCTGCACTATTCTGAATGGGGAGAGAAGTCACTCCACCAAAGAGTTTTGTCCAGTGTGGACCCTGCATCAAGAAAGATAACTGTATATTTCTCATTCCATTCCTATTGTGGGTACAATAAACATAACACTATACCAGACACTTTATCGGAAGTCTTGTTATGTTATAAAAAGTAATGTCTATATATAACCACCACTCAGGGGACAAGATGAAAGTAGTCATGTAGATACAAAAAACTACAACTGGCAGATAGACAGACAGACAGGCTGAATGACTTTTTGGCTAGAATGAGAATAGCTGATTTGTCTTTAAAAGACACGTACCAAACAAGATAGACATAAATGATGCCACTTGCCATACGCAGTATATCATGGACCAAACAAATAGTTGTTGCTGATATCTTGGGCAGGTTGTTTGCTAGATATGGGCAAAATAATAATAATCTGACCAGGGATAAAAAAAATTTGGTTACTATGAAGAGGTGGTTGCTACATGAGGGTAGTCATGAGACCAGATGTTCATGAAAGCTTTTACAAATCAGTATAAGGGATTAGAATATGTGCCCATCCTACCAAGAAAAACATTAAAGAGGGATGGTTTCGGCAAATTTCAAAGTACAGTAAAGCTGCCATAACAAAAAAGAAGCAAATGCTCTGCAACATTCAAATTATTTGCTCATTCCCATATAGACAAAGAGATACCATTACTTGCTCAGTCTTGTTTTTACATATTCATGTCCGTCATCCTTGTAAACTTGAAATGAAAATTCAAATACCAAGAGGTCTAATATCACCTATCATACTTAAGTTGACAATTTCACTTCATGGGTAGTGTTGTAAAAGCATTTAAACTACCTCACAAACTTTATAACATGTTCATTTGACCTATTGTACTATAGCCTGATATAAAAAAAATATTCTAAAGATAATGTCCAAATTAATATGAACAGTCTCATGCTCATAACTGAAGCCATCTATGATCTTGATGACAGTAAACTCAACAAATAAATATGGCTTCACAGGAACATGGTCAGCCAATCAAATGCAAGAACATGGTCAGCCAATCAAATGCAAGAACATGGTCAGGGAATCAGCTGCAAGAACATGGTCAGCCAATCAAATGCAAGATCACCACAATAATATGCAGCTTACATTCAATACTGCCCAAAATCTTGATGATACAAGCCCATGTTCCAAGTTTGATTAAATCTGGATCAAAATCATGTTTTCCAGAGTGGACATAAGCTCTGACAAACAATATCACCTCATAATGATCAATGGAGTTTGCTCCTTACTGAAACAGTAAAATACCATGATGACAGAAGCTAATATTCCAAGTCTGATCAAAATCGGATCACAAATAAGGTTTCCAGAGTAATAGCAATCTCAAACAATCAGATGCAAGTATCTTATTGTCAAACCAATTCAAGATCTTGATGATATAAGCCCATATTATAAGCCTGATCAGAATCAGATCAGAAATATGACTTCCAGAGTGGCAACAACATCAGCCAATCAGATGCAAGATCAACTCATTAATATGTGTATAGATGGTTCAATATCTAATTTTTACAAGATCTTGATGACATAAGTTGTTGTTGTTGTGGAATTTAATGCCATTTTTCAGCACACGATAGGCTATGCATGGTGGCCAGTATTAATCGTGGAGGAAGAACCCGGGAAAACCCCGGGAAAACCCACCAACCCACGAGAAGCTACTGGCAAGCTTTTTCACATACCCACATTGGCCGAATCCTAGACTTTAACCCAGGCAGACAGAGGTGAGATGGCAGTGATCCGTAACGGAGAGTGCTTTAGACCACTCAGCCACTTGGAGCCCCTGATAACATAAGCATATATTCCAAGTTTGATCAAAATCAGATCAAAAGTATGACTTCCTGTGTGGTAACAAGTTCAGCAATCCAATGCATGATGAAAGTCTAGTAAAATCTTCTCAGTAAGGTAGTAAAAACATTTCATAAGTTAAACCACTTTTCAGAATGGTGCAATGAAATATCTTGTACTGGTAGTGTCTACATGGAAACATGAATTTAAAACATTAAAAAGTGCAAGACTAATGTAGTGAAGGCAAGAATTATGTTCAACTAAAAGAGTTTGTAAAGTACACTCAGACCTTAATTACCTTCAATACAGTTTAAAAAACTGCAGCGCCAAACCCCAATTCCAAACCAAATCTAGCTCAAAGGCTTCTTACTAGAACTCTCAACTTGACATAATCTTAGGGGTTTCAGTTTTAGTTATTTTTTAATTTCACGTGGTGATAGAAACCATCTCTCCCGCCGTGCAATATTACTCAAGTCAACAGGACAATAAACATATTGCTTTTTTCCCCAAAGAATATGAATATTCCTCGTTATACATGTATGTTTTGTGTTTGAACATTTTTGACAATGTTATAAAGCATCTGCTTCTTCATGTAGGCATGTTGATTGAAAAGTGGGGGCATTTTAAGGCATCTGAAGTACTAATGTTAAAGTTAAACTGGTTCTCTGATCAACTCTACTGAATATTTTAGGAAGATCAAACATGTATTAGCCGGTTTCTGGATTTTTACAGCAATGATTGTATTTTCAAAATTTTAGCTATTATTCCATAAAATCCATAATTTAAAGGTCATATCAGTCAGACTTAAGCTGTAAGAGTTGGTAGGTCTGCCAGGGTGATAACATACTCAACCAATCGGATGCAAGATCACATCAATAATATCCATGACTCTCACTCATTATAGAACTTATCCAAGATTGTGTTGATATAAACCCATATTCCAAGTTTGATTGAAATTAGGTCAGTAATTGTTGATGGACAGACAACACAATAGATGACAAATTGTGCAGTATCATACCTTAAGCTCATATGGCCTTACGACTAGGTGAGCAACAAAGTGCATTCCTTTTCCAAGTTTTACTGTATGATAAGGTTTGCTATATTCAGGTAACTTTACCTGTGCGTCCTATGCCTGCACTGCAGTGAACCACCATCGGGGGACCATTAGGATGACCTTGCCAGGAGTCACACAACATTTTTGTAGCATCAGCCTGGCAGGCACGTACTCGAAACAGGAAATCTAGGAACCCTGTTGCTGGTGGAATTCCATAGTCTGGCCAACTTGTGAACTGCAGATGAGTTACCTGTCTGGATAGCCCAACCTGGAGTAATACAGGTAGACATGATTGATGTGTGTGTGTGAGAGAGAGAGAGAGAGAGAGAGAGAGAGAGAGAGAGAGAGAGAGTGAGGGAGAGAGAAGATAACATACTTAATTTAATTTGATTATATTAGCCATCAAAATACTTACTTACACTGACATAACTTCCAGAAACATAAAGCAACAACAATGAGTAAGGCAGTCTTCATGCAGCATAACAAAGCAATACCAATGAAAGAGGCAAAATCTTGTAGCAGCATAACAATGCAATACCACTGAGTGAAGCAAAGTCTTCATTCAGCATAACAAAGCAATACCAATGAGTGAGGCAAAGTCTTCTAGAAAGCACATGATATGACTAGTATCTTAAACTAAGTAACATAAAGAAGCAAAAACCAACATGTTTAATAAAATCAACCACCTAATTCTCTGATTTACAAAGTGAAGATTTATAAGGAACTTACAGTATTTTGAATTAAATCCCAAATAATCCTAAAAGTTCTATCAAAAAGTACAAAAGTACATACAGTTTTCCGAATGCATTCCAATACTGAATAGGCTGATTTACCAACAGTCATGTTGTATCACAATGACAAAATCCACGTTTTAGTCCGGAAAGTCAATGAGCAATAAATAATTTAAATAAATGATTCATCTCAAATTATATCTAAACACATTTAAAAATGATTCCAGACTGATATTAAAACAAGAATGTATACTTTTGTTGACCACAACCTTATATAAAAACCAAAGACACATTAAAACAACTAGGATGTGGGTGACAAAAAACAGGCACACACAAAAACTCTATCAATCATGGACAAAGGTGAGGCACATGATACAAATTAAATATACATAACACATAACAAAGCAATACCACAGTGATGCAAAGTCATCTAGTAGCATAACATGTAGCCAATTAATACAATATGCCAGCATCATTTAACTAATCTAACAAATTATTTATAGCATCAATTTGTGAACAACTTAACAACATCAACTGCTTATCTGTCTACCTCCTTTCAAGTTATATAATCTCATGAAACACACATTTAATTTTTAGCACAATATAATCCATTACAAATTAAATGGCTGTCATTTACAAATAGTTCAGATTCAACCATCATCTTTACTTAAGCTGCTGGCTGCTGATGGTGGAGAACAGAATAGAACTTAAAACTTACCATGATACCCACAATATAGGAAATCACTCACAATACAGAATCACATAATTTAAAAGAAACTAATCACTGAAACATGGTGGAGAACAGATCAGAACTTAAAACTTACCATGATGCCATAATAGAGAAATCACTCACAATACAGAATCACACAATTTAAAAGAAACTGATCACTGAAACCTGGAAAAATAATGTTAAAATTGGCAAAACTGTCTCTTCTTTCAATGAATATTTTTTCTTTTTCTTAAGGAATAGCAACATCTCAAACATAATACTTGAAAGAACGACCATTACTGGTAACAGAATATCTCAACGTGAAAAAAATTGTGTATGTTTACTTGTTCTCCCAAGCCGAGATCACTCCACTTACAAGGCCATTTTTACTAGAACTCTTGCATAGCTCATTGAGATTTCTACTAAATAAGGGAGTCTCGGATTCAGCCAATGTGGGTATGTGAGAAAGCTTGCCAGTAGCTTCTTGTGAGTCGGTGGTTCTTTCCGGGGGTTTCCCGGGTTCTTCCTCCACCATTAATACTGGTCGCCATGTATAGCCTATCGTGTGCTGAAAAATAGCATTAAACCCTACAACAACAACAACAACAACTAAATAAGGGTCATCTGAGAAAAAACTTAACTTTTCCTTGTAATGCCAGAACGAGGCTTTCCCAACATTTGGAAAAAAGATTCGACTGCTGATGTGATGAAATGATGTAATATGTCATTATGATAAAAGATGACATTATGTTTCACAACGGAAAGGGCATTTTCCCTGGCTGACTGAGATTCAACTCCTGCACTGATTAATAAGCAAGCATTTATTCAAAATAAATGTAGGCCTTTGATCCATACATTCTGTGCAATAACACAATTTACATGGTATAATCAAAGGTTTTAGAGAAACATATCTCAGGGGAAAGAAAAATATACTTTATTTCGATAGATATAGTAACGTTGTAAAAGAAAACCCCAAAATTTAACGTGACTCAATACATCATCAAAGATATTCAAAATTCTTTCTTAAATTAACTGATTACATAAATATCCTGCAAGCCCTTAAACTTTTTACCGAATCACTACTTCAAAACATAATTCTAAAATTCATGCAAATTATGTATAAAAAATACTGTCAGCAAGATCCAAGTTCTGTACAGACTGGACATTTTACTTAAAAATGATACTTGTCTTCATCTTCAATAATATAAATACAATGGTCTCCCTCATGAATACCCAACGCCCATGGCCACCTGCCTTATACAGCTGAATCCATTGGCACTGACAAATTTGTGTTCAAAAGTACCAACTAAGAATGGCTGATCCTCAAACATGTCAGCATGAAAGTTCAAAAACTGTCAAAATTAACCCCTGATGAGCAGCCACGTCACAGTTCTTCACAGTCTCACTAATATTTATGTCTAAACTCAACACAATGACTTTTGTTGCAGATAAAAATAACATTAAACCATGCAAAGAGGTAATTAATCCGATTCACATGATTCAAGTAAACATCATCGAAATATATTCAACTGCAATGAGTGGAAAAAACAGGATCAATGGGCATAGTGGGATAGTTATGGCCAGATGTTTGTGCCAGGATTTTATTTACAATTTTGTTTACAACAAAAAGGGATGATTCATAATTTTTTAAATATAACATTGATATTAGTTTCATCGCATTGAGTCCATACACTGATAATATTCCTGTGATTTTTTAATGAAAGTAATTTAAAAATTAGTTATGCCTTTTATACTTGACATGTGGTTATTATTCACATCTATGCAGTATCTCTCTAGAAAGGCCACCCCTCTTATAGAGCCACTTTCTTGATTCATAAGGGGAGGCCATAAAATAGGTGGAACACTGTAGCATTAAGTATATAAAGTCTACAATATTTTTCCTCCCATTTTACATTATTTCATATCCCTCTATACCTAAAGTATCACTCAATGTTTAGTGATATCCTTTTAAGATTACAATGGAATTTTGGGATAATGATAGCACAGAGTAAGTCTAGGTTAACTGAGGTAGTAAGGAAGTATTACTGCTCTAAATCTGACTGAGCTGCCTTCTGTAGGTTAGAGTATTAAATGAAGCATTTTTCCTTAACCTCCTATGGTGGAAATCCCATGAAGCCACTTGGAGTCTGCTTGAATGAGACAATAGCAGAATAGATTCTCCACTTTATCAGTTGTTTATTAGGTAAATTTCGAATCATAATAACCTTTAAATAGCTCAAACATCAGTGCTCAAAATATTCAGCACTATTCAAATTACTTTCTCAGTTCAAGACCACCCGACAAGAATATCCTCAAACTGCAATCTGCTGTCACAGAAAGTTAATGTTCAAATCTTATAAGGAGGTATGCAGCATGTGGTACATATTTCTGTGGAAGAGCAGGTGCTAAAAAGCACTTAGACATGAGGATGACTCCAATATGTGCATAATATTAAAACCAGATGTGGATTGAACAAGATCTGAAATACTGAAGAATTTGATTGGGTAACAGTAATAAATCACCAGCAATGTTACTAGTTTAAGATGATGTTGTTGTTGTTGTTGTGTTTAACACCATTTTTCAGCACACGATAGGCTATACATGGTGTCCAATATTAATGGTGGAGGAAGAACCCGGGAAAACCCCGGAATCAACCACCAACCCACGAGAAGCTACTGGCAAGCTTTCTCACATATCCACATTGGCCAAAAGTTTAAGATGAGGTCCACATGTCATATATATATATATATATATATATATATATATATATATATATATATATATATATATATATATGTAAGGTGTGTTAATCCACATGTACTTTTATGGCATATCATGTGAGCAGGAATTGACCAATATGAAGAAAATTGCATTGTTTTATAAAAATCACAAAAAACTCAGTAAAGTTTGATTAATCCAAGAAAACATTCACTCTTACCTTAGAGTTATGTAGTAAAAGACCTGTGATTGTGTAGTCTCTATTCTGCTCTATCCCCGTGTTAATGACATTGAATTCATCATACTGGGCCTCAGACTCTTCCCCTTCTGGCCAATACTGACCACACTTCACACGCCCACGCTCCATCGTCCTGTAAACCAGAAAAAGTGATATTACACGCACTACATTGCATACACTTAAAACCAAGACAGACCCTGATGTACTGGCACATCATGCCCATTATGTCTGTTTGCCATTCACCATACTACCACTCCACCCACCTGACTATCACAGCATAACTGACCAATCACATATCAGCATGATTACTGGTGAGACCTAATTAACTGCACACACCTTAGACAGTTAAACAACTGAGCATATTAATTATACTGTAAATTTATAAGTTAAATTCAATGTCATCAGTATTATCATGCTTGCAAATTTCATTAACAAAATTTTAACAAACTTAAAAATGAATATGCTAATGAAATAGGAGAAGGTAAAGATATTATGTGGTACGGTCTATTGGGTGCACACAATGCTCAGCTAAATACAGAAAACACCTTAAATGTGATTACCATAAAATTTATTATAACACTCATCATGGTTTTGACCTGTCGGTGGAAATAACATTTTGGTACAATGACTTCTTTTTGTACTAATTTATTTTTGTGGGTATAAATTTTGATGGTTTTGTTAAGAAGGACAATTTTATGGATTCTTAACTTCACAGATTTGTCTCCATTAAAATTTGCATATTTATATGTATTTACTGGTTCCCAGAAAAGTCCATATTTAGTGACGGGATGTGGTTCTTTGGACTACAAAGATGGTAAAAAAAGAATGTATCCAATATTTGCCAAATTTAGTTTTAATATTTCTTAAAAAGTTTTAACAAAATAAAATGGTCATGCGTTAAAAGGGATGTAACTTCCAAATTTAGAGACTCATCCGGAGCATATGTAAGATGATAAACTAACATCACTCATGCTGTCTGAATAATAGGCTTGCCCATGCAAATATGGTGGCCATCTTATGGAAAACTCTCCCATTTGGATAGATGAAATGACTAAGTTCTGAGAATTTTTTTTATATCTTCTTGATGCTTTTTTGTTTTTAAAATCAGTAGGGGGCACAAGTGCCAGTAGAGTGGGTGAATGCTACAGAATGGTACAGAATTCTTTATTTGTCAAAGAACATTGAAACATTATCATGCAAGTGATCATTATTGGCAAACAAGGATATAATGTAACCTGGTTTACCTATCTAGTCAATGTATTTGCTGGATTCATCAATATACAGTCATGACTATAAGGTTATTAACTTTCTGGACAATATCTGGGAAAATTGATAATTTTTATTAGTAGATAAAATAGTTGCGAATAGAAAAAAGTAATTTTTTTTAGTGTCTGGGTATCTGGATCAATGACAGTAGGTCACATTATTTATACAAGTATTACTGACAGCAGTTTCACCTAAATGAAGGAGATATGTAAATAAGCATTACATCTAATTTGCATAGATCATTTCATTGTTCATTTTTTTTCAATTTCAAAAACACTATTACTTGCACATTTTATGTTCTTTATCTGTCCTGTCTATCTATACTGATTACACAACATGTTAATGTAGAGTTAAAGTTACCAGATACTGTATGCATACATGTCGATTAGAACAATTTAAAATGCTTAATAATAATAATTTTACTTTTTTTAAATGGGTTGAAACAGAAAAAAAACAACATATAAATGATAATATTTTATTACAGTAATCAAACTTAAACAACAAATGGCTGAGTATTTTGATCAAAAGAGAAATCATACATGTCATCCCCAAGAGAGGTATAAGCATAATTTTTGCTAATACAAGTGGCAAATAAGTGTAATCTGAGCACAAAATGTGTAATGTATATACTTTTATGATCCCTACATAGCTAATATATTACATGCCATAATTACAGTACTCTATATGAAAATTGCACATTTATTTTTAATAGTGACCTCGATCTGCAGGTCAGAAAATTTGCAAAGATGGGAAAAATCCATGTGGAATAGAGCCAGAATACAAACACAAAACATAATGAAAAATTATTTATATTCGACACTCACTTTAACTACATGTAGTCAACACGTCTAACTTTAGCTGAATGATCATGAAGTCCACATTATGATGTGCTCAATCCAAGTGCCATATTACATCACTCTCATATTCCTTTCAAAGTTTGATCGGACATGTTTTTACATTTAAAAGGACCCATTTGCTCTAACAATTTTCATTCAAAAGCAAACCATAAAAGCCTGTTTTGCTTAATATTCGGCACCATTTTCTTACCACTAGCAAACTTGATTATCAACATAATGAATCTTTGAGGCAAAGTTTCAAATTAAAGAAACCAGTTTGTTTTCCTGTAAACGGGCCATATACAGTTGAAAACTAAGAAAGTATACATGGATCTAGAAAGGACAAATTAGTTTTATGCTATTCTTATGCAGCAGTCTTTCTTTTAGAATATTCTGAAATTCTGTATGATGAGTGGAATGAAAGAGATGATAATATAAATGACAATTACAACTTTCTATAGCTTTCTATCTTGTTTTTTAATATACTTGAAAAGCATAATCCTTATACAGGCAATCATAAGACATTTTCACAGAATCTTTAAATTTGTGGTTTGGAAAAACCACTAAATTTGCAAAAACTGGTACCCCCATGAAAAACAAAATCAAACGACAGTAATAAGTTCATGTATTTTTCAATGAGAACTGATACATTAAATCTTACTTTGTTGTCATAACAATCACCACTGATTGGACCTCCCACACCATCCTCCAAAAGTCACCAAAAGTCTTTGGTAGTGGACCTATAACATAATCCAAGAAAAAAAATGACAATCAATGACACTAAAAGAACAAATTTTACCTTTAAATTTATTATAATATTTACATCCACAATAAGGGTTCATACAGAATTCTGAATGATAAATTCAAAGACTTTTCCCAAACTTTTAAAGACCATTAACATAGATTTCCAAGACCTATTTTTGCTAACATTTTGTATACAAGTTATGTTATATGAGAAAATAACAAATACAAACTACTACAATATTGTTTAATGATGAAATGAAACTGAAAGGGTCATCAAAAGAAACCAGGAAAACTTGGCTACATTAGAATCAAACAACCATGGACAATTATCTGTGATTATGGAAAGAAATTAAAATGCTTGTGTTTATTTAAATTTTCAAAGACTTTTAAAGACCTTAGGGTCATCTGCTCAATTTTCCCAAACTTTCAAGGCCTTGAAAATGCTTCCTCATTTTTCACAAACTGTCAAAGACCGTATGAACCCTGCACATGTAACACAGCTGTCCTCTTTTTACTAGGCCACCACTTCTGCAGCAGTAAAGTGGCCTTATAAGAATGGTGGCCTCATTATTGAAATATAACACAAGAGTAAACCCCATCATGTGGAATAAATGTAACAATTACCATACTAATATGCTGGTCACATTGGAGGGGTGGCCATCCTAGAGGCATAATTCTGAATTAGTTGATGCCAATGAATCCTGGCCAGTGAAACTCAGGTGGTTGCTGTTCAGGAGGCCATTTAAGAGTGGGACCAGTGTATATCAGTGCAACATTTATTTTGTCATCATTTTCTTACCAAAGTGGTTTTGACATTAAGTATATTTTAGAACTTCCATGACACAGATGTGATATAATAAATATAACTGGCAACATTTTGTAAACTTCACTATTCCAATAAAAAGGAAGAACATGCATGCAAGCCAGTGAATCCAAAAATTAGACAAATTTCTGTTACAAAACAGTTATGTCCATACTCCATGACCTTAAATCATTTAAACTTCTTGCATTTGGTTGTCATCTCTAAAATGAAGAGGAACAAACAAGAACATGCAACAAATATATATATAAACTAAATTAAATATTAACTGCATTATCAAAACAACTTACAAGTGTAACAGTTGATAAGTGCCTGAAAATTTCTAAAGTAAAATTGAATATTACCAAATGATGTGACAATAACAAATGGAATGAAAATTGCAAAAACTATGTGAATCAATTCAACAGAATTCTCCAAAATGTTTTATGCACCATATAAAACAACATTATGAATACTATACCACTGAAAATAAAAGATGATACAGTTTAAGTTGTTGTTGTTGTCGTTGTAGAGTTTAACACCATTTTTCAGCACACGATAGGCTATACATGGCGGCCAGTATTAATGGTGGAGGAAGAACCCGGGAAAACCCTGGAAAGAACCACTGACCCACGAGAAGCTACTGGCAATCTTTCTCACATACCCACATAGGCTGAATCCGAGACTCGAACCCACGCAGACAGAGGTGAGATGGCAGTGATCCGTAACGGAGAACGCTTTAGACCACTCGGCCACTCTGGGCCCCCTACAGTTTAAGTACAAAATATACTGAATTCTACGGAGGACACCTTTACAGTAGGATAGCAAAAGTGAAAACTAGTACAGCCAAGTATAACGATAACCACCTGGCAGGTACAAGAAAAAGTTAACTTAAAAGAGCTGCTTCCGTTTGTCTATACAGTGTACAGACAGAAATAAGCTTTTTGGATTCAGTATAGAAAGTGATGTGATCAGGCACTGTATCTGATGGAGAAATGTACAATTTAGTAATGACCAAACTCTAACTGGTTTGAAAAGAAAAAAAATTCAGAGCAAGAGGGGGATTATGAAAATTGTTGTTGTTGTGGGGTTTAACGCCATTTTTCAGCACACGATAGGCTATGCATGGCGGCCTGTATTAATGGTGGAGGAAGAATGCGGGAAAATTCGGCAAGAACTACCAACCCACGAGAAGCTACTGGCAAGCTTTCTCACACACCCACATTGGCCGAATCCTTGACTCGAACCCACACAGACATAGGTGAGATGGCAGTGATCCGTAACAGAGAGCGCTTTAGACCACTTGGCCACTCGGGGCCCTGGGATTATGAAAGAATATACTGGTTAATAATTGGTGATGACATGTCAAGTTAAATAACAAGTCAGTGTTTCTTGGAGAAAATCAACTACTGTGAGAATGCAAGCACCAACATGGCATAATAGGATTTTACTATGATTGCCTTCAACAGGTATATACAATTTAAGCGTGCCATTTCAAGAAAATGACTCTTGTTGTTTTTTTGAAGTGGGAAAAGCACCATGAATAGAACAACAATTCACCTCATTCAAACCCTTCCTGGTAAACTGAAATTATATATCCCTAAGAAACTTAGCTGAGTACTGTTCCTAAAAAACCCATATATATATATATATATATATATATATATATATATATATATATATATATATAAAGAATGTACTCACCTTGAGCTGATATGTATGCATTCTGCTGCCGGTATCCATCAACATAGTTTGCATTTATATAATCAGATGAAGGGTCACCTGATATAGATGGGAGAATAACTCTTGAGTGGTCCAGACAAAGGACATCAGAGTAACGGTTCTTGGGCAAATTGTACCTGGCTCTGTTATTATAGAGAAAATAATCATAAGACTTGACAAATAATTTATTTGTAATATATGATCTGTATAAAATAAATAAAACACTAGCTCTGTACAAGCTATTTTACAGACATCACAAGTAATTTATTTATAACATGTGATCTGTATAAAATACATAAAACACTAACTCTGTACGAGCTATTTTACTGACTTGACAAGTAGTTTATTTATAATGTGATCTGTATAAAATACATAAAACACTAGCTCTGTACAAGCTATTTCACTGACATGACAAGTAATTTATTTATAATATGTGATCTGTATAAACTACTTAAAACACTAGCTCTGTACAAGCTATTTTACTGACATGACAAGTAATTTATTTATATGACATGAATTTTTTAATTCAACAGACATGTACATAGTAACATTACAGTCAATGGTAACAACAGATTAAAAGACACTATAACAGTATATAACACAACAAAAAGGAGTACACATAATACTTTAAGTTGAAAATATGACAATTTTATTGTTAGAATCATGCACAATGTCAATAATAACAGCAGATTAAAAGATGAAACAACACTATTGTCAAGTTGTGTGAGAAAATTTGTTAACAATTCCTACTAATGTTTATAAATGTCTTTTGACAGAATTCATAATTCAAAGTACTTTGGGTAATGTCAATCATTGTTATATGATATTTATATAATATTACAATTTTTGACCGATTCTGAAATGAAGAAACTACCTGTCCATGAATTAGCCATAGTGTTACGGTCAAATTCACAGTTAATTCCTTTTGAAGAACCTTGCCGTAGTGGTGAAAAACTGTGTTTGTTTGCAATTGATGTCACCGGTCAGCTTAGGCTTTTAGGCTGGAAACTAAACATTTTAACACCTCAGTGATACTAACCCAGACCATATTCAAAGAGACCACCGTTTCCAATCAGAATAAAGACAGTCGAATTTTGGGCGGGTTTCTCATGCAGCCAGAGATTATTTTGTTACTGTTCTTGTGAATGAGTCAGTGCACATCTGGACATTGGCGAGAGCAGATTGTACGGAGTTGGAGACACTAGATTGTACTCCGAGTGCCGAAGTTACATGCTCATTAAAAGGGTAGGGAAGAAAGTTCTAGGAACTTTTGGAGGCTTCTGAGGAAGCTTTCTGGGTGGGATCGGACACCACTTGAAGATTAGAGAGAAGACGTGGAGAGCATGTAGAGATAGGCAGTTGTGTGAGGAGGGTGGGATGGACATGAAAACGAGGGTACCGGAAATACCGACAAGGAGAGCCAGGAAATGAAACAAGGCTACTAAAGTACCAAAAGGAACACAAGGAGGAAGTTACAGATGAGTAACATAGGAGGACATGGGAAGGAAACACTCTTACATTTAATTTTGGGGGATGAAACAATTGGCAATTTGTATGGGTCATGTATTGATTGGAAGCAATTGCACTGAAAAATTGTCCTGTAATTGTGGAATAACTTGACATAGTTTATTAAACTGTATACCTTTCCCCTTATTAATTTTATATTTTAACATCCTTTAAATTGTCTGTCCTTCTCCGGGGTTAGTAATAATTTTGTAGGGGGCAAGTGACAACTATATATCAGGACAATAAAGGTTGGATAAAAATTATGACATCAGGTTAAAAGTTAAAATGGAAGCCTGAAGGCGAGTGATTAAAACCTGAATATCCCAGTAAAAGTGATGTGTGATGTGTGATGTGATTTTTAACGTAGCTTTAACAATTTTTCAGTCATATCCCTATGATGTCTGCAATAAAAGTGATAACCTTCAAGCTGAAATGCTGCTGACTGCTAACTGAAAGCCTCAATCTTCCAGCCATTTACATTAGATTTTCTCTTAGTGAATGACTATTATATAATATACTGATAAGAAATAGGAGTGTTCCAATTTCTATAGTGACTGAAGACAAAAGAAGATAAAACAAGTAGTAGTAGTAGTAGCTACAGTAAAAGTAATTTAAAGATGAAATAGTAGAACCATAGATACAACTTTCAACTTTTTTTAAACCGTAGAGTGACATTTGTTTCTACAGAGCTATTCAAGAATTATAATTCTGAGTGTCTAACCTATAAACTGCACTCTAATTCTGTCCCATGTTCTTATCAAAGGTACAAGTGTGCAGGACAGGAGTCATAATATTATGATATCATACATTATACTCCACTGAACCTGCTTGATGTACTCATGCACTTTTTGAGTGAAATTATGAAGGTGGTTTTGACTTAACAGACTTGCACACTTGTCAGCAGCAAGCCCCCAAAATAATTCATTCACTTGTGATATCATACAGTACACAATAAATCACCTAAAAGTACACCCGCTGTACATGATCTGCAAAAACTTTAACACACCGTTGTAAAGCTGTTGATGCCAACATCGGATTAAGTATTATGTATCAAGTATATATATATATATATATATATATATATATATATATATATATATATATATATATATATATATATATATATATATATATATAAATCTTAAGAGAATATAACAAGATATTTCAAAGGTGAACTAGAATGCTATATTGTCATAAGTGGCAGAGCCAAGAGTGATGATATAAAATGTTCCTACTTCGCAAGCGAAATATTTCCATACTATCAGTAAAAAAAAATTGACTTTCTTTTATTAAATGTACTTACTAATGTATACCAGTCTTTATCTAATTATCTTTGAGTCTTTATTTAATATCTATCCATCATGATATAGATAGTGGTTGAGAAAGAGAGAGCGAGGAGAGACAGATACAGACGGACAGACAGAATAAAAATGAAGTATTCCTACATATGGAAATATTACAAGTTTGAAAATATATACATCAAGGCAGATAAATTTAAAAAACATAGAGGGGGAAAGTAGTTCCAAAAGTTATATCACCACCATATCATTATGTAGCAGAAAAGTAGTACTGATGTTTCCCCATCTGTGGCAGAAATGAAATAAAAATATCTCCTAACTCATGGTGGAAAAATAACACTGATATCTCCCAATTTGAGGTGCAGAGCTCACAATGTCTCCCCATATGCTAAAGCAGACAAAACAAAAATGAAGGCATAGTGTGTTTTTTGTGCTATTTAAAAAAAAAGTTATCCTGAAAATTTTAAGGATCCATTTCAATTGACATCAAATAATAACTGTCCCTCAAGATTAATCTGTGCTACTTTTAATCTGCCTTTCATTCTAATACCTTAAAAATATTTTTCTAAATATTTTTTTTCCTTTATTTACAGATAAACTTTTAAATAACCAATTGAACTGTGCTGTTCTTTTATGGAACTCATAATTTCAATTTGAATAAGAATAGTTAAAACAGTCAAACATCAATTATTGAGATTCACCAGGAGACATGCATTTCAATTGGCTAACTTGATTGTCCAAATATCAAGACATATTTACAATAATTAAATTGGTTCAAATAACTTGTAATTATGAAAGGTGCCTTCCATAAAATCAAAGTTTTACTGTAATATGTCATCACAAAAATGTAACCTTTAATTGAAAGAAATAAAGGGAGATCAATTTTTTTCACAAAGAATAAAAACAAGAGTCCTGTGAAAGGACTGACACCTTATCAGGTGAAAAGAAATCCCAGGAATTCAAAATAACACCACTTCTTCCTTTTAACTGCTGAATGCTGAAACCATCTCTGATATTCTTCAGGAAGAACAAGATTTTCAAATTAGCTGCTGTGGTGGAAACATTTGATGTTATACTGATACCATTTTCATATAAAACAAAGTAGATATCATCAAAAGTCTTTTGGAGAAAGCCCAATATGTGTCTGTGTGATTTGGATTTTTAACATACCTTTTAACAATATTTCAGTCATATCACTATGATGTCTGAAGAGTGGCAGTTTATAGTGATGTCTAGCACTGGGACATCATGCCAGAGAAATGGAGCATGATGTCCACCCAGTCACATTATCCTGACACCAGGCTGACCAGTCCTAGCACTAACCTCTTAATGCTGAGTGCCAACTGAGGCAGATGGTAGTACCACTTTTATTAGTCTTTTGTATGACTCAGCCAGGGTTTGAGCCAGCAACATACCACATCCAAAGGCAGATTCTCTAACCACTACACCACCAGAGTGGTCAGAAAACCCAGTGTCATACTGATCATCCATTCACTGGAAGTAGTGAAAATATTTTCACAATTGCCATTCTGGCCGACATATTGGATATATGACTTGCAACATTCGCATTTATGACCAACTAGATCTCATAAGAAGTCTATTGGTGAAAATGTCATGATAATACAGACATCAATTTGAGAGCAGACATGACAATATTTTCATGATAGCCACCATGGTGCCCATATTGAGGGTTAGCCATTTTCGTTCAGGACAAATCAGACACTATAAGAACTCTTTTGATGAAAACCCCATGTCAAAATGACTTTAAAGAGGAATAGCAAAAACAGATTTTCAAGATGGCCACATGCTAGATGTCAGATCAGCACCATTTTAATCTACGATCTATGATCAACAAAACATTATTAGAAGTCTTTAAGTGAAAAGCTCAAGAGAGGTAGTGGCAACAAGATTATCACAGCCATATTAGGCCCCAGATCAGCACCATTTTCATTTAGGTCCAAATAGCTATCATAAGCAGTCTTCTGGTGAAAACCATGTCAACATGACTTTCCATCTCTAGATGTGTTGTGGTCATACTGGATGCTAGAACAGCACCATTTTCATACTTTACCAAGCAGACATTATAAGAAATCTTTTAGTGAAATTGACATTACTATACATTCAGGTGGAGTAGCCATAACAAGATTTTCAAGATGGCCAGTGTGAAGGGCATATTGAATGTCAGATTGGCAAAATGCTCTTTTAAAACCAACTGGACATCATAAGTAATGGTGAAAAATTTCAGTTCTTGAGGATTTTAATAAGAATTTCAAGATAGTGGCCATATAGGACCCCAGATCAGCACCATTTTCATTTAGGACCCACTAAACATCATAATAAATCTTTTACTGAAAACTCTATTTTAATATGACCATCCATTCAATAGTAGTATATGCAAGCAGCACATTTTTCATCTAGAACCAACCAGACCATGGGATTAAGGTGTGTACAGTTTCATAACAATAATCAAAGTAATTTACAAATGACAGTGATAAAATTGTACTAACAGAGAGATAGATGGATGACAGACAACAGATGGAGGAATGACAAACAAGAAGACATCCCATAAGCTCTTCTGGTCATCATCTTCTGGACAATGACCAGTTGAGATAAATATTAGTAGAAAAAGCAAATTTTAAAGGAAATTATGTTCCTCCAAGAATACTTATCCAATCACATGACATTAGGAATATTAGACTGCTACCTCACGAATCCAGCCCTACAAAAAGATGAAAATCGTTTTATCCTATTTCAAATAGACAAAGGGCAGCAACTCTTACACATGACCTCCCCTTGGCACAACCAGATGTCGCTAGTTTTTAGCTGAGTGAGATGCTAATGAGGCTGCTCACATGGCATGGTGCTTGGGAGGGTTTTTAAGTAATATGATTGGGTAAGTATTCTTGGAGAAACATAATTTACTTAAAAATTTGTTTTCTCTGAATATGTTCCCCAATCACATAACGTTAGGAGAATAATAGGAGGGAATGCTGGGGTAGAATAGCTGGATTCCCCATGTGAACGATAACCTGATCTCCTAATTACATAAGCAACACAGCCTGGGTTCCCTTGACCTGTGACTCTTATTTAAGAAGATGATGCTGAAATCTTCTTACCTACAAAAATTCACTAGCAAATTCAGTAAGGCTAACAGTCTGTGTTGATTTATTTGAGTCTATGCTGCTACCACCAACCTGACCAGATCCAATGTTTGCCTCTGCAATGCTAAATCTCTGAGACAGAAAAACAAGAAGACTGAATCTGCATGCCAGCCAACAGCTTCCACTGTATCTCAGATTGAAATGTCACATTCGAATGCAATGCTCGCGGAGATGGCTCTAATCTCATATTATCATCAGCTGTAATCGTCATGAAGTGGCGCTGGTCTAGTGAGACTTCAGAGTATGCCGAGTATATAACCCACTTCAACAACAAGGCAAGGGCTTGAGCAGTGAGGAGTGATATCCTGTTTTCCAGCTTGCACCAGGAGGAAGAGGCATTTGCATATGCTATGACTTGTATTTCATGTAGTGCCTGAAAGTGCAAACACGATGTTGCATGGCTGCTGCTCTCAACCTGTCTATGGAAGAGAGGGAGTGAATGACAACTCTTTGGTTACTAACGGACGGTAACCTGTTTTTGACTACAAAACCCGACTGTGAAAAGAAGACTACCAAACCATCTGAGTTTGGGTTGACAGAAAGGGCATGTAGCGTCACTTACCCAGCATGCAGAGGCTAAAACTATCAGGAAACATGTCTTGTATGATAGGAACTTTAGTGAATTGTAGGCTAGAGGCGCGAATTTACTCAAATTGAGACAAGTTAAAACCCAGGACAGGTTCCATTTTGGAAATAAGTGAGCGATTTTGGTTGATTGTGATCAAAATTAGTGAAAAGGTCTGAAAGGTCTTTATCATGCCCAATGTCTTATCTGCCATAATGTGTTTGATATCATAGAGCATTTGACAGTGACGGAGGCCAGCTTTTTTCCCTCAAAGAGCCAGAGAAAAATGTCAGCCAGTTGAGGGATCGAGGCACTCAAATGGGCGATGTTATTGGTCTGGCACCAGCCCCTGAAAACGTTCCACACTTTCCCTCGTAAGCCTTGAAGGCCTTCTTTCTCTCGAGATTCTCTCCAAAATCAAAGGTTTAAATTGTTTGTCTTACAAGACTGTCTCGATAAGAGCCAAGCATGCAGAAGAAGATGGTCTGGGCAGCGACAGAACACCTGTGACTTTGGTTGCTGGAGGAGATTCAGGTTGGCAGGATATTTTTGGGCAGATCTATTGCTAGATTGAGTAGATCAGTAACCCAGTATTTCCCATCTGAGAGGGCTATGAAAATCATTTTTCAATTCTGACTCCATAACTTCTGGATCATTTTCAGTATCAGGACTATTGTAGGGTTGGCAAAGGATCACAACCCCTCCCAAATGATTGACAATGCATCCATAGCCTAACTTCTGGGTCTGGAACGAGAGAGACAAAAGTGGATAACATGATTCCACCTTGATGCAAAAAGGTCGATCATTGGATGTTCTCAAAGTGTGCAGATCTAAAAATGCAGGAACCAGCCACACATGGGCAGGCTGCCTGCAGGTGGTTTGGAGGGTACGTTAATGCTTTTGGTTTGGAGGCTTGAAGGTGGAGAAAGCACATTTCTTCCCACCTCTGTTCCTCAAATGCCGGCCTCCAAACTCCTTCCATTCATCCTTCAAAAAAAAAACAGACACCGAAATGGGGCCAGAGTATGAATGCAGACATATGTCCCATTGCATTAGGTCTAAATTGGCCAAATCTTTCAAGGCAATGGACATAGTATGGTGAGCTACTTGGTGAAGGACCCAACCAATCCTGGCCATCACGTCCCAGGCATGGCTGTTGTTGGATTGCTTGGTGAGCCAGAAGATTGCCAATAAGGCGAAACCTAACATAAAGGATGTTGTCACAATTTTCCAAACCAGTCAAAACATGGCACAGAACACGTTCTGATCCACACTGTAGTACAATGGAGCCAACATGTGGACAGCCGGCAAATTCTTGTAGAAAGCTGGAAATTCTGGTATCAGAGTTTTTTTAATACCAGCATGAGGAGGAACACGCTGGAACCTGGCTTTCCAAGAAAAATGCTTTAGAGGTGCCCAGGTCGTCAATCTGACCAAAAGCCAGTGTTAATCTCTTTAATCATTGCTGACTGGGGAAGGAGCCAAAAAGATGGTGTCTCTTCTTCCTCCCCAAAATCAACAGATGCCTCGACTTTGTGATCCTTGGTAGTGGTATTGGAGGAGAGCATTCTGAAATGGCAAAATACCCGATAGATTTCCTTGTTGATAGCTTGAAAGCTGAGTTTGGTCTGCACCACAGTCAGATCTGATTAAAATGGGTTTGCCTGCATCTCATTATACTCCCTGTGCAATTGGGTCCTTGTCTGGTTTGGCTTGTAGATTTGCACAAGTCATGCTGGGTGGCATCAATGATTCCAGACGGTTGTATTTGAGAATGTAACTAGCTCTCCCTTGAGGGTTGGCAATGAGTAATTGAAGTATGACATAACCAGCCAGCTGGTGTGAACAGTGTGGGGTTGGCCCAGGTGCTGGTGGTATGTAGGACAATCCAGCAGTCACCAGTGCCAGTCTCTCTGAAGTCTTGGCTGAATGGACAGACTTCTCATTGAAATCTCTGGTATAGTAGTGATAAGATGCCAACGGTGTGGCTAGATGGATGGTTCTATCACTAAGATACCTGTGTGAACTAAATGACTGGACCATTTCAGCGAAAAGGTCTTCATGCTGGGACGACTGGACTGCCAGTGTCGGCTGGTCAGCTGGTGATGACAGGACAGCACATGGCGGTAGGATGGCTGGTAATGGTATCACAGTATTAAGAGTTGGATCCAACAGATCCTGCAAACCCCATGTGCCCTGATTTAGAGACCCGAAGGTTGTCTTCCTTGATTTATTCCATTTTTCCTTCCCTTCAGTGCCGAATGGGCTATTGCTTTGCACCTGCATTTCATGCATCTAGTAAATATTTCTCCTGAAATAACACAAGAAAAGAAATCAAAGCATAAACTAGCAAATTGTTATGTTACTATATGACTAACAGCATACACTGCCAATCAGTATCTGACTAAGTAGCTGAAATGAAGCCCAGACTTCCTCTGACAATGTATTACAGATGCTGCATATCACAGATGGTGTATACTTAGTTGGGGTGAAACGATACACCTGTGCTGCATATCACAGATGGTGTATACTTAGTAGGGGTGAAACGATACACCTGTGCTGCATATCACAGATGGTGTATACTTAGTAGGGGTGAAACGATACACCTGTGCTGCGTATCACAGATGGTATATACTTAGTAGGGGTGAAATGATACACCTGTGCTGCGTATCAATATGATTCACAATACACAGCATGCGATATGATACATATCTATATACCTATGAACTTGATGGTCTTTCTATCATTGGAAGGTAGGTGGCACCCTTTCATGTATGTTGACATTCTATTCCTATTTCCAGTATGCAAACTACAGACAGACATATAGTTATCATGTATTTATATGCAGACTACAGATAGACACATAGTTATCATATATTTATATGCAGACTAAAGATAGATATATAGTTATCATATATTAATATGCAGACTACAGATAGACATATAATTATCATATATTTATATGCAGACTATAGATAGACATATAGTTATCATATATTTATACGAAGACCACATATAGACATATAGTTATATATTTATATGCAATTCTCATTGATGAGAATATAACAATACTTTCAAACAGACTGCATGTTGGTTGCAATGAGTTTTGTCCAACGTTTAAGGCCATTTAATTGTGGCTCCATTTAACTCTGTTTTATACAAAATTAATAATTTGAAAACATATTACCAATTTCATCTATCAGTTACACTTGGAAGACATTGAAATGTTATCTTCAAAACAGAAGAAATAATGCAAAGAAAATCTCATCTAGATCAAATCTGGGGATGGGAATAACGTTGAATACCAACAAACCTATCATATTTTATTTTCTGCTGATGCAAAAGACTGCTGCAGCAACAGGTACTTGTATTTGTTAATGAAGAAAAACTACTGACTACACCCAGTCCTATTCTACAATTTTATTTTAATTTACAAAAGGTGATAAACGTGAGCAGTTGGAAATCTGCCCCATCGCTCAATCTATGCGAATTTCAATTATTCCATCAGCACTTTCATTCACTGGTTAAATATCTCTGCATAAAAATTTAGTTTCCCATTTACAATTTAAGGATAGACCATGTGAGGATTTTATCTTAAGGGGGACCTCCCCCTTTATCAAAAAAAGAGGGGAGGATGAAAAGGGCATAGGTCAATATTTATCTAAACATCAATATCTGTCTCTCTATCTTGCTGCTCCACTTTCTTATAGCTCTACTGAAACCAACATCTTTGACAGATCTCTCCTCTAGATGTATAATCTCTTAATTAATTCAGAGCATATTCTGTTCCTTTTCTTTGCATTGTTTTGTGCTTCTTTCTGATGGGGTATATACATAGCTAGCTTTGTCAGCTGAATATGTTGGAAGACTGATCTTTGTGACTGTTATGTACACTTTTCCAGAGATCACAGATATTATCTTCTGGATACATCTGCTCCAAAATAGGATTTTTCACTAACATAAACTTCCTTTGTTAAATCAGTAGTTTACTGACTACTATGCCAAAATTTTCATCTGTTCCATAATGCTGTATAAGGGTATTTAGTCCATCAATGCTTGTGCAAACAGAGGTATTAAAATAAATATCTTTACTTCTTAATTACATTTTTGTAACCCTCATTTCATTCTATTTATCTTAACCCTGATATGGATACATGTATAAAACTTTGCAGTATATGATCTGCAGGTCAAATTTGATTGATTAAAAAAATGCAAACTGCATTACACTTTTAAATTTTCTGTATTTTAATTGGGCTAAACATTCTGCCCTTTGTACATTTAATTTCAAAATACCACTGAAAGGGTCATGCCATCTATTTTTGTCCATCCAGCATGTATATCTGACTCGTATTTAACACCATTTAGTGCTCAAAATTACTCACTGGTGTTTCCATTAACACTTTCCCAGCTCCAATAATCTGATATACTTCATTAAGTTTAAAAATTATTGTCATTATCACTGTCATCAGCAAGTATCTGGTGAATGAAATCATAATGAATCACAACAGGAATCAGATATTTTGGATTTTTCTAAGTAGCACGCATTTTAAACACGCATTTGTAAAACTTTCTTCATGAATAGGTCAAATTATGCCATAATTTTTATTACTGAGCACGTTTTGCTAATCAAATTTAGTTTCACAACCATTCATGTTCTGCTTGAAGAACCCAGATGTGGAACAGTTGCTACCCGAAAAACAGATGTCACAACAGTTAAAGAAAAATTGTATTCTTCGCCGAGAACATTTTCATATGTGGAACTTTCAAATAATTTGTCAGAGTCCTCACATTTCACTGTTCTCCAAGCATGCAAATTCCTGCAAATTTTGCAATATTCGCACACTGGCACACCCTGACAGCATGTCAGCTAATGTACTTGACATATCTTATGACTTTTCATGAAGTCTCTTTGTTGCTCTGCCAATACTTCCTGTTTGTCACGCAGTGAATAAGCGACACAGATTTCTGATTGGTGGTTATTTTTTAACCTGGAAAAGAGCAAGCAATAACCACAAATGAGAATTCAGTGTAACATTTCGATGTACAACACACCAAACATGTACATCAACACTGCAGACCAAACGTAAATCAACACTGCACCAACAAAATGGGAGATCCCATTGTATGTATACAAATCTGAAAATTACTCTTTGGCACAAAAACCTAACCAGGTGATCTACATGTACACCAAATTTAATTTGCCTACCTCAGATTGATTTTGCATATTGGTGCTAACAATGTTTTTGTCATAAGAAGTTTAAAAAATTGACAAATGTCTGTCATGGCATGAAAATCAAATCAAATCATCTACATACAGTCAAAATTATGCTGGTTAAATTTTTACATTGTGTTGTTTGCAGTCTTGCTTTATGGGATGCATGTACAGAAATAAATATGGACAGACAGAATCAAATCAAGTTGATCCCCCATCCCCCTCTTGCAAGCAGTGAGTAGATAAAATATAAAATTAAGCATATAGCTTTGCTTGCCACATCATCAATTAATTAAGGTGGTGGTAACTAATTAATTAATTACCACTGCCTTAAAAGGCAAGTAACAAGATTCTTTATATTCTCAACACAACTCTGTACAGAGAGGACGTAATGGATCTATGTAAGATACACGAATGGGTAAATACTTCATTCTTTGGGTCATTACCTCCACTTTCATCAGCACCTTTTGCTAAGCTGCAAATTCATTACATACAATGTAAGAATAACCTAATTCAAATTTGTAATTAAGTTTAAATTCATACTTTGAGATCTGAAATGTTCCTGCAGGTGGTTCTCTTTTGATCTGTGCATACTCTTCCATCAGTCCCTTCTTCCTCATTTGCTGAACTCGCTTTACCAGATCATCTATAGATAAACCTCCTTCTTCTGGCATATGTATAGAGTCTTCATAAATATTCAACCCTGTAGAGGTAGGTCGTTTCTTTCGAGGTAGGTTTGGAGAACATTGTGGTATATCAATATTATCTTCTGCAGATGCACTTGTCAAATGTTTCCCATGATCCTCTGCAGTACCTTTTTCTGCCTCAAGTCTCCTCTTTGATGCCAAAGAAAAAGAGCCCTCCTTCTCAAAATTGACCTCTTTTTCTGTACTTTCATCTATTTTTTCAATTTCTTTTTCTCTTTCCTCTGCACTCTGTTTCTCACTAATAGTTTCTTTTGAATCCTCAGAGTCACTAATGAATACAGAGGAATGATTTTCTGACAAGTCACTTGAGAAACTGTTGTGCGATAATGTACTACACTTTCTCACTGAAGAGTTACTTGTGCTTAGTCGTCCTCGACTTATGAAGTAATTGTTGATATCTGCAGTCTGGTTCATATACACACTTCGGCAGATTTCTAGCCATGCTCTGTGGTCCACAACAAGTGCCCCTCCTAAACACTTGGGCAAAGAATCTCGAGGAATATGAAATGGGAGTTGTGATTTGTCAACTGTGTGTACCTTCATGAATCAAGATAAGAAAAAGGTTAGCAGCAAATGACATGAACCTCAATTCACTTGTCCTTTGAACAATCAGCATTATTAGTTAGCCAATTAAAGTAAAATTATTAGTTTTTAGGACTTTGGAAAAAGTATCCCTGTTAAGAGTATCATTTAAAATTGTTCTAATTAAGTTAACTAATCGACAGTCTTTGCAATTACATACTTCACAACACTATGTGGCAAATATGAACTATTTTTTAAAACTTAACATATTTCTTTTTCATGCCAATTACTGTATGTAGGTTTCCACTAAAATACCTTCAGCAGCAGCCAAAATTATGTCAATAATGAAATTCTGTAGATAGCCAATGGCTATTCTGACTACCATTACTGTGAACACAGAAAACTGCTGAACATTGAAAATATATATTTAGAAATTTAGTTTTCATTTGTACAGATCTGATTGCCACCAACCCCAATGAACAATAATCCTTTAGTGTTACCGTATCCACTTCCCATTAAAAAAAATGTAAGTACTGACAAAAAGGTAAATGTTAAACAAGAGATCCAAATTGGCCAGATACTGCTCACCTGGCTTGTACAACTTAATAGAGAACAATATTACTAAGCAGGCTTATTTAGTACATTACAATCCTATGCAAAGTATCACCCATACCTTTATATAATCTTGGTTTTGTCTATTTTACTACAATCTGATAAAAATTCTTTCTAAAGATAAAGGAATAATTAATATACACTATAGCTGGGTACCATGAAAAATTCTGTACCATGGTATATTGTAGTATTTTTAACATCCTGCAATATATGCCACCAAAATTTTGCAATCATATTAGAACCAATAATTTCATTTTCAGGGACAGGGGCCTGGAATTTTTCATTTCACTTTTCTGGACCTCAAATAGCTTGAAAAACTATCTTGCTTCAATTTCAAGCAAAAGAACACCTTAATATATCCAATGTATTATTTGAAAAAAAATTATATTTAGATAAATAAAACAACTATTTCGCTTGAAAGAAATTTGCACTACCCCCTCCCACTGAAATTAAATGTTCAATACCTAATACATACAGTAGATAAATTTGCCACGTGTATGTTAACAGTTCTGCCATACTGGAAAGTGCCAATCCTGTGATTAAAGGTTCTTAAATATAATTATATTTTTCATATTCTAATTACTTTGTGCCAATTAAAACTATTTTGTAAACAAACAAACAAATAATTTTTGTAATTGTTTTGTCAAAATAAATGAAAACATGCTTTTAATATCATTAAATCTTTAACAAGATTTCTTCAGAATATCTGTACATTCCTTATTGATGGAAACTACTAAAGTACCAGAACAGTGAAAAAGTATCATAGTATGTACCACAAGAAATAAACACTGCAGAAAACCAGTATATTGGTAACATGTAGTCTCTTGCTCATAATCGAAGTCATCCATGATCTTGCTGATAATAACCCAACAGATAAAAATATATGACCTCCAGAGTGGTAACAAGTTCAGTCAATCAGATGCAAGATGTGCATGATCAATACATTAATATGAACTGATCCACCTACTTTTGAAACTACAAAGATTTTGATGATGCATTTTCCAACTTTCATTAGGATAATGGTTTCCAGAGTGGCAATTAGCTGAGCCAGTTACATGTAAAATCACCTCATAAATATGCATAGGTCTTTCTCATTACCAAAACTGTTGAAGATTTTGATGATAGAAATAAATATATGTATTCCCAGTTTAACCAACTGATCACAGATATGGTTTCCAGTCTGGCAACAAGCTCAGTAAATCTAAAGCAAGATTACACTGATAATATATGTGGATTTCACCCATTACTGAATCCATCCTAACCCTTGATGAAATATGCCAATATTTCAATTTGATCAAAATTTGATAGAAATATGACTTCCAGAGTGGTAACAAGCTCAAGCAATGAGATGCAAGATCACCTTATTCATATGCATGGATCTTGCTGATTATCAAAGATCCTTAAGTTACACGCATACAGTACAGCTCACATGATTTTTCAATTCCCAATGCTTCGCTGTAGAAGTGGAGAGTGGAGAGGATTAAGAAAAATACTTCTGTCCCAACAGAGTTGCTGCAATGTCTCACAAAGAATAGTTCTGCACACTGCTTTCTCAGAGTCACATTTGATGACTGTTGTTGTTGTGGGCTTAATGCTCTTTTTCAGCACAGGATAGGCTATACATGACGGCCAGTATAACTGGTCAAGGAAGAACCCAGAAAAACCCTGGGAAGAACCACTGACTCACGGGAAGCTACTGGCAAGCTGTTTCACATACCAATATAGGCCAAACTTGGCACTTGAATCAATGCGGACAGAGGTGATATGGCAGTGATTGGTGAAGGTAAGCACCTTAGACCACTTGGTCACCTAGGGTCCGGGCTTCTGTGTATGACCCATGCAGGTTAAGAGAAAGAGAAAGAGAGAGGGGCACTGATTTATTGACATTGTTATCATTTTCAGGAGCAATTTGCTTACTTTTTTGGACAGAAAAAATTGTGATCATTAAGTCAATGACCATCATTTCCTAGTTCACAAAAAGATAATGAATGATACATAATGCCCAATCAAATTTTAGATAATAATTATTTAATGCTTCACAAACTGTATTAATACTACCACATATTGCACAATGAATCTATTTTTTTCTTCAATACTATATTATCAGAATCTACAGATGCATTCATGTCCTTATTTCAATTGCAATTCATGGAATATGCTTTTTTAAAATTCATACGAAAGTCAGTGATACTGTATTCCCTGCAGTAAAAAGAATGATAACCATCAAACAAATTAATAACAAATATCACATTCATACATGAATGAAGTGAAACAAAATCACACAAGTTTTGATGGTTACCCCATGCATTAGTTCTCCTTAACATAATGTATGATTTCTTCTAACATTCAATCACACCATTATAAACCTGAGAAAGCACAGTTCTGGTGGTTACTGCATTAACATGCAAAAACAAAAGTTATTGCTTAAAAAAAAGCAGTATTGAGATTTTGTATTTTTATCTTAATTAAAGCTGTACTATTTTGTATTAATTGTCATAGTAATGGTATAAAAATCATGAATGGTTGAAAAAAATTCATCCTAGATACATGCATGTTCACACAAACTTTTTAAAGCCAAATGCTTGTGTGCAAACTAACAGCCTTGCACAACAGATGATATCAACATGATTTATCTTTTCATTGACTTGTTAACTTCATGTGTGAACAGATAACCTAGTTTCTCTGCCATTATGCTGACATCAAAACAATGTACTCAGGGATAAATGAAGCATACTATTCCATTGTTTGACTCTTGTAAAAATCAGTGACAGAAAGAAAATCTAACCAATGCAGCTAGTATCAAATTTTTATGTCATCTATTTATTGTCTTCCATTCCTTGTTTCAGTCAGATCTGGTAAGTAAAGATTACTTGTTAATGAGGAGAGAGAGCCTGAAATAAAATTGTTGGTTTCAAACGCACAACGGTATTATTTCTAAATATTTACAAAGATGTAATTCTACCTTTTTTTATTAACCACGATACCTACAGTATTCAATCATATGGCTTCCTGTCTAGAACTACCTTGTATCAAAATTTATTCTTGCCTTTCTACAATTCACCAAGAAATATTATAAATAATTCATCAATACAAAATCTCAAACTCACCTGAATAGGGATAAATATACATCATTTGTTGAGTGCCAATATTGTATATCAATTATATACAAGACCTGGGTTTAAATAATATCACTAAATGCTTACTAATGTTAACCAAATTTTACTTCCTTGATGTTTGACATGTCAATATTTTTAGGCAATCTTCAGAATTAAAATATTAAAATTCAATTAATATATATCTACATGTACACAAACCAAAGTCAGGAAATATTCATAAGTGGTAAGAAAAGTAATACTGTATTAGACTTTAGAGCATCATTGAGGTAAACAAATGGAAGAAATTTTCCAGCCAGTGGGTGCAAATTAACATGCAGTCTGAATTAAACTAGTTCAAAGTTGTGTATATTCAGCCTCATGAGTTTGCCATTACTGCTTAAGGACTAAGCACATGGTTCACACTGCTGTGTAAATTCAGTTTTTTGTTTATTTGGTTTTGTTTTCAAACCGAAGTGTCTGTCATTTGGCATTTAATTGTCCATATCTCAGAGGAATAATTTCCTTTGTAATAATAGGATAAGTTAGTGCTGTTCAAGAGAAGCTCAAGAAAAACTGATATCTTCAAGTCAGTGTGCATGAATGTTTAGATTTCTTTGAATAAACTAAGAGTGTAAAATTACTGCGAAAGCAGTCGATCAACCTTTTCTAAATATACATGTACTGAATATACAAGACGTATGAAATTATTTTGTATTGCCCAAAAATATTTTATGGAAATAAGGATAACTAATTCTTCAAAAGGCATCTGATTGTAAATCACTCTTGATGGCTTAGTTTTTCCATGGGTGGTCTTCATTCATTGGCAGTTCAAATATCAATCAGTAATGTCAACAAGCCCTTCCATGGTGGACTTGCCATCAGTTTGCCTGCCATGGCATGGTGGTAATTTGCTAAGTATTAATCCCTCCACAGCAGAGTTAAAGTGGAGGGGATTAAGTCCCCCACAACAAAGCATTGAGAACTGAAAAATCATGTGAGCTGTACTGTACTATACTGTACTGTAAAAGTCTGACCAAAACTAGATAAAAAAATCCGGCCTCCGGAGTCGTAACAAGGTCAGACAATAAGATGAAAGACAACCCCATTCTTTATGCATGAAACACACTCATTATTGAACTGGGCTTCAGAGGGGTAAAAAGCCAAGCCAAGCCAATGCATGACTGCCTCATTAGTATGCATGGATCTCACTCATTACAGAACTAGTCAGAGATCTTAATGTTACTAACATTTATTGCAAGTCATAAATTGCCTTCAGATTGGTAATAAACTCAGCCAATCAAATGCAAGATCACCTCATTAGTATACATGGATCCTGCTCATCATCAAATTCATCCTAGATTTTGATGATATAAATTCATGTTCCACAACGCATGGTGGACAATGATGCACAATGGATGCAGGGCCATAAAACTCACTTGACCCTATGCCCCGGCAAGATTTAAAAAAATAATGGAGAAGATTGATACCAGGAAAAGTCATGCTATGTAAAGACATATTTCACTTCAGAAAATTGTATCATTTATATCAAAGAACTAAAATAATATAAGGGACTTGTTAAATGAGAAGAGAATGTTGTACATAAGAGTAACTTACCCTTTCTCTTAGTTTTTCTCTTACAAAGAGTCGCAGAATTTTGAAAGGGGCTTTGAACCACAGTGGAGCTGTAACAATTAACACCTTCTTCAACCTGGCAGGATAAGCCCCCTGTAATATAAAGGTATGTATCAAATGTGTGCATCAGCATGAAGAATAGATCATCTGTCATAACAAGTATGACAAGAATTTCAAAATAAAACAGGGACTTTTAAATTTTCACCATCTGATCTTTATAGGGTGAATACAAACAGTGTAATGATTCAATGATACATAAAGCTTTGTCTCTTCAATAAAACAATTAAAAACTTTGGAATTGTTCTTTCCATTTTATTATCCATCAGCTTGACATTAGTTATCAGACTGGTTCTCCTACTCAGCAACAGTAACCAGCTGTCTCAGCAGTAAAATATCAGAATAAACAATGGGAACAAGTCTGATCCCATATTGTACTGCTATGGTGGCAGGGGCTAGTTTTGTAAATTGGCCCATGGCAAATTTCTTAACTTAAAGGAACCAATGGAAATACAGAATAATAATAAAAACACTATAGAAGAAAACCTGATCCTGAAGTATCATCTGCGACCATAATGAGCTGAATTTCCATGACCTCATATGCAAAATTTCCGTGCCTATTCGGTTACTTTCGGGGTGTGACGTTATAGTCGCGACTCCAGCATCCCAACTGGCAGTTGCCAGAGTAAAAGACAATGCCGTTTTGCGTTGCTTACGGGTGTAACAGAACATTAAGAAAAGCCTGCGGACAACATTTTTTTTTCTTTTCCAAAGATAACGGCATATAGAAAGTATGGATACATTATTACAAGTGAGTCGATTTCAAAGCAACACCATACAGCACTCTTTGATCATTATATTTCTAAAGGAATGTTACGATAATGATCCTGAAAAAAATGACAGCTCTAGGATACGCAAATGCTAGCCCTAGACTAAAAGTTGTCACTGTTACAGACATACAGTTGGATATTTTAAATCCTGGGAAAAGTGTTAAACGTGGTTAGTTACGAAAATAGGCAGAAAGCCGAGTAAGTGACCACAAAATGCAGCAATCAATTCACAGATCTTTTATGTACACCAGCAGTGCTAAAAATGTGATAGCCCGATACCTTGGGCCCCTCTAATTTTAGTTCGGTCCCATCCTGTATTCAAAGTTAGGTGCCCATCAAGTTTGTCAGAAAAAATTGTTTTCCTGGGAAACTTTGATCGCGCTGGTGAAATGAGTAAATGTATTTTCAAGATGTTGACATACATACCTGAACATGGCACAATCGAAATCAAATCACCTCTGTCCTAGGTGAAATTGAGATCTGATTTTTAATCAAATGGAAGCTTTGCTAAAAATAAGATTCTAAACCCTTGACATGGTCAAGTTTCGAGAAAACACAATTTTCAGTAATCTTAAAAAATAAAATTTTTTTAAAATAAAAACATTTCGGTCTATGCCTGTTAAACGTAGTATGCCTAAATGGTAATCTGTAATGATTGGAACTGATATAAAACTATCCCTTGGGATGTTTAAATAGCAGCGACTAAAAGAAAAGAGGTCAGTTATAAAATCAAAGTTTCAATTTAACTGGCTGACAAAAAAAAATGGGTGGGGGGTGGGGTGCTATTATTGACCCCAATCGCTTGCCCCAATGTGCGAGTGCCCATGGAACACTCCATTTCCGCCTGTGATAACGCCTTATTATCCAACAGGACAAAACCCTTGTATCTTATTCTGGTCAGCTGTGGCTAAACTGCATAATAGCTAAAGGTTAGACTTGAGTACACAAGCATAAGGCCAGTGTGACTAATTAACAGTTAATCCTGATCAATTAATTTATCTTGTGAAAAGTCCCGTCCTTTGGACATACCTCAAAGAAACCATGTTCTACAATATGTGAAGGTAAACATCAGCATTGATCGGCAAATAAACGATGCCCTATTTGATTATAACTTACGATGCCAAGGACTTCATTTTAACAGTTAAAATTTGTTTTTCCCACATTTAAATCCCATCTTATTTCCTTACGTTTAAGTCTTAAGGCGTGCAACACTGTTTACTGAATAAAATATTTTTTCTGAATTAGTTCTTTGGGAGCACATATACTGTGTGGCATATTTTCTTTTATTCCTTCTTTTAATTTAACCATGGTAATTAAACTTTACATATACAGTAGAGGAATGTCAGGTGTTAACTGGTCGAGTTTCTTTGGTGGAAATGGAAATTGATTTTGTTTGCAGAGAAAAGTAGGCAACATTCACAGTGATCATTCATGGGATTTAAGCTAATTGGTGAGAATTTTATTTTTTTAATGTTTTTATTACTACAATTCTGTTAAAGTGTTTTAAAAAATCTGAAATTTACGTGAATAATGTTTAATCTTAACATTCTATTTACTGAAGAAAAAAACTCGTGTGATATTTATTATTTCGTCACTACAATATTCACAAGTGATAAAATAGAATATGGCACCTATGGATTGTATAAATTTTATATATTTATGTATGGGTTTTTTTCTTTTCTGAGAAATGAAAATTGGCAGACATAATGTAATAATAGGGATATCTCTGCGAAAACTCGGGAGATAGTACGAGATCGGGATTTAGGTGTGGAAATACCCCCCAAATCAGGAGGTTTTTCTCCCGGCTTGAGAGTTGACAGGTATGAACTGTCCGGGCTTGTGGAATTTCAGTCAGGGCTAGTGAGTTTATTTAAGTCACTAGCCCTGGGCCTGGGCCCAAAAATTTCTTTCAGCACTGACCAGTACAGTACATAAACTATTTACACCAGACATGAATATACTATCAGATTTGTCAATACGCTAACTGTAGCCTGCATGTAAAATACACTGTAACTGAATCATAGGAAGGAAGCTTCTTAATGTTCAAATTAATTACTTATGATTTCTGCTTTGTAGATTTATTTGTGGGTTTTTTGTGTGTGAAAAACTAATACTTAAGTTTCGACCAATGAAAACCGTTCTCAATGCCTTTTACACCTCCAAGGTAATGGATATTGTTTCACACACAAGTCTGTCCCCATTCTAGTCTCTTTGCCCAGAATTCAGTATTATCTCTCAGCGTTTCAGTGTTGGATGTATATTTTCAAAATATCATACCTTCAGTGGTAATGGTGGTGGTTGTGGTGGTGTGTGTGTTGGGGGTAGGTAATGAATATGTCATTCACATATAATACGATTGAACCTCATCCTTGTTAAATGAATTTGTTGCATTGTGGTAAATTTTTAATTTTTACATTGGGCACCATCACTTACTCTTTATCACATTTTTGCACAGCACACGATGTATAAGCATTTATTTGAAAATTACATTGCATTTTTTAAATTCAAAAATATGAAATATGAGCACCTTCTTACTGTTGTACTTTTCTACTGTCAGGTCTTAAACACATTGTTAACACACAATTCAACAGATATAGTTATGAGCATAACTTGGAAGCATATTCAACTTTTGAATGAGCAACCCAAATCTGGTCTCCTCCCGTCTGTCTCATTGCCATGGATATGTTTGTATTTGAGAACTGGCTAGTATTGCGTTATGGGACCACGTGATCTGTCGTCTCATCAAAGCTCGGAAAAACTCGGCAATTTACAGAATCATGGTATCTTCCGCGCAATATAATCACTACCTGCCTACGATATTTAATTTATAAACATCAAAGTCCAATTAAATTTTGTAGAGAATTACATACATAAAAGGAAATTTTTTGTTTCTGTCTCCTTTAAGGCTATGGTGTGACTTTTTCAGCTTTTATTGTTTACTAATTAAAGATATGGATATATTTGTGAACTAGGTGTTTTGGGCTTGTGTTGTTCTTGAAATTTATGCCAGGCATGTACACTTTCTATAGTTACGCTGCAGTATATAGATAATGAAATACCAATAGTAGGCTAGTAAGAAGAGCTAGCCTCCCATTGCAATAAACACATGGGTTCAGGACAAGAAGAATATCTCAAAAACAGCTTAGATGACAACTATTTTCAATGCATCAGCCTGTTTCATACACACTGTTGGGCAGAATTATCATTGGGGGAAAAGGGCAATGTTTGCACTGTGAGCATCACATGGTGTCAAAAATTTGTAAGTATAAATGTGGGACTGGGGCCATAAACTTCTTCTGCTATGAACTGCCATTAACTTCTCTGGTCAAGTGGATAATATTCTTATGCTTTGTTTTAATATAGGTATCCAAAAATAAGGACCTTTTTATCCTAGGCCGCTGATTGCGGCATTAAATTTGTGCATAAAAATAAGCCCCTGCCCCCTAAGACCAAAGTGAATGATAAAATTCTATTATGTAAATTTCGCAGCTGTATTTTAGACCCCCATCTAGGGATACCACAGTGTCAGGTAATTCTGCATGTCATGTCAGGTAATTCTGCATGTCAGGTAATTCTGTGCAGAGATACATCATTTCTGTAAACATTGGATCACATGTTGTTTTTGGTCAAAAATCAAATTTGTATCAAGAAAGGTGTTGTTGTTCTAGGGTTTAACGCCATTTTTCAGAACAAGATACGCTATACATGGCGGCCAGTATAACTGGTGGAGGAAGAACCCTGAAAAACCCAGGGAAGAACCACCGGCCCACGAGAAACTACTGGCAGCCTTTCCCACGTACCCATGCTAGCCAAGCCTTGGACTCGAACCCACACAGACAGAGGTGAGATGGCAGTGATCCAGAACGGTAAGTGCTTTAGACCACTCGGCCACTTGGGGCCCCATGTATCAAGAAAGAATGATTGTCCTTTAATTAAGGAAAGTGATAGACATAAAGTGTACAAAAATACCCCAAACTTCTATTCTTAACGCATATGAAAATGTGATTTCTAAATATCAATATTAAGACCCACTACATGACCTTCTTGAACTTGTAACCCAGAAAAACCTATTTAATATTTCTCTTTTGGAATCATACAAATAAATACATTATTTAAAAGAGAGAAATGTTTGCCTTAGAACGATACTGCATCTTAATCCAAGTTTCTAATTTTACAAGTTATCCCACACCTACTTTATCTGCTATCCAAGTTGCTGCTTGAATGATTTTGAAGAAATTCCCTCTTTATAGTCTGTTTCTAAATTCTTCAGTAATTTTGTTTCTATACGCGAGACGTTGTAAACACATCCTACTAATTGTTTTTTCCTCTTCAGCATAATAGCTTATTTTTTTATAAAATGTTGAACTGTTACTAATTTTTTGTACAAGATCGGTTTAGTTTGCTAAGGGCTGTTCCATTAAAACCTGGGGATAGCACTTTTTAAAACATATATCTTTATGCCAGAGAGTTTTGGAGTCAAAACTGCTTCTGTCTCAGGTTGTTTATTCAATAAAATTCTATAGGTGGTTGAAAAAACTGGTTCTGTAGGTCTGTCTAAAAGTGCAAGCTTAACATAATCAAACACTTCCACTTTAGATATCCAGTCATCAAATTCATATTTTATGTTATGCATGCTGTATTTGTTCTCATCAAGAGTATTCCTTCAAATAGACAACTGACTATAAAAAGTTGTCATTGGTCAGATATAAATAGGTTGGGGAAAGTGTACCATGTGACCCTGCATTTGTAGTTTTACTAATCACATACAAAGTGAAAATCTGTCTTTATTTTCTTAATTATAAGGAAATTGTGTATGTGTGCGATTTGGATTTTTAATGTAGCTTTAACAATTTTCAGTCATATCGCTACATTGTCTCCAGTGTAGCAGTTTATAGTGATGTCTAACACTGGGGCATCATGCCACAGACATACCAGTCCTAACACTAATCTCTAAATGCTAAGCGCAAAGAGAGGCGGCTGTTAGTACTATTTATACAAGTCTTTGGTATCACTCGGCTGAGGTTCAAACCCGAGACCTCCTGCACCCGAGGCGGACACTCTAACCACAAGGCCACTGGAGCAATCAGTCATAAGGAAAACTAGCAGACCTTTTAATAAATCTCCTTATAAAATTAAAGTATAAGTTCTGTGGCCACATTAACTTTAGTCTCTTGAGACTTGGTTTGCATCGTTTGGATCCGATGCATGCTGAGAAAAGAACCAAATGTAGCCGTATTGTGACAGTAATGGCGGTTAAACATGTTTTCACCCGGGAAAGAAGTCGGTATTTGGTTGAGAAAGCAAAGCCTAGAGAAAGAATTAACAGCTTAGAGGTAAGTTTTGTTATTTTTTCAGCAGGCTAATAAAAAAGCGGTCAAAGACTACTGAAATTCCGTTTATTCAATCATTACAAACATTCTTGTCATAGACTTGTTTCTGTCGATCAATAAACCAACAAGTAGGTCTCCGCTTTTTTCTTTCTGACAGCGGAGACCAACGGTGTCGGGCTGTATTCAATACTTAAGTTTTATGCTGTTTTAACCTCATCAGTTCTGACTATAAATGTATCTATCGTTATCTAGACCTCGAATTTCCGACATGTCTGTCTCTGTCTCTCAAAATTCTGCCGTGACGGCCAGACCTAACTGCAATTCCATCCCAAGATTTAGTCAGTTCCTAATGATATTCTACTCCTCACTAGAAGATTTCCAGACATTGTTCTTGCCTTGGGGTGATGCTGCTTTCCAGGCACGAGTCAGCAATTTAAAAATAAGGTCAATAATAGATGTATAAATAGGTTTTCTGTTCGGACAGGGATTACTGTATTACTAAAAAGTAAGTGCTCTGAAGGATTTAATGCCATGAGTCAAAAGAAGAGGATTTTAGTTACCATCCGCATACCAAGGTCAGTTGAAATAAATTTATTAATTACTACAGAGCGTCTGATAGTCAGAACTGATGGGGAGGTTAACACAGTGCAAAACTTCAGTATGGAATATGGCCTGACAACGTTGGTCTCCACTGTCAGAAAAAAAAAGCAGAGACCTAATTGTTGGTATAGTCAGTCAAAAGCCATTGTAACATGTGCTTGTCTTCATCAAATTAACTCAAGATGACCGACACGCACAGAATTGGTGAGGGGCAGATTTTGCATTAGTTACCTTGTGTTAATTGATTGAAGATGCAGAAACAAATGCTTTTGAGTAATTAAGTCTCCATTGGAGATTTTAACTTCAACATGTAATTAATCCAAGTCCAGTTCCAATAGATAATTCAGATATTTTGGAATACAGCTTCCCAAAATTTTACTATTTAATGGTTATCAGAGGAAGAACCTGATTGATGGCACTTTAAAGTTGGAATGGAAGAAGTGCAGAGCTATAATACCATTGGCGTTACTGCTGTATGTTTGTATGAAGTATCTTAGGTGACACTTTAAATGAACTAGTTTCATGGATTCAATTGCATTTTGTTTAATTACTGTGACAGTTTAAAAGAATTCTTGGAACTATTGTATTAAATGGCAATATACGGTAAGGGAAGTTAAAGTTATCGAACAAAAATGAGAAAATTATCTTGAAACCAATAATAGATCATTATTCACCCAATCTTCCAGTTACTTTTGCATAGAAATGATACTGCCCATACCTAATTAAAATGTAACTTTTGGTAATCTAAGTCAAAATGTGTTGGGGGTCTTTTCATTGATACTTCAGATTCTTAATAGGTAACAGTTCTTATTTTCATTGGTGGTGGTCATAACCATGCAAGTATTTATTAACAATGTGGTTCATTGAGGCTTGTAGATGTACAAGTAGATGATTATTACAATGTTCTGCTTAGCATCTAGTCATCTCATTTTCTCCAAAAAATGTAAGCACAATGATACCATAGTTGCAAGTTGAATTAAACATTATTGACTTCATGTTTAGATTTTGCTATGTGCATGTGAAGTTGCTAAACATTTGGACAGTACACCATTTTTTTGGTATGTTTATCATCTCCAAAATATACACAGCATATAACATAATTGCTGCTTTACACTCCATGCCTATTTTTTATTGACTTGAATAATTTTCATAATGAATGCACGAGTGGTCATTTTTCAGTTCACACGTGTTAGTTTCAATGTGAATCTTATGTTGGCTTTGGATTAAACTTTGTTTTGTGGAGGACTGTCCATTGTGAAATTATTAGTACAGATGTACATGACTTCAGTGGTCATGTGTAGTCTTACATGGCATTTTGCAATATTGGATTCCCTCAGGGACATCACACAAACCCAGAGTTATGGAAACTGACTGGGTCAAAATATCTTGATAACCACTGATCACACTGGGTCAAAGTATCTTGATAACCACTGATCACACCGGGTCAAAATACTGAGATACTGCAAAAGTCATCATACTAAATAATTCAAATATATCTGATGGGGGGCTCTACCTTTAACAGTTTTGGTGCAACCTTCTCAAGATGCATGGATGCAAGTATGGACAGAACAAAATCCAAATACCCCTGCTGCAAGCAATCGGGCATGAAAACTATGTCATTTTTTTTATGTTAGGGTGCACAACCTACGGGAACATCAATTAAACCATAATTTTGGAACCAATAATACTGCATAATTTCAACAGCTGTATACTTTATAGGTTAATCTATTATTCAAATGATATCTCACACGTTACTACCTGAACAAGTTTAACCATCCCAGCCATAAAAGTGCTTATTGATAACACTATTTAACTTTTTTCTCATCATTATAATATACCTAAAACAAATATCTGATATCTTTACAATTTTTCAAAACCATTATCTACTGTTTCATTATTTGTTTTCGTTAGTTCTGAATTGTTCAAAAATTTCATTAAGAATTAAAATGCTGATATTAAGTTTTACATCATCATCTAGTTCATTACACATAGCTGCCAACCTTCCAGGCTCGCAATTAGTGAAAATAGGGATAAAAATGAGTGAAATTTGACATGAATTCACGAAGCGATCTTCGAGTCTGGGAATATTTGTCAGAACAAATGTCCAGCTGATATAGGTAGACAGTGTTCAACAAGAAAACTCACATACAATGCTTCAGCATTGGTAGCTTGCAGGTCTTCCGTCGAGAGATGAAATCTGATGCGAGTTCTTAATTTTCCCAACCTCTATGTGCTTTTTGTTACCAATGTGCTTCCTCACATCATCTCTGCCACCATACCCGATGCTAAAATTTATGGCACACTGCATGCAAAAAGCATGATGTATATCGGTGTTTGATGGCTGAATGCACGGAAAATTTTTGGTATATTCCAAACTAAATTTCACTTTTTGTGCAATACATTTTTTTTTCCTAGTTGGTGAAGACATTTTCAATATGCGATACCGAATGGTAATTCAAATAAGTGTTTGCGGCGCACGCGTGAAGCAAAATTCCGCTTAGGCCACCATTTCTCTCAAAAGCATTTGAAAAACTACTCTGATATAAATTAAAATATGCTAAAATGCTTGACACCGGGCCAACTGTACCAATCAGCTATATCGCGACCAGCAGTACCAGACAGTTTCAGCAGCTGCCAATATAACGACTAGCACTTAAATGGAAATTGGTTATTTTATTAAAGATTTAAAATAATTGAGAATTGGGGAATTAGGGATTTTTTTGCATGTGGCGTGAATAAGTGAATCGCTAATAAAAAGTTGTGAAATTCACGCCAAAATTGTGAGGGTTGGCAGCTATGCATTACACAATAAAACTTATTCTTGGGGTAACTCATTTAATCTTCTAAAGGAATGTAGTACATTTACCTTGAGCAGGTTGAGAATTTTGACACAGAGGTCATAATCAAAATTAGCAAATTTGGAATCGGTCATGTCGTACATGAAGATTATTCCATGTCTCTGAGTCTCAGTGCTGAAAAAAATTAGACAAATTCATTAAAGTGCTACACCTTCCAACATAGAGATAAACAATTAATATTATGAACAATAATATCAAATCAACTTTGAAATACAAAAGGCACACACCATGTTTCATCTTTGCCAGTATATCTTGCCATATCTCCAGTATAATGTATGGAGTCAGGATATAAAAAAAACTAATACTGTAATGTAGTGTGATACACTGATAGTAAGTATGTTTATTTAGCATAAAGGCCACACATCTCTGTATAGGGCCAGAGATGCATATCACCCCCAATTTCATGGTTCTAGCATGACCACCAAAGTCTGTTCTAAGTCAGTAAGTATAAAAAATACAAGTAACAATGACATATTCTGCAATGAGGGAGTAATGCTGATCAAGATGAGGGAGTAATGCTGATCAAGATGAGGGGTAGTGCTCATCCAGATTAGTAGTAGTGCTCAACATGACGAGGAAGTAGTGCTAATCAAGATGAGGGAGTAATGCTCATCAATATTGGGAGTAGTGCTCATCATGATGAGGATTTAGTGCTCATCAAGGTTAGGGGCAGTGCTGATCAAGATGAAGGAATAGTGCTGATCAAGATAAGGGAGTAATGCTCATCAAGATGAGGGAATAATGCTCATCAAGATGAGGGAGTAGTGCTCATCAAAATGAGGGAGTAGTGCTGATCAAGATGAGGGAATAATGCTCATCAAGAAAAGGGGTAGTACAGATCAAGATGAGGGAGTAGTGCTCATCAAGATGTGGGAGTAATACTCATTAAGATTCATCCCATCAGTTTCATCATTTGAGATATGATAGTTTGTGGTCATGAGCTCAATACAAAATCTTAACCAAAACCAGTAAAATGTCCAATGTAGGTCACAATGATCTTTTATTTGTATAGGTGTAATATAAACAGTGATATAAAATCATCTGGATTATGATTCAATTATGAGCAGTGCAAATGCTGGTCACAGTGATCTTCTTTTGTAAATAATCTAGCATCTGGTAAAGTTCAAGAGAAGATTGATCTTTCATTAGTTTATCTGTACTGACCTTGAACTTACATAACTCTGAAACAAAATTCACTATGATTCCCAAGAAAACACTAAGTCAAAATGTTTAACTGGTCAACAGTGATGCTAAGGCTGAAGCCACTGGCCTTCCTGAAAATACAATGGCCAAATTTCTAAAACACAAGAGAAATGGATTTATGAGTGTGGAGGATAAACAGTATGCAGTCATTCTTCAACTTGAAATGACCACCAGAAGTACATAACATTTTTAATGGTTAACATCTTTACCTGACTGGATCACTGACCTATGGAACTGCGTCTTACTTAAATGCCATAAACGTGCTCAGCAAGTTGAACAGATAAAATAAACAAAATTGGACAGACCTCCTGACATTAATTTTTATCGATTTCTGTCAAAAATGTGTGATGGTGGCTGGATAAGTTCTGTTGCTGAAATTTCCAAGAAAACTTATAAAACAAAGTACAACCAAAAATGTTAACTAGCCCACCAGACTTGCTGCTTCAAATATCAGCTAGCCAAACTAAAAGATAAACAAGTTCACCATTGACTAGTGGGTCAGTGACAAAAATGACCACTGACTCCTCAAGATCACAAAGTTGACCTATGTGCTAATATTACTTGTACACATGCAAAGCACGCTAAACATATTAACTCCTGTCAAATCTGGTATATCCAACTGAAACTGTTCCCTTGAACATTAACATATAAGCAAGACTTATTTCAGTCAGACGCTAGATAAAACAAATTACCTCTCTAAAGCTACGTCAAGCTGGTAAATGAGTGCTTTAAGGACCAGCTCATGAGTTGTGGTTGTAGGGAAGTGTTTTCTGGCTGTGAAGAGAGCAATAGCAGCACCATGGCTGTCCCTTCCAGACTGAAATTAGAAATGTAATTTTGGACTGGTAGGCTGCAAGAAACTTTCATATACACAACATTTGTTTATGAAGGACAGCATTTTATAAACATCATTTAAAAATTACATACATTCAGCTTCTATAAAGAGGTTTCACTCTGTGATGACTTAATCATCATTACAAGGAAATGTAAGGAAGTAACACAAGAACTTGTATACTTTGACAAGATTATGAATTATATGAGAATGCTTTAAGATCATTTTCAAAGTTATTTAATAATTCTGTTTGGCAAGAGTTTCATCAGTTGTGAAAACCTGAAAATGTGTGATTTTTCTCCTTTTTAAAGGAAAAGGAATATAGATTCCTAATATATACTGAATTAATAATAACCACTCGCCTTCTGATAGTTGTTCAATGACAGTATCATGGTGATGTGGAAACCTCAACCTCTTTCTGATTGGGAAAGATATATCTTGATGACTAAGATAATAATATGTTGATGCATGCGCTTGACATTAGGTATTACTGAGATCAGAGTAGAGGTCCAATGAGTGTAGTTCTAACCATAAGTCAAACTGACATAAGGTATTACTGAGGTCAGAGAGTGGTCCAATGGGTGTAGTTCTAAGCATAAGTCAAACTGACATAAGGTATTATAGAGGTCAGAGCAGTGGTCCAATGGGTGTAGTTCTAACCATAAGTCAAACTGACATAAGGTATTACAAAGGTCAGAGTAGTGGTCCAGTGGGTGTAGTTCTAAGCATAAGTCAAACTGACATAAGGTATTACTGAGGTCAGAGTAGTGGTCCAATGGGTGTAGTTCTAAGCATAAGTCAAACTGACATAAGGTATTACTGAGGTCAGAGTAGTGGTCCAATGGGTGTAGTTCTAAGCATAAGTCGAACTGACATAAGGTATTACAGAGGTCAGAGTAGTGGTCCAATGGGTAAAGTTCTAACCATAAGTCAAACTGACATAAGGTATTACAGAGGTCAGAGTAGTGGTCCAATGGGTAAAGTTCTAACCATAAGTCAAACTGACATAAGGTATTACTGAGGTCAGAGAGTGGTCCAATGGGTGTAGTTCTAAGCATAAGTCAAACTGACATAAGGTATTATAGAGGTCAGAGCAGTGGTCCAATGGGTGTTGTTCTAACCATAAGTCAAACTGACATAAGGTATTACAAAGGTCAGAGTAGTGGTCCAGTGGGTGTAGTTCTAAGCATAAGTCAAACTGACATAAGGTATTACTGAGGTCAGAGTAGTGGTCCAATGGGTGTAGTTCTAAGCATAAGTCAAACTGACATAAGGTATTACTGAGGTCAGAGTAGTGGTCCAATGGGTGTAGTTCTAAGCATAAGTCAAACTGACATAAGGTATTACAGAGGTCAGAGTAGTGGTCCAATGGGTAAAGTTCTAACCATAAGTCAAACTGACATAAGGTATTACTGAGGTCAGAGCAGTGGTCCAATGGGTGTAGTTCTAAGCATAAGTCAAACTGACATAAGGTATTACAGAGGTCAGAGTAGTGGTCCAATGGGTAAAGTTCTAACCATAAGTCAAACTGACATAAGGTATTACTGAGGTCAGAGTAGTGGTCCAGTGGGTGTAGTTCTAAGCATAAGTCAAACTGACATAAGGTATTACTGAGGTCAGAGTAGTGGTCCAATGGGTGTAGTTCTAAGCATAAGTCAAACTGACATAAGGTATTACTGAGGTCAGAGTAGTGGTCCAATGGGTGTAGTTCTAAGCATAAGTCGAACTGACATAAGGTATTACAGAGGTCAGAGTAGTGGTCCAATGGGTAAAGTTCTAACCATAAGTCAAACTGACATAAGGTATTACTGAGGTCAGAGCAGTGGTCCAATGGGTGTAGTTCTAAGCATAAGTCAAACTGACATAAGGTATTACAGAGGTCAGAGTAGTGGTCCAATGGGTAAAGTTCTAACCATAAGTCAAACTGACATAAGGTATTACTGAGGTCAGAGTAGTGGTCCAGTGGGTGTAGTTCTAAGCATAAGTCAAACTGACATAAGGTATTATAGAGGTCAGAGCAGTGGTCCAATGGGTAAAGTTCTAACCATAAGTCAAACTGACATAAGGTATTACTGAGGTCAGAGTAGTGGTCCAGTGGGTGTAGTTCTAAGCATAAGTCAAACTGACATAAGGTATTATAGAGGTCAGAGCAGTGGTCCAATGGGTAAAGTTCTAACCATAAGTCAAACTGACATAAGGTATTATAGAGGTCAGAGCAGTGGTCCAATGGGTGTTGTTCTAACCATAAGTCAAACTGACATAAGGTATTACAGAGGTCAGAGTAGTGGTCCAATGGGTGTAGTTCTAACCATAAGTCAAACTGACATAAGATATTACAAAGGTCAGAGTAGTGGTCCAATGGGCGTAGTTCTAAGCATAAGTCAAACTGACATAAGGTATTACTGAAGTCAGAGTAGTGGTCCAATGGGTGTAGTTCTAACCATAAGTCAAACTGACATAAGGTATTACAAAGGTCAGAGTAGTTGTCCAATGGGTGTAGTTCTAAATATAAGTCAAACTGACATATGGCACTACAGAGGTTAGAGTAGTGGTCCAATGGGTGTAGTTCTAACCATAAGTCAAACTGACATGGAATTACAGAGGTAAGAGTAGTGGTCCAATGAGTGTAGTTCTAAGCATAATTTAAACTGACATATGGCATTACAGAGGTCAGAGTAATGGTCCAATGAGTGTGGTTCTAAGCACAAGTCAAGAGCCTATAGGATCAAGGATGATTCGTATGAGCTGAGAAGAAGTGATCTCACAAGATGGTCTGGTTATCGTTCTGGAGCCTACTTTTAGATCCAAGACAATTAGAATGTGTAATCCAAAGGGTAGGTTCAATAAATTGGAGCTCAATGAATCATGGACAAAAGTCACAGGTACAGATTGCAACCTATTGAGTAGGACTAGGTGGTAATTTGGAGCGTGTGTGTGTGTGATTTGGATTTTTAACGTAGCTTTAACAATTTTTCAGTCATGTTGCTACAATGTCTGCAGTGTGGCAGTTTATAGTAATGTCTAGCACTGGGGCATCATGCTGCAGACATGTAGCATGATGTCCCACCCAGTCACATTCTCCTGACATCAGGCCAACCAGTCCTAACACTAACCTCTTAATGCTGAGCACCAAGCGAGGCAGCTGTTAGTACCATTTTTGTAATTCTTTGGTATGACTCGGCCAGGGATCGAACCCACGACCTCCCGCATCCGAGGTGGATGCTCTAACCACTAGGCCACCGAAGCGGTCCTGGTATATCTGGAGACTGGATCACTAATGACCATCACGTGTTTAGATAACATGTTCACACAGAATAAGTCAGGCATGTGCTACTTCCTCATGGATGCAAGCTGGATAGCAATTTTTAAATGTACCCATATGATATAAATGTAACTGGCTAAACGCATGTCACTGGCCATAGCTAACACATGCCTGGAATAGGTTCATACAAGGTGCTGGAATCTAGAATTCACTGGCAAAAGGTGCAAGCTTAGATAAATTAGCCCAGCTCTTACTAGCATACTGTAATGCAATTACGATCATTTACAGTAACATCAAAAGGTGTCTGCAATATAATGGTGTTCAAATGGAGATTTTTCCCCTGCAAAATTTTGCAGATGCTTCTCTACCAAGTGTTAAAAACTAGAAACATATTGCAAACAATCTTCTTTCCATCCCTCCTCTGTAGCCATTTTCTCACTCATACATTTTTCTCTCATCTTTCCTTCCTTCCTGCCTTTGCATGTCATTCCACCTGATCACATTTCATGATATCATCACAACAAATAAGGAAATACCATCTTTCCAAAGTAACAGTCTCACTCATATCTGAACTCATCCAATATCTTAATAATATAAAACCTATATTCATAGTCTGATTAAAATTTGATCTAACACATATGCTCCAGAGTGTTAACATGCAAATGTTGCTGGACAGACAAAAAGATGCAAGGCAATGCCATAAGCTCACCTGGCCTTACCACCAGGAAAGCTAAAAAATGATATAAAATTTATTATAAAATTTCAAGATTACAGTAGAGGCAATTTATCATGATCTATGGACTTAAATCAAGTAATAAAAAAAGAGCAAATAAACAACCAGTTTTGTAAAATTCAACAATTTATTTCCCAAGAATACAAAGTGAAAATGTAAAAATAAATTAGGTATTGTGAATTAAGTTCCAAATAATTCTAGAATTTCTAACACAAGTCCTAATGAATAAAGCTCTAAATAAACATTAGGGTATAATTTCTAATGCTGAAGATGCTGATGTGCCTATAGTGGCTGGTAGTCTCTAATGTACAAATGTACCAATGACCTGAATTGTATTGATGTACCAATAGTCTTTGTTGAATCACAGTAATAAATCTACAGTTTTATTGTCTGAATTCACTATAATTTCCAGTTAATGTCTCTTTCAAAGAATATTATAGAGCACTTTGTATTTCCAGAGAATAATATAAAATTTCACCCAAAACAAATAAAATAAAAATGATTTCTGCCCAAATGTAATCAGAGGTATAATTTTTTCCCAGTAAATAAGATTATATAAAAACAGCAGACACAACAGAAGAGCATGGATGAAGGACAAATGTTAAAAAGCATGGATGAAGGACAAATGTTAATCTCCAGAACAATCCAAGCTATTATCAGACAAAGTTTGTTACTAAAATTATACTAAAGAACATGATAAATATAATGTCCTGGACTCAGACTAAGATAAATGTTTACTTCTATTGATAATGATCCTAATATCAAACCCTTGCTCAGAGTGAAAATATTAGCTATGTATTATCTGCTTATAGAATGAAAACAAAATCACTGGTTTTAGTTAGGTAGACAATGAACTTGAGTTTGGACAAGGTCAACTAAAAAGTACAATTTTACATAACCCATAGCATATAATGAATAAAAACTGAACAAACAATATAAATTAAATATACATAGCAAATTACAATAACTTACAGAAAATTGCCAGCAGAAAAACTGCAAGTGGTACAAAATCAGAGATCTGGTATACTGGATCATTTCATAATAATACATAGTTAACTCAATAATACCCCTCACTTTAATTCGATTTTGTTTATTTTCAGGTATTTTGTGCTGTGCTGTACATATGCTACAAATGTCTTTATAGAAAGAACATACTTACCAGGATAGTGAATTTCTCTGCATCGAGTTCCCCTATCAGATCATTGTCATTAATGTCAATATGCAGAAGACCTTCTTTTTCTCTAGTTAACTGTAACATAAACAGTATTATTGTCAATACTGAAAGAAACATTGGCAAACAACAATGACAATGAAGTCAATGGGTAGACAGACAGACAAACAGGGGCCAGTGTATCCTCCAAGGATGTAAAATAGAGGGTTAAAAAAAAAAAACTTGGTGTCAGAACTGGTGGTTAAATAAAAAATGTGGGGGTCAAAAATGTACTTACAAATTTTCATCTCACCCATACTTTTTCAGCTTCAAATAGGATATTGCAAATTGCACAACATACTCTCTCTCTCTCTAAACATACAAATAAACCAACATGCACAATTAACAAACAAATGCTCTGTCCATTCAAATAATAATTTTATTAGTTCATTTTTCTTTTAGTTCAAAGTAGTACTTTTAACAGTCTCCTTATAATCTTCTTGTAGCAAAATTATAGACCAACACATTACATATAAGCCAATACAAAAAGCCAATTAAATCTTTTTAACCAACTATAAAATGTGTACTATCATCGGTTTCATTGTAATTTGTCCTAGAACACATTTATCCAAAAATCAAAAAAGCTAATGATTAATCTTCTTTCTAATAAGTTACACTTAACGTTAAGATCTTTCTTTTATTGCAGCAAGTTAAAAACCAACAAAATCTGCAATGACCCCCTAACTTTGTAATCCAAATAACACATTTATCTCAGCAAGTTTACTGATTTCTTTCATGTGAATGTATGTATTGTGTGATAATGTGTTTTCCAGATATCTTGTGGCAAACATGGGCAGATTTTTTAAAATTCTTATACCCTGTCATGAAAGGATTTTTCACTTTTGCAGTCTTCGCACCGGTAATCCTAATTGATGTGCTGTATTCCAGTCAAGGGAATTATTTTCTCCATTTTTCATTAAAGTTAGATCCACAGTAACTCTTTTGTGTTCTGCTTCTTTCACTTTCTTTGCTAACGAGTCTTAGTCCCAGCCGTTTTAATCTGGTGATCACTTTCTAGTGCAACAACAATTGACATTAAACATCTGGACGACATCTTGATGAGCTTGATGAAAATCGTGTAAGAGCTTGCAAGATTAGGGGAAGCTACTCCATCATAACATTGCCTATGCTAGTCTGGTTCCCTGTTTCGTATGCTCCCTGCATTGCTCTCCACTATACGAATAGTGGAGTGTAACGCAGGGAGCATACGAAGCATGGAACCAGACTATGCCTATGCTCAAAGTATACACAATGCCATCCCTCATCTAAATCATTGGGTATTAAAAAAATCCTGATCGATTTATGCAAATCCTTTGCATAAAAACAATGCATGGCAACAAAACGTGTGCGTCATGGGAAACACTGGTCACTGTGACAGGCAAAAATAAGCAAGACACCATGATAGCCTCAGCTGTATATACATTGCTGTCGGGCATTTCTGCACACCTAAGGTTTTCGTTTCCAATACTGAAGCAAAACGTATACCAACTGACAAAAATAAAATACAGCAATGCTTACCATTTGAAAAGATGCAATTGTCACCAGAATATTCTGTTCAAAATAACATTAATTTTGGACACAGGGGATACTACCCCCATTTTCCTGACTTGCGATATGTCGGCCTATTCTGTGCATAGCTTTGAAAAAATGTAATGTTTATCCATCTTGCTATAGAAATGAAATATATTACTTTGGACTGTTTCTGTCAGCAGTTCAGTCCAGTAATTAGGTTAGGTTTACAGCTAGTTTTACAAAATTCAACGTAAAAATGCCAATAAATGGCAAGAGATATTAAGCAAACTAAACCAATCTTGTAAAAAAGTTAAGAAAGTTCAACATTTTATGAAAAATAAGCTATTACGTGGAAGAGAAACAACAAGGAATAGGATGTAATGTGTTTACAATGTCTTGTTGATGGGGAAAAATTACTACAGAATTTAGAAACAGACAATACGTCGGGGAATTTGTTGTGATATACTGTGTTCCAGCTCACACTGGCAGAAAGAGGAATTTGCACATACTACAACTTGTCTCTGTGCCTTTCAAGTAGTAGGATTGTGCATGGCTGCTGTTCTCGACCTGTCTTTGAAAAAGAGCAAGAGACGACTCTTTGGTTACTGATGGACAGTAACCTATTTTGTTCAATAAAGCCTGGTTGTGTCAAGAGAACCAATGAACCCTCCAATATGACTAATGAGAGTTTGGGTCATGAGACATCAATGGCATACAGCTCACTTACCCTGCATGATGAAGCCAAAGCTATCAGGAAATATGACTTGCATGATAGCGACTTTAGCAAAGTGTGGGTTAGAGGTCTGAGTGGACTGGAATTGAGCAATGTTAAAACCCAGGATTCGTTCCATTGGGAAACAGAGTGAGGGATTTTAGTCGACTGAGACCAAAGAGAGCTAAAATATATGACAGGTCTACGTAATGCCCAAAATCATGTCTCAAAGAGCCCGAGAAAAAAGTCAGCCAATTGAAGGATTGGTGAATGAAGACGGACGATGTTGGTGGTATGACATCAGTCCCCTTGTAAGCCTTCAGAGTGTCAGGACTCCTTGCTCTTGAGATTCTCTCTATAATCAAAGGTTTGAATTATTTGTCTCACAAAGCTGTTCTGATAAGAGCTGAGCAAGTAGAAGAAGATGACAGTCCAGGCTGGGAAGGACCACCCTTGACTGAGGCTGGTGGAGAAGATTCAGGTTGGCCAGAATCGTTCTGGGCAGATCTATCACTAGAACAAGTAGACTGGTGACCCAGGACTTGTCCCACCTGAGAGGGTTATAAAAATCATCTTTCCATTCTGACCCTTTAACTTTTGGATTATTTTCAGTATCAACACTGTGGGATTGGAGACAAATGCCCACAACCCCCACCAAATGATTGACAGTGCCTTCACAGATCAAGCTTTTTGGTCTGGAACTGGAGAGACAAAGGTGGTTAACTTGTGATTCCACCTCATCACAAAAAGGTCAATCACTGGATGTCCCCAAAGTATACAAATCCAAGTGAAGACTTACTGATGGAGAGACCATTCCATGTGAAAGACCTGACCTCTCCTGATAAAGTGTTGGCCAAGACATTGCATCTGCAGGGAATGTGTCTGATTTGTATGTCAATATGGAGGTTGTTGCACCAATGTTGAAACTGGCAAATCAAAACACACAGGTTGGGTGAATAGGTGCCTCCCTGTCTGAGGAGGTAGGTCACACCACTGAGTTGTCAGACCTAATAAGGACCGCTATTGCCTAAGAGTCGATCTTTTCATAAGTCAATGTCATTAAAGACACCCTTTGTTTCTAGGATGTTGATGTGTAGAGGCCGTTCCCCTGGTTCCCACATGCCAGTGATGGCAGTCAAGGCCAGCAACAGGTGGTCACCCCAACCAAGCACCAGTCATGAAAGGATGACCAAATCTTGGGTGTGATCATGACTATTTGATAAAGGGACTTGAAAAGGGGTGCCATTGTGCTCACATTGTCAGCATAAAAAGAAACAGCTTTGTGCGTGTGTGTGAGAGAGAGATTTGGACTTTTAATGTACTCTTAATGCCGAGTGCCAAGTGAGGAAGCTACTAGTACCATTTGTATAAGTCTTTGGTATGACTCTGCCAGGGTTTGAACCTGCAACCTCCTGCATCTGAGGTGCATGCACTGAAACAGCCTTGAATAAAACCCCCCGAGATTGTTGTCTTTGCACAAGCTCCACCGCCTTGGCGGGGTTGGGTTGATGAGCAACTGTATCTCCAGTTGTGTGTGTGATTTGGATTTTTAACATAGCTTTAACAATGTTTCAGTCATATCACTACAATGTCTGCAGTGTGGCAGTTCATAGTGATGTCTAGCACTGGGGCATCATGCCACAGATATGTAACATCATGTCCCATCCAGTCACATTATCCTGACAACAGGCCAACCAGTCCTAAAACTAACCTCTTAACACTGAGCACCAAGCAAGGCAGCTACTAGTATGCCCCGACCTCCCCCATCCAAGGTGGACACTCTAACCACTTAGGCCACTGAAGCAGTATCTCTTGTTGTAGAAAAACCATTATCTCAATCTGATGATGCATCCATGAAGAGGGGAGAGAAGAGGCTAGGGCATTGATGATGAACGAAACCCAAAGCCCCTCTAAATGACCTGACCCCCCCCAATCTTGAAGGAACTGGGAGATCCAGTGAGCTCAAAATTCGGTTTCTCAAAGCCTCTGTACAATTACTTCTTGGGGATCAATAGTGGTGAACATGTGACTGAGAAGATCCCCATGTCCTGAGGCCATTTAACATCCTTTCACACTGGCGGAGGCCGAGTGATTCCAAATGCCCATGTGGGTTGAGTGGCAAGCTAGAGGGGCAATTCCTGAGCTGCCTGCCTCCGAACTTCCTGTATTCTTCCTCCAAAGCAACGGTGAGCCAAACAGGGAGTGAACATCATGGTTTAAGCTACATGGATTGCAGACACATGACACATCATATCAGGAGTAAATTGGCCAAACCCGTCAAAGTACTGGCCATGGTATGGTGAGCAGCCCCAGTCAATGACCCTAGCAATCCTGGCAGTCGCCTCCCAAAAGTGGCTATTGCCAGGTGTCTCCATCAAGTCTGAAAGGTGCCAAGGAAAGCAAATTGAATAATGAAAAAGGTACAACAACATCCTGAACCAGCTCTGACGAAACACATTTGTCTGCCTTATAAACAGACATGTGAACGTAAGAACAGCTTGTATATTCATGTCAAGTGCTGGAAGATCAGTACTGAACGTGTCTGTTGCCTTAAGTCAATCTGATTAGGGAAGGAACCAGAAGGCTGGTTCTCTTCCTCCTTGTTGAGATCTACAGATTCTTTAGAGAAGCAGATGGAAGTGGAGGGCATTCTGAAGTAGCCAAGACCCAATAAGTGTTCTCTGCAGCAGCCTGAAAGCTAAACTTCATTCCATTCCATGGTCAGATCTGAGTATGATGTGAAGAATGGTTCATTTGAAGGAGTTACATTGCATTTCTGTATACAGAGGCCCAATCTGGGTCTACTTGCAGCTCTGGAGTAGACATACCAGGTGGCATGAAGACTCAATTCCATCCATATGAAAACGTCACTAGCTCACCCATGTGGACCAGCAATGAACACAAGTAAGTCTGACTGGGACTGCCAGCTGGTTTGCCAAGTGAATGGGCAGCTTGGAAGCTGGCGGTATAGAAGACAGTCTGGCAATCACCAATACCGGCTGCTCCAAGAGCCTGGCTAAACAGATTACTCACTGAAATATCTGTCAGAGAAAGGGAATGGTAGGGTTAGACAGACAGATATTTTGACTAAGATCCTCGTAAATCATAGTTGGCTGGACCAATTCAACAAAAAAGTCCCCATGTTGGTATGGCCAGTGTCTGCTGGACAGTACATGCACTGGACGGCCTAAAATTGGGAAACACTCCCACAATGAATTGCAAGCAAGGAACTTGTTCGCTGGGCTGTCATACCAAGAGGTCGCCTATTCTGGACAGTTATGATAGTTGTACTGTCTGTGACATGATGAACAGCTGGTGATGGTGCAGTTGTATAAGAAGGTGGATCCAATAGATCTGGTACAAACCCCATGTGCCCTGACATATGCACACTGAGCTGCCTAAAATTGGGGAATGTTCCCCAATGAGTCAGTATCACCAACAATGAACCATAGATTGTATTCTTTGATTTATTCCGTCTTTCCTTCCATTCAATGCCAAATGGACTATTGCTTTGAATGTACATTTCATAAATATAGCATTTAGATGACATTCTGCTGAAACGAAACGAAAAGGGAAAGCAAAGCATAAATTAATAATTCATCAAGTTACTAAAAAAAAAGGTCAAGACTTCCATCATGGTTACAACGTTGGATGTCCAATCAGCACCATCATAAAAAATGATGGACAGGCTATAAAGCAATCATACTAAAAGTTGTAAAACTTAAAATATATTTGGACAGCATTTACCTGATGAGCAGCATAGAGTTCCACTGCTCTCTGGAGGTTGAATTTACGAGCTGACACAAACTTCAAACCTGTGTTCCATGCTATAGGTGACTCATTTTTCAGTCTGCGGTCTCTGTTTACCTTATCCAGGAAGGTTTGGACCACCTATATATAAAATAAGAGTTAGGTTAATACATGTCACTGCATATCGATATACTTCCAAGCTACCACACACACTCACTTGTAACTCAAGCCCAACTGATAACAACAGCAACCCTGATCTGCCATCACATAAAACGCAAGCAGATCTGGGTCTATGTTGTTTGCTCTACTAATCATTCCAAATAAACTACAAAGACCCAGATCTGCCAGTGTATTATTTAATGGCAGATCTGGGTCTGCACAGTTTACATTAGATTTAAAATGTAAGCACAATTATATATGATATGCCATGTATTTCTCACTCAATATTCATATGGTTATCAAATGAAGATCTTGATAGTTGTCCAGTCATGGGCTCTAATGAAGAGACATTATCAAATACGTGATTATAAGGCTGGGATCAAGTCCCCTACCCCAGAGGCATCATCCAGGGCATGTACTGGATATATGCCTACTGTAGGTTCATCTCCATTTGTCCTTCAAGGCTATAAAATCACAATTCACTGAATAAAACTCAAACGTTAGAAGTATATTACTCGTGTAGGACCTGACCTGAGAGTTTCCATCATTCCAGTAGTTTTTGACAAGCACTTTCACCGCAATGGTTATATTTATATAAATTTTTGCCATCTCCCACTTAAATTGTTGATTTTAAGTTTCTCTGCTTATAGATAAACATGTGTCAAGAAAACATACCTAAATAAACAATAAAAAGAAAACTGAAATGTGCTGTACTTGATTGAAACATAGAGTTTTAAAATCAATTGTTGAAATAATGTATAAAAGAAAAAGAAGCTGAAAACTATGTTACTCTATTTCTAAGAATGATACCCACTCTGTTGGATGTATCTTATAATGACCACATGTACATCACTCTATGTGCCTCAGAATCCAGACACTGTAAATACCAGCACACTTTCCCATCACTCAGCAGCTAGTCCGAGCCTTTGAACTTGCCAAACTACTGCATCATTTTCTTTTGATGCACTCTTATAATGACAACATGCAGATCTGCAGGTCTTTCAGCCACTGAATTCTGTCATTGTAAATATCAGCACAGATAAAATGATCAACTGATCAATACATTTTTCCTCTCAGGAGGTGATTGAAGCAGGACTGCCAGATCTTTGAATTTGCTGCTCAGCTATTGCATATATAGAGACAACTCCCACGTTAGTGATTTTCTGCATCCTGGATTAAAAAATTGCATCCTAATACACGTGATTAAACAATTACGAGACCTCTGGACAAAACTATGCCAAAATAATCTTGCATATTCAATACGTCTTTAGAAAAAGAATTTCAGCTTCTACTCAGTATACTTTTAATTGCAGTTATTGCTGATGTCAAGAATGTACATGCATTTTCAAACCAGGTTTAACAATGTAGCCAAAGACTTTTATGATCAGTGGAGAGTAGATCACAGATAATTCCTGGAATTTTGTTTTACTTTTTTTCTAAAAGATCTGAGAGGCAGACTGATATGACCAACAAGTTTAGTAAAAACCAACAAATAATTTATTTTTTGCCTAGAATACAAAGTGAAAATTTAAAAAGGAACTTACAGCAATTAAATCCCATACAGTCCCAAAAGTTCTATCACAATTCTAAAAGTATAGTGTTCTGAATGAATTCCAATCTTTAATGTGCTGATGTGCCATTAGCCTTAACTGACCTGATGTGCTAATAGTCTTGGCATATCATAATGATATAATCCAGAATATCCTTGAATAAGAAAACATTAATCCCAAAAGAGTTAGTCCGAAAGTCATTGAGCAGTTTGTAATTCCAACTGATAATTTAAATACACAGATACTTTGAAAATATAACTGTACACAACTAAAAGACTGATTCCACTAGACAGATGTTAAAATAGGAATAAATGATTCTGTATATCACTACCTTTATATAAAAACCTGAGTCACAATAAGAGGACCAGGATGATGGTCAAAAGTTTCTATAACATTCTAAGTTGTAAATAAGGACAGGTAATTGACTTAAATTTTAGAAATAAAACAGGACAAATATCAGGAAGACATGGAATATCCCACAGGAAAGACCAATGTCCTGAACTCAGATCAAAGCAAACATGTATACAAATATCCTCTTAATGTTTAGTCTACACTCAAGGACAAAATTTAGCCATGCAATATGTTGTTTACAAAACGACCCTTACTATTTACAATCAAAAGACAAAAATAAGTTAATATGAATGCTGTCATATAGGTGTCTGTTTTTGACAATTTTGCACACAGGTCTTCCTCTCTGTCAAAAGAAATTTGTAGATATGGTAAATGATAGTTTTAGATGACATTTAGCTGGCAATGAAATCAAAATTTTATATTCTGTCTGCAGGATGTGACAACAACATGTACGCAATCCTTTAGCTCCAACTTCATTCCATTCATTCACTATTTGTTTTCACCTTCTCAGTTACTCTTGCAGTTTAATTTTAGATCTTTTACCAATTATGGTTAATTTAAAATAATGACATTCACTTTCAGAAGTAACCTGATGCCCAGCAGTGCCCACTCACAAGCTACTCCCCCAACAACCTATGGTTTATTCGATTTAAAAATATATCCATATAAATATATTAATATACACGTAGCTAAGAAAGTTTTCAACAGTTCAAAGTTTGATGTCAAAGTACCTGCTTCAGAAATCCATGCTTATGATGTGAACAACGTTTTACTAATTTGAATACACAGTTTAAATCATTGTGGTGTATAAAACTTCCTCACTGAATATGCATGTGCATGCTTAATTAATCTCCTTACCACACTGGGGTTATAAACAGTCAATCATGCTCACTTTATCGACACCATGTCCACTCCTTAGTGGTGGTCAGATTTTTTCTTAATCATCTCCATGCTCTCTCCACTCCCACCACAATATATGAAGAACTGAACAGTTTATTAGCTGTACTGTATCACTGTTCACTCTCAAGGCTGGGTCTGTTTTATTTATTATATAATAATGTGATTATGTCAGATGTGCAAAGTTTCATAGACTATAAAGTGGCCAAACAAATCGTTGATTTAGAGGTTTTAATTGATAATGGAATATACCCGAGTCCTTATGCATATGGAAGATCACAATCATCATGTAATTGAAAAGACAGAATACAACCATCATGTAACCTCTCATCTTTCTCTTCAAACATGGTAGGAAATTGATGATGTTGGCAAAAATTTATCCAATTTGGGTCATAAAACTTATATCACAAATGTTACATCCAATGAATGAAAAATAATTTTATGTTATTGCATTGTTGATCTCTGTATGATTTTGACTGTGTATAGTTATGCTTTTCTAGTAATCTGAACGCCAATGACCACTCTCTGAACTCATGAACCTGTTGAGATAGTTTTTATTTTTGCCTGAAATATAGCCGAAAAGCCATTTTGGGGTTACTTTTGAATGCATCCTATTGATTGGCTATTTTCCTTGCACATGTGCATGAGGGCAAAAATTGGTCTTCTTTTTTCTTTTGCCTACTGGACCCATGATTTTTGTGTAATTACCAATTTTTACTCCAAATCTTAAACGTCTATGTGCAGTTTGGAAAAGTCTGCTTTAGATTTCTGACCAAAAAGTCTAAAATCTGGGCACAAACTCTAGTTCCAAAACCAGAAATTTTTGGCCTTAAAGGAAATTGGGGCTTCAAAATTAGGTTTTCCCTGATGTATTTCATGTATCATAAATGATGTTGAAGGTCCAGAGCTAGAAAGTGGGGTACAACCTCAAAACATGTACACATGGCAAGCAGGGTTAATGAGTTAATCAGGGTTCAATCAAGGATTCATCTTGGCCCATCAAGATTTTCAACGGCTACTACCCTTAATCCTTGGCTTTGTTAGTGATCAAATAGACTCCAAAATACTGCATTAAATAAATAATCCTCTAGATAGCAGGATATGGTATTCTTTTGTACACATAATAAGATAAATCATAATTATTGTACCATCCCAAATAAATAACTCATTACTGATAACATCAGTGAATTACAGTGTATGTTGGTTGTCAGTTTATTACTGACAGGATACAAAACAATGAAAGATAAAAACTGTCTCTACTTATAATTATTAGCATAAAAGAACTAAAAAGTCATCACAATGATTCATTCTGAATACATCTTAGGCTATTTCCTTGCTTGTGAATACATGTAATATACTTCAATCATGCAGATTCTGTTAACAATTCTCGGAATTTTTTTCTCAAGATTCTATCATCCAGCAGATTTTAAGGCTAAATGGTTCATGATTAATGTCAGGGGTTTGTTTTAGAATCTGCTGTTATGCAAAATGGTCTCAACATATTCTTTAATCACAGAAAAAATATACACTTACCATTAACACAAGCAAAATGAAAGTTATGATTTTGGAGAAATGTAGAAAATTAATACACAAAATGTGAAGTTCAAGTCAGGAGATTCAGAACCTGGAACTATCAGAAATAATGAATATTTAGGACTGATCCAAACAAAGAATGGCAAATATATACTGGGATTAAAGGCCTAACTGGTCAAGCCTGGGAAGCTATGATCATTCTTAAGGAAAGAATATTAAATCTGAATGAACCGGTCGACTGTCAGCTTAACCTTTTTGATATGACAATAGTTGCAATTCTCACTGAGATCTGGTTTAGAAAAATTTGAAATGATGGAATGGCTTCATTTAGAATTTCTATGCTGGAAGTTAAACACCCCCACCCCCATGTATATGCTTTATGGTGAGCTTATAACAACTTCTCTACAATTTACATGAAAAGGACTCATTTTTAATACTTTATAGTAAAAAAAGTTATATTAAATGCTACGTAAAATGAGGTACTACACAAAATAATTTATTTGTGAAATAGAAATATTGATTGAAACAGTATGTAAATACATGTACATCTTTGGTGCAGAAGATGTTCTTTTGTAGAGAAGAACAGGTTCTTTTCTGGAAAAGGACCAGTTATTTTCATGAAAAGAAGTTCCTTTTCACACTTTATACCACCATGATCCAAGTGATGTCATCAAGCTGTGGCATCCTGCTGAACCGAGAAATAGACAGCAAGAGACTACTTTACGGACAAATATCTATGAATCAGACACAGAATATGAACATGAACAGTCTACTTTTCGTGAGTCTTGTTAGTGAAATAGTTGTTATTGTTTTGAGTTGATGTTGATGAATAATAAATAGCAAAAAAGATGCTTCAGCTTAATCTTAGCAGGTTTCATGAAAATCAGGCAATCAAATGGTAATGACTAACTTTATTTGGATCTTGCTACAAACTCATTGCTTTGGAAGTTCATTATTTACAAGTAATGACAATTTTTTCTGGGATAATCTCAATGTTAAAATATGTAGACATTTCTGGATGAGGTCAAACTAAAGGTCTAAAGTTTTGATCCAGTACAAACCAGACTGACTGTAATGTGCTTTAATGTCACAATGAAAGTTTGCATGTTGAAACAAAAATGTGTGCCGCCCTATATTATGATGATTAGAACCCATGTGCTCTTTTCTTCACCCTGTATAGTACCTGGCCACCACTGTAAAAGTCCATAGCAATACAAATTTTAGTCTTGAAGTTTCTTGATGATAGTTAATATCCAGATCACTGAATAATCTGAATTGAATAGTCTTTGGTTGAACTACAGTACTATTAAATTCTTGAACAGCAATTAATATTTAATTTAAAAGTAAATGCGCCTGCATGACCATACTGACATACACTACAACTATAGTCTGAATATACCTCCTTGTTTGTTTGAACCGCACTACCAATTTAGAAAATGAATACCACCAATGAGATAAAAGATGCACAGAACTTAGTTCATTTATTGATTTATAATTTCAAACCTGATTGGGGGGGGGGGGGGGGCGGGGGCCCAAACACCATTATCACTTTGCATTGCATTCCAAACAGACATTTTCAGTATAAAAGATGACGCTGCCTGCCAGTCATTTCCAGTTCCTGGACAAGACCATTATCAGTGAAGGGGTGTATGCATGACTATACATGTATGAACAGAGAAGGAAAATACAATGTCTTCTGCTTCCAATATAGTCTAATATCAAGCACACAAAAAAAAGACAACTTCAAGATGCTGTATTATCGTAGTACTTAATATTCTCGGTACGTATTAAAACTGTTTTGCTGCTTACTTATAATTTGTAAATTTTCAATAACTTTCCCTTTTTCTATTCCTATAAAAATTCTTTGTCAATTGAAGCGCATAAATGTAAATAAAACAGCATATGGTGACTGACCCAGATTAACATACCAAGGAGAACAACTCTGTATTAGAACAGTATTTGCCTAACTTATGTATGGTAGCACGCAGGTATTATAATAAACATAAATTGCAACTTACCTATGAGAAGGAATGCCCACACCTGTTCTGGCAGAATATTTACACAATAAAGGAAAAGATCCAATGATCAAATCGAATACACAAGTGTAATTAAAGTATAAATCCATAAATAAAACATTACAAATTAAAAATAATTATTTTTTAATTTTGTATGAATTTTAAATGCAATGTGGGCAAAGAAAAATAAAATATATAAAAACTATTTTTTAATATTATTATTTAAATATTACTGATTTCTAGAAAGTTTAAATGTTATATCCTTTTTTACTTGTGAGAAGAATGATCATAAGAAATTTTGGCCCATACTGGCTACCATGGAATCAAACTGCATGCTTAACCTTGTAAAGACATGATGTCACCCATCAGTATATGACTATAATCATCAAATATCAGACGAATCACAGAAGATATTGCATAATCAAAGCCAATGCAGATATACCAAGTTCGACTGGAGTTTTGTTTATGATGATCAACATAACTGTATGCACTTTACCAAGAAGTGATGTTCATTCTTTTAAATTGGAAACTCATAAAAAATGTTGACATTTTAGAGGAAATTGTGCTATAAGATATTTGCATCCTTACCAGATACAGTTTTACATCTGATAACAATCACTCGACGGCACTTGTCCAAAATTAATCAGAAAATTCTGTTTCCTGTGATAAGATAGAGCCCGCGATAATACAGCGTTGGAGTATATGGAAGATCCATTAAGCATGAAATATGCAGAGGATGTCAGTGCTAGGGCCACTCTAGTCACAGGCAGGTAGAAAATTATAAATCAATGAATGAATTGACTAAGTTCTGTGCACTTTTTATCACATTAAAGATTTTAGTTATTGAAAACGGTGGGGGAGGGTACAAACAAAAGGGGGATTTATGCAAAACAATTGGTCCATCACAATGAAACAAAGTCATTGATTTTGTAACAAAAAGTTTTAGATTTTAACGCAATTGCCGAGTTAATTAGTACGCGTGAATATATCTAATAACGATTCGTCAAATCATTTTCAAACTTGAATTCTGGTTTCCAGTAAAGATCGTGAGGAAGGAAGAAACACACCGGCATATGCTTATGCTCAGTGCAGCCTCATTATGCCGAATGACTAACGTCAGTGAACGATTTTGTCGGACTTCTTCTCAAGACAAACACTTCTTTACCTTGAGTAACACTAATGCAATATATCATTAATTCGTATCAAATGATCTAAAATATTGTCATTTGTAAAGAATTTTATCGCAACATAACCGCTTTTACCCGTTCCTCTTCGATTGTAAGGCTTAAGCAAGCCATCCTCACACTTGCTTCATTAACATCTTTTATAAGGCGGAAGTAAAACGACGATTGCCGGTTGTCGGTAAAACCGACAATAGAAAGAAACAGTGTTTTATAACGTACATAAATATATTGACAAATTATAAATTACCTTGAATTTACTACTAATAATTTTTTTCTTTTTTTTTCTTTTTGCGACTTTAACAACAAAATATCATGACGTCATAGAAGTGTTCGCCATATTGAGTTGGGTTAGAAACAAAAAGAGCTTCTTCTACGCTTCTAATATCTAATTTTCTTCTTCATCAGGAAACTAGTCCACATAATATCTGATACAATAGAGATTCAAAGAATGGCTCAAAGCCCAACAAGCTCGGCCGTAAAGGCCTTGCAGCTAGAACTTAAGAAACTGAATGAAGAACCAGTGGAAGGTTTTCAAGTGAAGTTGACAAACGATGACAACCTTTTTGAGTGGGAAGTTGCAATATTTGGACCTCCAAGCACTCTTTACGAAGGAGGATATTTTAAGGTTTAAATATATTTTCACTCATATTAGGTTTTTGACCAACAGTCAGTGCTACGTCTGATACATTCCTATTGAATATTATATCCAGAAGGTATGGTGTGCATTGCTTGACGTTTTCTTTGTTTACATTCAGAATGATGTCATTATAGCCAGTGAGGTCCATCACAGGTAGAGTTTATTGGATTGCACATTTGTGTTTACATCCTGGGTGATGTCATCATCATCAGTAGGGTCCATCGCAGCTCTTTAAATGTTATGATTGGCCCTGGACACTAGTCTCTCATCCCCCATTAGTCCTACAATGTACAATGTATCACATGTTATTCATGTTTTAATGCTACGTCTTATTGCCTAAATAACAGCCTTGTGTAGCATGTTCTGATGTTGATTGTCATCACAGAATGAGTAGTCAAAGTTTCAGGAATATCTCACATTTGGCAGCCCATATCAACATTCTTGCACAAATTTATGTGTAATTAATATACTTACAGTGCTGTCTTTATCCTGATGGAATCAAAATCATACACTAGCAAATGAATGCATTTTCATGTTCCATTGACAGACATTTAAATTTGTTGAAATGTGATGTTAGTTGAAGTATACTGAACAATAGATTTCAAGCACATTTTACATAAACATCCACTTTCACTAATTTAAACCGTATTCAGAATTAATGTATCTTTTATTCTATGCGAAATAATGTGCATCTGTTTGTGTTCTTGAGTCATGACTCCAAAATTATTCAAATTAGTTGCACTAACACAATAAGTAATTGTGTATGTGACTGACAGAAGCAGGGAATTCACTTTATATGATACTGATGTCATTGAAAATTACGTTTTTTATTTCCTAAAGGTCAGATTTATTCCTGTTTAAAATATATTTTTGTAAGATTTATTCCGTTAGATTTTTTTTAGTTGGTGATGGTTTTCAGCAAAGCAAATTCCAAAGTAGTTAATAAATCTGGACTTCATTTATCTTGATATTTTTCTACCTGGAAATAGTTCAGAGGGAATGGAATTGCTAAACGTTAATTTGCTAGGTTTGTCATCATATTGATATAAAGAATACAAACTGATATCTCGAGGTTTATATAGTAAACTAATAAAATTCAGTCGTTTTTCATATAATATTTCACATTTGCTAAAAAAAAAAAAAAAATTGATCCTTGATGTTGCTTTTCTTACTGAAATGAAGCCTTATACTATCCAGAGATGAAATTGATCAACTTTATTTGTTATATGTAATTGTTAAACAACAAAGAATTAATGACATGCTTAATTTATTAGCCATGTTGTGTCATAAGTGTGGACAATTTTATCCCAATGTATTTATTTATTAATACCATTATCAGCGATTAGCAAAAACACACATTGTTTATACAGTTGCTGATTACAATATGGTCATGCTATTTTAAGATTTTCCACACAAATGGTCACATGATCAGTTTATAACTTCAGTGTTTGAGTAACTTTGATCTATTAGTCATTCCATTTGATTCCACACACATTCCAGTATTGTCTCTTTTAGTTCATTCTCTCAGCTGAAGTACAAATACGCTATTGTTTCAATATAACAATAGAAATGTACTAATTTATAATGGCTATTGGGGGAAAAAGCATACAAAAATGGAAATGTTTGCTAAAACAAATAGATACTTTCATTTTTTTAAATTAGAAGGCCCTGTTGAAACCTACATCTGCATTCCTCAGCTACCATTACATTTCAACCAACTGAAATGTATGCCAATGGAACATGAAAATGCGTCCATTTGCTAGTGTCAGATTTTGATTCAAACACAATAAAGACAGCAAAGGAAGTATATCAATGACATTTAAATATGTGGAGGAATGTTGATATTTGTTGCCAAGTATGATCTAGTCCTAAAAATTTGACTTTGTTCTCATGTCGGTAGAGTTGGGAACATGCTCCACAAGGCATTTGTTTAGGCATTAGAACCCATCACCCTCCAAACGAAAATATCAGATGATGCATCTTAGGTTGTGGGACTAATCCCCTACTAGATCAACAAGTATTTCTTTTTTCTGACAATACTGGTGGCGGAGACCAATGTTGCTTGGCATTATTTATGCTGGAGTTTTCAGCCCAAATAGTGTTGAACTATCAGCCACTCGCAAGTAATAAATTTGTTTTGACTAACTTTTGTATGTGTATGGCAAGAAAAAAACAACCTTCTTTTGACCTATGGCATTAAATCTTTGAGAATAGTCATTTTTTTACTATTAATTCCTGTCAGAACAGAATACCTATGTATGCATCAGTTATTGACCTGAAATTTAAAATTACTAACACGAGTGGAAGACAGCATCACCCCAAGGTAAGAGTAATGTCGGCTCTATCCCATGCATTAGTCAGTTCCTAGTGATGTTATCCTCAGTAGACAGCCTCCACATGTTACTATTACCTTGGAGTGATGCTGCCTTCCAAACCAGCAATTTAAAATTTCAGGTCAACAACCATTAAATACACAGAGGAAGAAGAGGGATTTAACTTACCATCCACATACAATGGTCAGTCAAAATAAATTTATTATTAGCAAGTGGCCAATAGTCTGACACTATTTTGGCTGAAAAACTCCAGCACAAATGGTCCCAAGCAAAGTTCGTCTCTGCCACCTGCAATGTCAGAAAAAAAAGCAGAGAACTACATGTTGGTTTAGTCCTTCAGATGCTGCAAAACTTATATCTGGGTAATGGACACACAAATCTCACAACAACCTTTGATTTCAGTAACAACTTTCCTTAATTCCTTCAGAGACTTTGACTTGATGGAGGGGATGGGGGTATTTTTATTTGATATGTTTCAGGTTGTTTTTTTTCACCCATGCAAAAACCCTGTTTTGACCCCACCTAATGAAGCTAATTCCAGTCAAGTATTCTGTTTAAATTGTACAAACACATACCACATTTGGCCTACAAACTTGGCCGGGGTTCAAACCGATGACCTCCTGCATCCGAGGCAGATGCTCTAACCAATAGACCATCAGAACGATCTTAAAGGAAAACAGAAAAGAATGTAAGATGTTTTATTGCTTGAAATGAAAACAGGATATTGTCATTTCTTTTTCTTTCCATTTTCTTGGAAAATTTGTCAATTTTAAATGGAATAAAGTGAATTAATATAGAAAAGAAAGTACATGTATAATCTCTTCCTTGAGTTCTACAGGCTTGACACAAAATTAAAGAATGGCACAGTAGAGGCAATGAAAATTGTTATAGTTGTAACATAACAGTTATAGTTACCAGTACCATGGTTATCAAATGCCTTAATTTTTCATTTGTTTATTGTAATTTTAACTATTTAGCATTGAATGAGCAATAGCAATCTGATGACATGTATTTTGGTGACAAAATAATATATGCATAATTTTGCAAAGTATTATATTGGCGTTCCTAGTTTTAAGGCTTGGACCGCAACATTGTTCCAAGGAAGAATACCTTGACTGAAGTTTTAATAATGCTTTGGAGAACCCTGATACCTTTTGAGATGGTAGTGGAAATGACAAATATTAATACACTACCAGTAGACTCCATTAGCAAAGGGTAGTTGGGAAACAAAAAAGCATAGTGGCACTGTTACTTGGCATATCGGTGTGTTCCAAAGCTTTACAGGTTGAAATGATGGCATGTCAGGACCAGGATGGAAGATGGTCTTAGGGAGAACAGAAGTTCTGTTTCTTAATGGTATCACCCGAAAAGGTGAGTAGTATGTTATTGATTAATGCTGTAAAATGTTTAGAAAATTCTACTGGGTACGCATTAATCCAATGATCGGTTACCAGATACCCAATTGAAAGGAAGTTGTATTAAATGGGTACAAACCAGAAGTTGTCTTTTTTTTTTTAAATTCACAGTAACTGATAAATATCACTTCCAAATGGCATCTGCTACAAAGTCCAAGAATTCATCCTCATTGTCTGAGGCTAAAAAATGTTTCCAATCAGCTGACCATCCCTGTTTTTCACTGGTGACCCAAGCACCTTTTTTCCCAGGGTAACTTTTTTTATATTAAAATTTTTTTATTTATTTGTGGAAATGCTTAGCATGTTTTATGTACTCATCATTATAATATTATATATAACAATTTACAAAAGAAAAAATTGGCAACTTATAACCATGGTGAGTGCTGCCTTTGCAAGCACTGGCAGAAAACTATATGGTAAATGGATACCCTGTGGCTAATTTTATTACCCAGGTGATTATGAATGAGCAGGTTCCAAAATACCCTGGTACCCATTGACAGCTTCACTATTGATTACATAAACAGATAATGAGTAGTTGACACCTGTGGATTAATTGGCCTTACTGATAGCAGTAATCCAACTTCAGATTATCTGGAAATAATTTGAGTAACGTGCTGTAAGTACCCAGAAGGCCAATTTATTGGTAAGATATTTATTGTTGGAACATATATAAAATTTCATTGTTGTTTGGTAGCCAGAATGGATTTTCACATTGGAAAAAAAAATGGTTGTGTGGCATTCATTTTTAGTAGTCCCATGCAGAGGAGTTTTCTAAACATGTTCAGCTTTGAACTGGACTGACTGCTAATGGCATCAAGAGGGTGGGTAGAAAAGTATTAAAAACGTTCTGTTGTAATATATTGTGCAAGTAAGATATTTAATGCTTATTTTATTCTAATTACAGGCTCATATGAAATTTCCACATGATTATCCATACTCACCTCCAACTGTCCGTTTTCTGACCAGAATGTGGCACCCAAATGTTTATGAGGTACATTTTATTAGTCCCTAATAATTCCAGCATGATCATACATAACTTATTATACTATGCCCAAGATAAGTAAAGATATTTCTTCATTTGTAAAATTATGTCAGCCATAATAGTTTCACATTATTATGTAAAGCACTAGTTCAGGATGTTGATTAGAGAGCCATTGTGAATTTCTGTTATAGATTCCTCATTTTGTTTGAAAATGACTTGACTATTGGCTGACTATGAGCAAGAAGAGCAAAGCTAATCATTTGCTTATTAGCTCACCTGCCTGTAATGCTAAGTGAGCCTGTGGTATTGCTCTGCATCTTATGTCATTTGTCTGGATGTCAATAATTGCTTATTGCTACTCTCCAGTGCATGTTTCTAATTCAGTTTCAATCCAACTTGGAATTTACATATTATCATGGTAATTTGATTTTGGTTGCTAAATAAGTTGTCATCATCAGAACTTAGGATCATTACAAGATGTGAAATGTAAAGTCATGGTCAGGATTTTCTAATGCTGACAACAAGGCATAATCATGCAATCAAGATTGAATTGCATCGTGGAACAGAGGTCTTGCTAGGATTTTAAAACTAGGAGTCCAGAACTCCTATTTTGGGAAAAATAGGAGTCCCACCAGCAAAAGTTAAAGTCCCCTCCCGGAAGCATATTGGACATACCTGAAGTAGCTAAATTTCCAGATGAGAACTACTAGTGGTTTGCCATTGAATTTAATTTTCTAAATTATGTCAGGCCAAAGAAAGGTCTTATTCCATGCACCAAGCTAGGCGTCACTCACTTTCTTACATCTGTCTACTGTTCCATGCAAACTATCAGTTCTAGCAACTTTAGCACTCTTCTGAATCTCATTACAGTCTTCATCAATTTGCCATTTAACCCCAAAATATTTATCCAGATTTGCAACAGCTGTTTGTCGAAGTCTCAATGTATCTAGATTTTGAGGTCACATGCACTATGTATTTGCCTACACTTGGAAACAAACACAAGAATGAAAGCTAAAGTTGTTCATTTGATGTACTCTTATAATGATCATATGTACATCACTGGGTTTTTCTGCCTCTGAATTCAGTCATTGTAAATATCAGCACATTTTCCCACCACTCAGCAACTAGTCGAAGTCTTTGAACTTGCCGCCCAGCCATTGTGTCAGTTGAATCACTCTGAAAGTATCTTCTGGGGCCAGGTGGAGAATTGGTATGAAAATGACAGCATTATTTTGACAGTTGTTTACAACATGATGCTTGCCAAGGATCTCACTGGCTGTGCCTATTACTGCCGTGTTGAAGGTTGTAATCAAGGAGTCTAGGTTTATTTCTTCAGCATCCAGAATTGTGAGTGGTACAAATTTGCTGCCTGCAATTCTTTGATCTTTAAGTTTTTAAGTTCAATCCTGATCTTAACCTGTCTTGGCTTCTTGATTTTCCTCAGATGGAGTTTGATAGTCATCATCAGCAAGTCATGGTTGCTTCCTATGTCAGCTCCTGGGAAGCTATGTGGTATGGCAATGTTAATAAATAATGCTGGACCAAAAGTGCTTCCTCACCAAAGTGTTGTTAATATTTTGTGATATTTTTCATCTGGGCTGTGCCAAGTCCATGTTCTAGATGGGATGTGAGGGCCAAAGGCATTTGTTAGCACTAGGTTGTTGTTGGTGGCAAAGTATTCGAGTATTGCAGGGCTTGTCTATACATAGAATAAGAGCATCTTATAAACTCAAATTTCTTTAACTTAAAACTCTATGATGATAATTTAAGCCTCCAGTAATTGAATCCTTTCAAATATATGTGGGTTTTGCACTTTATGCAGATGACCACTATTATCATATCTGAGCATATATTTTTGGCACATATACAACAGTATTGCAACCATATGATTACTAAAACATGTAAATTAATTATTAGTACTAAACTATCAATGGACAGAATAACAGCAAAACTGAAAATTTAGAGTCTCTATATACTCTCATGCCAGTCCAAAATGGTGGACCTTGTGACATACAAACTGACAACAGCAAAGACTTAAAATAGTATCAGTGCCATTGTGACTCTAGCCATGGTCATTCAGACACAAATGTGAACATGTAACGAAAAAAACTCCACTCATCTCCTTAAGATTCTTTAAAAAAGACTAACAAAAACTACTGATGTTTGGTAGTCTTTAATTTAGCTTTGATGTATGGCTAATTTTCCTTTTTACAAATAATTATGAGAACATGAATTTAGCAAAAAGAGCAACATTGTTTTTTTTGCTCAAAACAGGACTTTAGAACCTGTATCTGTTGCTAGTTCAATCAACACAGAGCATTCAGATTTATATTACGCTAATTTAAACTGCTGCAGGTTTTAGGATGTAAATGTGTTGCGATTATTGTTTGTTGTGGTTATTGTAAAATAATGCACAAGTGGTGTTGGAAATCTGGGGTTTTGCCAGTTTATGTTCACTTTGATTACACCAGAAGATCAAGTGATGAAGGACAGGAATGTGAGAAATAGGTGTCACTTAGGTAAGGGCATTGTCACCAGCAGTTTACAATGAGTTGTTTTGTTCCACAGAACCATTGCCTTGTTCAAATGATATTTGCTGTTGCACTGAAGTTTTAATGTTTTCAAAATTCTTTTCTCTAGAATGGTGATGTATGTATTTCTATACTGCACCCTCCAGTGGATGATCCCCAAAGTGGGGAGTTGCCCTCAGAGAGATGGAATCCTACACAAAACGTCAGGTAACACTGATATAAAGTGATGGAATGATTATGTTGTACATCATAATATAACAATGAATGTACTTTGTAGTTTGATTTAAATTCAGTACTTAGACTTGCTGCCCAAATGGGTGTTATGCAGTTAAAAAAATCTGTGGAAACTGTAGGGTGTGGCAATTTTCAAAATGAGATGTTAGCCCAAAGAACCAGGTGACCCAGATTAAATTCATTCAACTAGAGAAGGGGTTGTAACTGTTTATTTATTAAATGTTAATTTAGATATATATCTGGTACCTTCGGCCTGAAATAAAGGTAAAAGTACAGTAGCCTACTATGCTTTTCTTCTGAAACAATTCCAAGTTTAATTACTGTCACTAACCCAGATAGATAATTTCTGATGGTACAAAAGATTTGAAAATAAACTAACATGCATATTCTTGATTTTCTGAATGTTATGTGCAGACCACATTTCATTTCATGCATAGATAACATTGTCATATATATTCTCATTTAGACTTGCATTATTTCAACACAGTATTTTTATTTTCATCTTCATAGACTAAAGATCATGATTCAGTAATGGCTACAATTGTCAGCTGTTTGCTAATTGTGTTCAGTTCAAAGTTAAGTTACATTAGACAAAGCAATATATTAAAAAAATTATATAGTGTATATCTATTATAAAACATCATGTTGTTGAGGACCGCTTCAGTGGCCTAGTGGTTACAGCATCCACCTCAGATTCAGGAGGTCATGGGTTTGAACCCAGGCCGAGTCATACCAAGGACATGAAAATGGTGCTGACAGCTGCCTCGCTTGGCGCTCAGCATTAAGAGGTAAGCAATATAACTGAAAAATTGTTAAAGCTGTGTTAAAAATCCATTTCCACACACTTCAGTCAGTCACATCTGCCTGTATTACTCCAGGTTGGGCGATCCAGACAGGTCACTCATCTGCAGTTCACAAGTTGGCCAGACTATTGTTGTTGAGTAATACTGGCAGTCTTTTCTTAAAGGATTGAAATTGTGTTGTGTGACCATAGTTCACTTTTAGTAAATTGTAGTGGGGGTAAGTGAGTTTTTAAAAAGTGTATTCAGACCAGCCAATACATGGTTTTTTAGCTCTGTTGGTACTAGATGACAAGTGCACATGGGATGACCTGTTGTCGGTTGTTTGTCCATTGGTAAAAGTTTGTTGTTGCTTCTTTTCCTAAACTACTTGGAGAGTTGCCATGGAACTAGCCACACACATTCATCCAAAGATCTTGTTTCTAAATGAAAATGGTGCTGCTCAGACATTCATTGTGACCACCACAGCAAGCACGTTTGAAAATCATGTTTAACAAATCCAGAATGGATGGTCATATCAACTCATGTCCTGAACAGGAAATCACATTGTAATGGTCTTTTCACTAAAAGACTTCCTATTATGTCTACTCTGTCATAAATCAAAATGGTTTCCCTTGGAAATCCCGAATAGACACCACATGGCCATCTTTAAAGTCTTAGTGCTACTCAACTAATTGCATTAACATAGACTGCTCCGGTAGTCTAAGTGGTCAGAGCATCCACCTCAGATGTGGGAGGTAGTGGGTTTGAATACCAGCTGAGTCATACCAGAGACATAAAAATGGTACTAACAGCTGCCTTGCTTGGCACTCATCATTAAGCGGTTAGTGTTAGGATGGTCTGACTGGTGTTAGGATAATGTGACTGGGCAGGACATAATGCTACATGTCTGTGGTATGATGCCCCAGTGTTAGACATACTATAAATTGCCACACTGCAGACATGGTAGTGATATGACTGGAAAATTGTTAAAGCTTTATTAAATATTCAAATCACACACACACACACATGGGGTTTTCATGGAAGACTTTATGATGTTTAGTCCTAAATAAAAATGATGCTGTTATGATGTCCACCACATCTGATGAAGGCCACCACAGCAATCATCTTAAAAAATCTTGTCCCTATTTTGCCTCCAAAACAAAAAACTGTATCAACGTGGGGTTTCCACCAGAAGACATGTCTAGTTGATCCTAAATGAAAATAGTTCTGGTTGGACATCCACTATGACTGCTTATGCCCATTGTATTCTTACTTGAAAGTGTATGTTTGGATGGAGATACATGCAGTGTATTTTGGCCCTATGACTTTTAAAGAGCATATTCTATTTGATATTTTAACTAATAGATATAATATGATTATGGTCTTGTAAGTCGGTAAAATGCTTAATGAACTTCCACTTAATTTTTGTTTTACTTTCAGAAAGTTCTGATAAAATGGCAATCAAAACGTTTTCTAAATTACTTTCAAGCAATCCTCTTACATTGAGCAAAGGTACATCTAATTTCATACCATATTGGTCATCCTAATTGCATTGCTGCTGATTAAACTTTACTCAGATTATTCATAGGCAACACAATGAATCATTAATGTTGATACATGACCGAACTAGACCCGTCTTTCCAACTGAAACAACACAACCAAGAACTGTATTCATAGAAAGAAGGATTTTCTTAATATAACAACTCACTTTTTAGCTTCATTACAACCATTGATTGATAGGTTGCAAATTTATTGGCTTATTATTTGGCTATATACTTATAAAAACATCATGCATTGGTTAAATAGTATTTGCTTCACTGCTTTTTTCATATTTTCAAATAAAAATGCTAGAAAACAACCTCAACCTTACAAAGTTGCAGTGTTTTCTGAATTCCGCAACATAGCATTGTTCCCTACATTTTTACCTACATGAGTACATTTTTAGGCTAAATCTTCTGTCACATAAAATTTAGAATTTGCTTTCTAGGAATTGTAAATTTTCCTTAATCTATGTGCTGAATTATTTATGACAACAGACAGCCTAATGAAGTAGCATTTCCTAGACACAGCGATGTCTGCCATCTAGGTTCACTTATAGTTTCAAACCGTTTTGTAAAGAAAATAAAACACTGAAGTTAAAATTAGAAAGTGCTTTTTGCCATTTCTTAAAAAGCAGATTACTGTTTTACACATTGATGTTTAAGTATTGAAACAAGTTATATTTTCATCATCTAATGGTGGGCCTAATTTGTGGAAATCGAGCAGCAATAACTTGCTTGGGAAAGAGTTAATGGTAGGTAATTGCACTATTAAAACAGTGCATTAGTTTGTCGGTTCAGTTGGTATCAACACTGCATACAATTCATTTTCCTTGGACCTAAACACTATACTGTCAGAACTTCCTGGCTACAAAGAGGCATAAAGTCATAAACTACCTAACTCATTGTGTGTGTAGAAGAAATTACAGGGTGATGTCATGTTTGCTTTCCCAACAGAAAAAGATAAAGTTTACATTTTTATGCAACTTAGTCACCCTTTTTGCCTGGTAGCATAACCCCTTCCACTATTCGAATGTAGCATGTCTTGTATAGAACAGATCAGAGGTGAAGTGCCGATCATGTATTTGATTAATACCAGACTTATCTCGTGTATACATCCAGAAGGTGAGCCTTGACCAGAATGCATACCATGACAGTGGAACATATTTTTGCAGTGTGTTAAATTAACTTTCAGTTGTATGGGCATGTTGATTGTTACAGCTGTTTTTATATTCTGCTTTTTGAAATAAAAATGTAAAAAGACTTCCAAAGTTACTCAGGCAAAAATCTTCTGGTTCACTTTTCTTCAGCTAGCATTAGAAGAATTGTAACTGGTTTAACTGAAGAAAATGCTAACTTGCATGGGTCAGTTTCAAGCCCAGGTGTGTTTATTTCCATCATGTGAGACAGAGTTATTTTGACATGAACTGCATGAAAAAACTGTACAAGGATCTAGCACTCCAAGAAAATTCTTGGACTTTATAAGGGAATGGGGTTTTGCAACAAATTTTAATGATGTTTTAAGGATCTTACATGTTTTACCTTCATCATTATTTTAGATACATTATATAAAACTTTAGCATCTTTATGAATTTCATTCGATTTTCTTGTACCAATCAGTTACAAAAGCTATGAGTCAAATGTATAAATGTATATTATTGGGTGTGACTAAAGTATCCTATATAATGTTGATTTTGGCAGGTAAAACAAGTTAAAATTGTTGATAACAACAAGAGCAGTATTGCATTGGTCAAGGTTAGCTAAAGTTGTCAAGTAGCCTAATCCTGATAACTGTACAACTTGAAGATAGGTTACTATTGTATTGTATTCTGTCTCTATATGTCAACCTTGAGGTCAAAATGCATTTGGTCAGAGTCCACTTTTTATTAAATATTTATGAGTCGGTATACCAGCATTGAATGTTCATTGTGCCACTTTGAGCATTACACCAAGTTTTTCTTAGGAAAAGGCTTCACATCCATAGCAGCACAATTCTAACTGTTGGCAGTACCTACTCTGTTGATTACGTTATGGTTAGTTCTGTTTTGGGTTAGTTTCTAAAACAAGTCCAGAACGTTGATATACATGTTTGATGTGCCCCATTACACATAGTTGTAAAGATGACACTACTCACCCCTAACATTAGTGACTGTATGTAGTGAGTACACAATCCCTGTGGTGTGAGGACATTGGTGCATGATCTCTCCAGTAGATTTTTTTATAGAGGTTGTTTAAAAAAAAAATTAAATGTTTTGGACTTAACCAATTTTTTGTAAAGTTTTAGAAACTAACAAAAGAAAGTTTGTTATATTGGTAGCTTATTAAATATTGTTATATATTAGCCATTATTTTAATGTAATCTTGATACTACCATAATTAAAATTAATTACAGTATATGAAAGTGGCATGATAAACCTTGTACAAGATAGTTTTCAGTACTCTAATCATGCAGATGCTTAATGTATTTTGTACCATTGATGATCCTGGTTATTATATCTCCTGTCTTGATCTTTCAAAGAGGGAGATATGTTGGTTTTGTGCTTTCTATCCATCTGTCCAGGACACTTTTGTTTTAAGCAAGGTAGCTGAAAACTACTGAAGCAAACTGGACCAAACTTGCTATATAGATATCTTGGGTGAGTCACAAGTATTAGTTAGGTTCTGGTAATTGTGATCATATTTTTCAATTTTGTTTAAAATACCTTTTATACTTATGAGTACAAATGCAAACTGTACAAACCCAGATCTGCCATCACATAATGCATCATCAGATTAGTATCTGTGGTTTATTTTAGGAGTAATCAGTAGAACAAACAGCATAGACCCTGATATGCAGGTGCATTATGCTACAGCAGATCAGGATCTTAGTTGTTTGCAGAGTGACTCGACTTATAAGTGAGTATATATGGTAGCTTTTTGCAATGTATGTGCATGTTAGTGACTTGATATGGTTTTCTTGTAATTTCAGAATTTTCCCAACATTTCTGAATTATTTTGACTTTAAAGTCTTTTTATCTGCAGTGTATTTGTACAAACATATATTTTTCTTTGGTTCCAGATTTTAGCCTTTTGATCTCTCGTTTTGGATAAATGTGAAACTTAACCTAATTTCCTTCTGTAAAGTAAGAGTTACGGAATGAGATCAGTTATGGTGGAAAGGGAGGGGGTATATTTTTGCTTTTCAAAGTAAATCAGATGTTGCTCTCATGATTTGTGACCGACCATTTTAAATTCTTGAATTTAAAAAGCTGATGACAAGAACATTTCTAACCTTGTTAATTCCTTATTATTTCTTCCTCCATGACAATATGTAGTTATGGTGAGTATTAAAAAAATAAGCACATTTATCATGTATATTTCACAAATGATGTGTATATGTAGTTAGATTTGTTAGCTATACTTGTTTCTAATGAAATAGTTTCTTTGTTTAATGCATTGTTAAATGTCAGATTCAGGTTGGCTGTGATGTTAGAGTTTTAAAACAGAAGCAACTTTTGATTTAAAGAATTTGTGTTTTCTTTAACAGAATGTTGATTACATTCAATGAGAGTCTTTTCAAAAATAAATTTCATACTGGAAAGACATGGAATATTTTTTTGTGTCAAAAGGTGAGAAGCCTTTGCAACTACTTTCTTTTCCTCTTTAGAGAATATATCTGCCTTCCATATTTAATTCATTCTGTTTTTCGTCCATGTCATTTTCTCCTCCTCCTTTTCTCTGTGGCTGTTTGCACAGTATGATTGTAAATTTGCCTACAATGTACAAATATGAGTGTATTGTGAAGCACTGTGGAGTTTCCAGTGAAAAAAAAAAAAACACCTCTTAAAGAAAATTCCAAACCACAGCAAGTAATGTTCAAGCAAAATTTAGCTTATTTAAAATAATTTTCTGCCCAGTGGAATAAAATATGTTACTTGTGTTTAAAGCATTTGATTCGTTAATTTTGGAACTTTTTTTCCTCATTGTTATATTATGGCTTTCACATGTATTGCATTCTCAGCACTGGCAAAGCTAGAATCAGAAAATTCATGCAAATCTGTTTCCACTTCATGCGTACAATAGAAGGAGCAAAGTGGAAACACTTTATTAGTGACAAATGGCAAACCGTCATGGCAGCCATCTTGAAAATCTTCTTGTAAAGAAGGATACACACCTTGACGTGTTTTTCATTTGTTTTTGCAGAACTATACTTCTCAGCATCATTTCATTGTTAAATGAGCCTAACACATTCTCACCAGCAAATGTTGACGCTTCAGTTATGTTCAGGAAATGGAGGGAGTCCAAAGGAAAAGACAAAGAATATGAAAATATTATTCGGTAAGCTTATAAAGCACATTGTACAGAATTGTAAGTTACATTTTCAGTGGGTTATGAAATTTAATTGATGATTTGAAGGCTTAGCCTTTCTTCCATAAGCTATGTACAAGATTTGGATCCAGCAATTTACAGTTTCATCTTATCTCCCAAGAAGGTTTCAGCTTCTGAAACCTTTTCTCATTGAAATGTACATGTACATTTTTACCTTTACTGGTTATAAACCATGAAAGCTAAATGGATGGCCTGATATATGCTATTCATACATTAGCACAAGTTTATTATCAGTACTCTAGCTAAATATCTTGGAGGATTGCCGTACAAATTGACACATTTATCCCATGTTCTAGTTGGTTGTAAATGAAAATGGTGCTGCTCAGACATCTTGAAAATCTTGTTAAAACTATTAGTATTTCTCCTGAATGAATGGTCATAAAAGAATGAGATTTTCAGTGCAAGACTCCTTTAGTTGGTTGTAAGTGAGTATGGTGCCAATCAGACCTCCAATATTGTCTCCAGAATGAGATCTTTAAACCTTGTTATCACTGCTGGTCACATTGATATATTTTGCGGTCACCAAACTACTTCTTATATTGTCTGGTTGGACCTAAATGGACATGGTGCCAATATGATATCCACCACAGGAGCCATCATCTATACATTGGGTTTTCACCAACAGACTAATTAGTATGTCTTGCTGGCCCGAAATTTAAATGTTAAGTCTGATATCCAATATGTCCACTATGTGGCCATCTTGAAAATTTTGCTATTGCTATTCTTAAATTGAAAGTCATTTTGACAAGGGGTTTTCATCAGAAGAGTACTTACAGTGTCTCTTTGGCCTTTAATGAAAATGATACACAATGACCCTCAGTATGGCCACCAGATTGGTCATCTTAAAGTAGTATTGTCTCAGCTTGACCCAGAAGGAAGACCATATCAAGATAGGGTTTTCACCAAAAGGCTTTATATGATCCCTAGTTGGTTGTCAATGAAAATGGCACCAACTGTACCTCCAGTATGTCTACCATGATGACCATCTTAAAAATAGTATTGTCACTGTAACCACCATGTTGAAAATTGCCATACAGAGTTTTTATAGCTGAAACCAGGTGTTTTCATGTCCTCTAGACACATTTATAGTTTTGCTTTCTTAAAAATCTACTGGTATATAACTGACATTGAATCTTGGATAATCAGTCACTGGAATATCCAACTCATAAGCAGATATCCACTTTTTGGCAAAAAAATGTCACAGTGTGAAACTTAGATGCAGGTCCTATAGAACCAAATCAGGCTCTTGGTTCCTCTTACGGCACTAAGGTCTGTTTTTCTCCTACAGTACAGTAGATTGTATCATAACAAGCTGGCATTTCCATCGTCGTTGTTGTTTTAGGGTTTAACGCCATTTTTCAGCACACGATAGGCTAGACATGGCGACCAGTATTAATGGTGGAGGAAGAACCTGGGAAAACCCCGGAAAGAACCACCGACCCACGAGAAGCTACTGGCAAGCTTTCTCACATACCCACATAGGCTGAATCCGAGACTCGAACCCACGCAGACAGAGGTGAGATGGCAGTGATCTGTAACGGAGAGCGCTTTAGACCACTCGGCCACTCGGAGCCCCATTTTTCCATCGTGGCTCAAAGGCTTTCTTGTGACCTTAAAAATATGGGGTAATGGGGAACCTGATCTTTATGTAACTATGATTATTTCTGTAAATTAGGTTTATCTTCTCTTAACATGTTTGTCATTGTCATAGAATTATGTTATGGCGGGTAGAGATATGTTTAACCTTTACAAACAATCTCATTTTATTTTCCTGAGGATCCACCGAGAGCCGAACTTCTATTGAGATCTGACCAGTGACCAAATAAAAACATAATATTGCTAAACATTTGAGGAAAATTATTCACCTTTTTTAAATATTTTAGCTTGTCGAACCAACCCTACATGTCAGTGCAAACACTGTTGTATCATTTCCATTTAAAGGGATAGTCTTTCCTAATATTTATTGCATGCCATAAGGTTACAACCCAATGTACGTATTGGTCATGAAGACTAGGGTTGAAAGGATATATCTCTACTCTATATTGATATGATTCATGATACACAGCCTACTGTACACATTATTATCATGTTATTGATACACATACAATTTGATGGTCGTTTCATCTTTAGAAGGTCTCTCGTTGGTGGTTGGTGTCATTTTTTGTTTTGTTTTGACATATTGTATTTATTTTGAACAGACTACAGATAGACGTAGACTTTTCATTGGTTTATGCGCCATTCTCATCCTTGACAAGATAAAATAAATACTTCAAACAGATCACCTGTTAGGTATCTGACTTTTATTCAACCTTTTTAGGCCATATCAGGATACTCCTTTTGATAGGTGCATGCACTGCATGAATGTTTTTAAAACATCTTATTACCATATTAAAATTTGGAAGTCAGTTTAGTGCTACCCTCATGCAAAGGGGTTTTATTTAGATGCCCAAATGATGGAGTGGAGATGACCAACAACCAGATCCTTCACACTGTACTTCCTGCAAATGCAGAGCAACTGCTGTGGCCAACTTGTTTCAGGCACTGAAATAATAAATTGTTGACAACACCTACTACCCATCTACAGATTAAAAAGTTTACTCTAACTCATGTGGGTTGGCTTCTGTCCCTTGTCAGTTCTCAGCAAAATTGTATTTATCCCATTGGCATTCTCAGTTGTTGATTACGTATATCAGGTTAAAAGGAGACATTAACACACAAGTTCATCATGTATGATTTATGTATTTTACTTATCATTTGATGGCCACTTTTGCATGAAATTTCTTCAGCAAAGCATTGCCTCTAAATTGACTTACTTAGGATAGCAGCACTTTCTGTGTCACGCAGAGAATGTGCAAGTTAGTTCTGATTGTTGGTTATTAACAAACGCAAGACTTGGACAAACAATAACCACCAATCCAAATTAGATGTGACACACCTGAAGTATAGTCATCAAATTTGATGCAAGTAGAAAAGATCTAAAGCAAGAGGTACTTCACATTACTAGAAAAGTATGTAAATCATACATGGGGTACAAATCTGGAATGTCTTCTTTATGCTGATATATGTTATCAGTGGCTGAGCATATTGACAGAATAGAATAATCATCATGGAATTGACAAGGTTGGGACATGGCGGCATATTTCAAACCACACAAGTTAGCCACCTGGTGTTTATTAATTTGTAGAAGAGGAGCAGGTGTTGTCAGTAGTTTTTCTTCTACTGACAGAATGAGTGCATGTTCCTGCCATGGCTGTATCAAAAGAATTCTCAGATTAAAGAATGAAATTGCAAATGACTAATAATTAGTCACAACTGTAGAAGATTAAAGTACCTTATTTGTTGGCCTATAAGTCTATGTGGAGTATAGGTTGAATGAGCAAATTTGGCAAATTTTCCATCCTCTGTCTATATATAAGTCAATGCTGAGTATAAGATGAGGCCAGCTCAACACCTTGGTTTCATCTTTTTCACTTTTTTTCCTCACAGCATCGCAGATTTGATCCTGTCTGTTACTTTGTAACCTATCCAATCTGGATCAATAAATGTAACTAATTTGCTTCACACAAAGTATTTTAAATGTATTATGTACTTTTAGCTACATATAAAGATGCTGACCTGAAAATTTATTGAGTTACAGATATGATTAAATTCGCAATGCTGTGTGGAATTAAACTATAATAACTTTCGGTTTCATAAATATTAAAAGTATCAATATATGCTATTTCAGATTACCAGCAATAGGGATATTGCATCATTGATTGCTAAGATGCTTTTTCCATATGGGGAGGGGATACAGAGAGAGAGGCATATTTATTCCATTGCACTTTTCTTCTAGCACTTATCATAAAAATAAAATGGCCAGATATATATATATATATATATATATATATGAGAGGGAGAGATTCCAGGTACTTGTGGGTTTTTTCTTCACCTTATTGCCCCTGTTTAGCTGAAGCTTTTGTCAAAGAGAGAAAAAATTAATAAATTAAATTGTAAATGTAAACTATGAAAATAAATACCATGCTCCTTCAGGGTTTGAATATTCACAATAGTTATATCCATATAGATTCCATTTACTACATTAAGTCCCAAGAATGACCATTTTGCATGATGTTTAATTTTCTTTGGAAATATAACAACCTCTCTGTTCCCAACAAATAAGATCAATTTTTTCAAGTGCATGTTCTTTTCCTGTACTTAGGCGGCAATTGTTTTTGATCTTTGCTCATGCTACGTGTTACTTTAAATTGTTGTCAGTCCTATCGACAAGTTCAAAAAGATATCACTGGTTGAGAAATTTACACGTGTAACACCTGGCATTTCCTTCCATTATATGGTACCCATGGTTAGCCTCATTTCCCTATTGGTATCCTCACTAATCTGATCTGGTCTGCCAAATCATGACCTCACACAGGTGTTAAATTTGGAAATCCAGACTAGAATTGTAGCATATTTAATTAGCATTTATATACGACTACAAAGCCACGTGATTCGTGAACAGTGGAAGCAATAACAAAAACTAGAAGGAATTGCTTACCTAGTGGTATTAATTGATAATGTAATATGCTACTGCACTTTTGTACAAGAGTATGATCACAGTCATCAAGTAAGTGAACAATAAAAGATTACCGTACAATCATAAATACATCTCTCTCTCTCTCTCTCTCTCTCTCTCATAGTGGGGCATAATTTTTATTTGATAATGAGGTGCAGTAAGAAAATTGTAATGCAATATCTGTCTCTGTCATGGTTATTCATCTTATAACCTTTCAATTCTAATGCACCCGTATCAAATTTAAACAATCTATATTACAAACAACGTATATTAATAATGCATGCTGCTTTAGTGCAATTACATCTTGTATAAGTTAATTTTAATACTAACAACCATTTTGTTGTTTCAAATCCTCAATGTGAAGTCCCATATTTTTCATACACGATCTCTTCCCCAAAATGAAATATGTTTTGACACATTATTTTTTTTTTTTTTGGAGAATTTTTTCTGTACAAAAAATTATGTGACACGATAAAGTGATTTGGATGACAAAATCCATGTATAAGTTGATTCGGAGTAAAAGATGAAGCTAAGATTTTCTGGTCAATTAGTATTGTCTTATAGGCAAGCAAATATTGTAACTATAGGTTAAGTATCATTTTGTATCAAATCTTCACTTCTTGTATCGATATGGGCTATTACTACTTTGAGACTTAAAACTAATCATTAATGTTTTAGAAAACAAGTTCAAGCTACAAAAGAGGATGCAGAAAAGGATGGTGTAAAGGTTCCCACCACGCTGCAGGAATACTGTATTAAAACTCCTTCAAAATCCACTGAACAAAACATAGAAGTGGATTACTATGACTATGGCGATGATATAGATGATGAGGATGAGGAGGATATATATGTGGATGATGATGATGATTCAGGAAATGAGGAATCATGATATTCATGATCTGATCTGCAGTTGTTTTTGTGTTTTTTTTTTTCAGAAATAATTGTTGTTGACGGAATACTACATTTACCCACATCCAGCTTCACTGCTGCCATACTTTTCTTTTTCAGAAAAATTATGACAAAAAAATATATTTGTGCTGTTAAAAGTAAATTAATATATATAACATATATAACTTTGATGGCAGGAGTTTATTGATAGGATGTGGTATTTCATATTCTAAAATCAGGTCTATTTTAATTACCTGTTTGATTCAGCACTATGCATTTCATGAAAAGTCTATTATTTGATTCATTTTGAAAAAAAATCATAAGATTTGTCTTGAATCTTGTAATCGGTTGTTTTTGAAAAATGTCAGATCAATCTCTTCATTGAATATGCAGGTCAGGAATAAGACTTGACACATTTTATGTGACAGTTACGTGGTTATTGCAGAGAAATCAGATCTAGATTGAGGACAGATATTTCCTTCGTAATAATTAAGAAGCTACCTTGACTGGTTCAGATTTATATCAGGGCAGATGTGTGATATGAATATGTGTAGATTAAAACATGAATATGTGTAGATTAAAACATATGGATACATCATGGTTAATTACTCACAGATTTACAATATATATACAGTAAAAAATAATTTATTATCCTAATTTCAACAGACATGAAATGAATTTAACTTTGCATTTGAAAACAAATACATTTTGGGGATTTTTGCAAGAATGCGTTCATGAGGTTAAATTATTATAGTTATGTAGACATGTACTTGTAAATAAACTGTCATACATGAAAGATTTATTTTTGCTGAATATCGCTTCTCTAACTCTCTAACTTCCTTCAGGATGTTGGAATTGTGGAATTGATATCCTATTGCATACATTTCCTGGATATATCGGGTGATCATTGTTATTAGTATATTTGATATTGTGCATACTTGTTGGGAAGTTGGGTTAAATGGAGCATCATGAACCATCCACCATAATTTACACAAAATCTTCATTATTGTACACTTCTGTTGATTCTGTGCAGGAAAAGAAAAAGTGGCAGATTTTTTTGTCACTATATTTTGCCAAGAGTGCAATAAAATAGTGCTATATATGATTCCAGAATTACCTAACTGTTTTGTTATCTAGCATCTTTTCTGCACATTATCATATACATATTTTAGACATTTCTTTATATCATGTTCGGTCCCAGTTTTATTCTGTTTTGCTTGACACACAAATTTTGAAACTTACCTTCTAGCAAGGAAGGGAGAAAAAAACCCAACAGACCTCTTAGAGATGGAATTAGCATCAAAACTAGGAACACAGTAAGAAGAATGTTTGGTTTTAATTGGGGATTTTTTTGGTCGCAGCAACGAAAGTAGGCAACACAAGTTGGTTTTTAGTGATGAGACAGTTGGAGTCATGTGCCTTGCCCAAGGACATGGCACAGTTGCTGACCCAGGCCTGCACCCTTTTGGTTTGCAAGTTTGACATGCTGACCTCTGTGCTACCATAGCTTCTTACAACAGAATGACCTCGAAACATACAATGTTATACGAGATTTGGAAGTCATTCATCAGAGATAGCTAGTTAATATGTCTGGTAATGTTATTAATCAAGTGATTTAAACTACATTTGGTTGTAAATTCTAATAATTATGTATGTGAGCTATTTTAAGCTTTACAGGTCATGGGTAAGTACAGCATATGGAATGGTTTCTCAACCATCATCTATACATTAGCACAAGTTTGTTATCTCATCTGCTGAAAAACCTCTTGAAGGATAGCCATGAGACTTCACACACACACACACATTTATCCCATGATTTAGTTGGTTCTAAATAAGAATGGTGCCAAAGAGACATCCAGTATGGCCGCAAGATCAGATCTCTTGAAATTCATGTTAACCCTACTCCTGAATGGATGGTAATATCATCTTGGGGTTTGCACTAAGAGATGTCTCTGATATCTGGTTATTCCTAAATGAAAATTGTGCCAATCTGACATCTAGTAAGGCCACTATTGCAGCCATATTGAAAATCTCTTGAACCAATAGTTTTATTGACATGGAGGTTCTCACCAGAAGACTTTTTATGTGGTCTGGTGGGTCCTAAATTAAAATAGTGCTGATCAGATTCTGGGGGTGCCACAGCAGCCATTATCGTTTCTCATTGTTGCTTTTCAATAAAATACATTTTATGCTGTATAGTTGTTCGTAAGTGCAGATGGTGCCAATCTAACACCCATTATGGCCACCATGGCAGTCATCTTGAAAATCTTGTTATTGCTACTCCTCCTGAATTTCAGAGTCATGTTAATATGGGCTTTTCACCAGAAAATTTCTAATGTTGGCTAGATGGTCCTAAAAGAAATCGGTTCAAATCTGATTCTGGTATGACCGCTATTTCAGTCATCTTTTAGTAGCTACTCTTAATAATTGCAAAATCATATTGGCATGGGGTATCACCAGATGACTTCCTATGATGTTTTCTTGGTCCTAGATTAAAATGGTACCACTCATACATCTAGTATGACTGTTAACTATCATATTAAGATTATTGTTATGGCTACTCCTGTATGAATGGTCATATCAACACAGGGCCTTTACTAAAGGTCTTAATCTGATGTATAGATGGTGCTAAATGAAAATGGTGCAGCTCAGAACTCTAATATGGTGACAATAAAGGCCATCTGGGGAATCGTATCACTACTTCACCTCGATGGCTGCTCATATTGACATTGTATTTTCACCAGAAGACTTCTTTTGGTGCACATCAGATGCCCAATATGGCCACCGTGGCAACCAAATTGAAAAATGTTATTGTAGTACCTACATGGAAAGTCGTATCATCATGAGGTTTTCACAAGAAGACTTTTTATAATGTCCTATTGGTATATAATTATAATGGTGCTGATCTGACATAAACTTTTGCCTGCGTGGTTTTCACCAGAAGAGTTTTTGTGGTGTCTAGTCGGTCCTAAAGGAAATTGATCTCCTATATGGCCACCAGGGTCGCAATCTTGAAAATATTTTTATTTCCACTCCACCCAGATAGATGGTTTAATCAACAGAGTTTTCAACAGAAGACTTCTTATAATACCCATTTGGTCCTAAATGGTGCCATTTGTAATGCAATAATGCTGTCATAGTGTCTGTCACTCCTATCCCTGAATAGATGGTCATACTGACTTCTAGTGATGTGTACTAAAAGAAAATAGTCCCAACCTGACAAATCTTGTTATTGCTGAAAAATATCAAAGATGGTTTCAACAAATGGCATTTAAAAGGAACAAATTGTCTTGAATCTGGGGGGAAAAAATTCACCCAGTAAAGCATCAATCCCTTTGAGGAACTCTTGTTATGTTGTAAACACAGTATACCTGAATAATATTAACAATTCTATCTATTCACAAATTAATGACTTGGAAAGCTTGGTTTGGTAGGACGGCATCACCTTTTTTATCGTTAATTGTCTATGACAAAATCAATGGGGTGTTCATGTTGCACCACTTGTGCTGTGATGTGTTTTGCACCATTGACTGAGACAACATTTGCAAGTTTCAGCTGGTTACTGTTTTGGTGCAGGAATCCTTCAAAAAGTGCAACATGCACTTATCTGAAATATGGATATAATCAACTACTCAAATGGCACTTATCTGAAATATGGATATAATCACTCATAGCAGTCATTATATTGAAAACTACTCAAATGGAAAGTTCATATAGTGTTTCAAAACAGGAATTATTGCTTTTGATAATATAATATATATTAGCTTATTTACTGTCAGCTGCAGATAATAAAACTGTTTACTGATGCTTAAGTGGCATTTAAATTAGTTAATTGAAGATGAACTACTGGAAGATAATTACTTTTGTTTGTTTTCTCAATTTGGAGTGCTAAAATCGACCAGCACATGAACACAAAAAGAGAGCACATATATGAACCAAGCTTATATTACCAGCACTTCTAAATAGAACCTTGTAAGTCTGAATAGTTTTTAATGATGCTAACAAATGTGGTTTACTCCTGTCAGTCACTTTGTCTTTTTGTATGTCTGGTTAAGTTTAGTGTTAAAATCAGTTTTAATCAACATTGTGACAGTTTTGTTTGCTTTATTAAAACTTAGGAGTGGTGAGAAAAACCAGATGAAGATGAGATTTAGTGGAATTTGTGGCTAATTTTAAATTATTTTTTTATAAACGTTTTTTTACCTACCTGGCCAAATTTAAATAATCTCAGCCTCCATAAAGACCACAGTTACCATAAAACACTTTGATATATAATATAGACTGTTATATGAAATTAAATTTAACATTATGTTTTTGTTTGAGTAACAACATTTACATTGCAGATTTACCTTGAAATGAACATTTTAACATTTTGTCCGATCAGGGGTGCAGTTCTTGTTTATAAATGCTGTGTATATCATCAGGAACCAATTGGGGTTAATGCTGTGAAATCTCAGGGCTGAAGCTTCAGTGAACTGAAATTTCCTTGAAAATTAATTTTTTTTTCTTCAGATCTTGATTTGTCCTACACTCAGTCAGAAAAAATTGGTAAACTAGAACCTTCTAAAAATTAAAATTATATTTGGAATTTTCAATCTGTAGATAAGTTACTTTACATGTTTCTCATGTTCAAATGATTGAGGGAAAATATGTTAAACTACATCAGTTTTGGCACCAAGGTTTGACTAATGAGGGTCCATTTATTTATTTATTTCCACTTTAGAGCAAATACAGTATAGGCTTTGCTGATTTCCATAATTGCTATGTACGGTCAGAAAAAATTGAAATCAGAGAAAGAACCCAGCATAAAGTTAGTATCTAGAGAATGCTAATCAGTCAGATTGTGTCAGTTACAAGACTTACCATTTTCCTTTGGAATCATTGAGAGTTATTCTTCTCCATGGAGTACATGTATATTTGTTTTGAAACAGTTTTAGATAAAGTAATGATGTCATCTGTTAGTATCAATTCAAAATTCCCAGTTGCCCCAGGGCTCCATATGCTTCATTTATCAGACCCTGGCTGCATTAAAAATTGGTGTCTGAAATTGATGCTTCAGGGTTCAACTTCCTAGCAAGCATGTATGTAAATATATGCTATCATTCATATACATCATCCAGCTGATATGAAACTTTCTGTTTTGTATTTTTGTTTTGTTTGTATGTTGTTTATTCAATTGGCATGTCATGTTCTGATTGTGTGATTGTTTGCAGTAGTTTTTCTAATGTGGCATTCGAATGAAGCTTCGAAATATTCAGAAAGTTTTTCAGAATTATTGTTAAAATTGTAAGAAATTTGTCATCAGTATTTTCTTTGAAAATATATATGTGAAAAGGCCAATGATTTCTGTTTATAATTGTCTGAAACAACAGTGAAAGAGGGTTTGTTCAGCACAGTAAATCAAAAAATGTTTGCACACTTGACAGGGATATTAAATTGATAAGAATAATTTTGACAGTAAAATCTGTAGGCTGTTTAGTCTGTGTTCTGTTCATGAAAGATTTCGTTAAAAAATGTGCTATGTTCACGGACTACTAATTCTTCAGAATTTAGGTTGTCTGCGTTTGCAATTTCAGCACTCTGCATCTTGAAATGATATGATCATAACATTATGTTCCCATTGAGATGTCACAATTTGTTATGATGTATTATGTCACTGTGAACTCTGGAAAATAATATTGGATGCAACATGATGTGGTTGCAGCTTTAATGGAGAATACAAATTCTTATAAAGTTTTAATACACTAACAGTCCTGGGAAAGAAAATTTAAAAGTAAATTAAAAGTAAAAAAACACTTTTTGAAAGCTTAAATGATTACCAACTGACATAAATTTGCCGTACAGGCTTTCAGTTGTGGAAAACCTATCTGATTTAAATAATTATGGCATGCTAAAAAAGTGCTCATCAACACGTACCTTTCTTTGTGTGTTATATATGAGGAATCTGATCATCAACCAGCACAAATTTGATGAATATTTTAGTGCTTACTCAGCTGTTATATTTTGGACAATTAATGATGAGGTATTTTTTCAATACCCTTCTATGTAATGACCCATTCCTGAGTATGGATATTCAGTACCCTTCTATATGATGACCCATACTTGAGTATAGATATTCAGTACCCTTCTATATAATGACCCATACTTGAGTATAGATAGTCAGTACCCTTCTGTGTAATGACCCATACTTGAGTATATTCAGTACCCTTCTATGTGATGACCCATACTTGAGTATAGATAGTCAGTACCCTTCTATATAATGTCCCATACTTGAGTATAGATATTCAGTACCCTTCTATGTAATGACCCATACGTGAGTATAGATATTCAGTACCCTTCTATGTAATGACCCATACCTGAGTATAGATATTCAATACCCTTCTATGTAATGACCCATACTTGAGTATAGATAGTCAGTACCCTTCTATATAATGACCCATACTTGAGTATAGATATTCAGTACCATTCTATGCAGTGACCCATACTTGGGGACAGATATCCGGTTACTTTAACTGAACTTTGTTAAAAGATCATATATATGCCCACCATAAGGTGGGGCTTACCATCTTGTATTGTCCCATCCATCTGTTTCCTATTTCATGTGTGCACAGTAGCTTGAGTTCTCCACATTTACTATTACGGAACTTTAGAAATAGCTTGCATTTATAGTTAGGAAGAAGCCTATCGATTTGTGCATAAAAAAGTTAGAGTCACAGTAACTGACAAGAAAAATGGTATCTGCTTAATGACATTGGTTCTACATCACAGACCTAGAATAAACATTTTGGTTGGCTTTCACTTTGGGTACTCTTGATTTTGGGGTCAAAAGGTCTTGGTCACAATTATTCAAAGGTAAAAATGGTTTCTGCATAATAATTTTAGTTCTGCATTACTAACCTGGACTTATTGTTATGGATGGCCTTCACCGGGAGTAAGATAGAAGCTTATCAAGTTTTGGATCATATGTTCAAATTACAAATAGATTCTGCAAAAATATTTTCAGTTCTTAACAACGTACCTTCACCAAAGTTTGTGAATTGCTTGTACTATGGGTTAGAAAGAAGTCTATTGATTTTGGACTGAAATCATTCAAGATCAAGGTCATAGTGGCTGAAAGAAGAAAATAGTTTTTGAATATCTTTAGTTTTAGACAGTACAACGCACCTTGATCAAATATTTTGGAGAGCATGCGCTTCAGGCATTTAAAAGGCCTGTTGATTTAGGGTCATAATGTCAAAGGTCATGGTCATTTTTATGAAAGAAAAATGGGTTTTTAATAATAACCTTTGTTTTAAGTTAAGTTCCTTTACATACTTAGTGACTTGCATTTAGGGTAAGAAAGAAACCTTTAGATTTTGGGGTAAGTCTGTTAAGAAAATAATGTTCCCTGCACATTAAATTAGTTCAATACTCCATACTTTGACCAAAGGTTGAGGACATATAAACCCTTTGGGCAATAATCTCAAGAATCAATCATATCCTACTAGCACATACATAGACGACTGTTAAACATGGGATGAGTATTTAAATTACCATCTATGGTACCCATGTTTTATAAAGTCAGATACTCCAGCATTTGACAAGCGGTCAGCCTTAATAATACTAAAATATTTTCTCAACTGTACTGTAACATACCACATGTACTCGCTTATAAGTCAAGTGGAACTGCAAACAACAAAGATCCTGATCTCATGTATCATAATGTGCCTGCAAATCAGAGTCTATGTTGATAGTTCTACTGATCACTCCTAACAAACTGCACAGATCCAGGTCTGTTGGAGCATTATGCAATGGCAGATTTGGGTCTGTGCAGTTTGCAGTAGGGATTGACCTACCGGTGAGTATATTTTGTAATTGTTGTTATTAACACATTTTGATCTTTTGAGCAATTTTGTTAATTCTGTTGCCTAGACAACATTGGGTCTTTTTTATATGCAGATTATAGTGAAGGGTACAGAACTTGTGTGATAAAAATGTATGTATCGTTTATAATAAGTTTTCCTCTGCACTTGGTGATGAATTTTTATGAAATAAAATCACTTTATAGCATGTCTTTCCACTGATGAAAAAACACATCCATTTTAAAGTAAGCAATTGGAACTACTTGAATGAAGATTCTGTGAGTGTGGTTTCCTGAATGAATGTTGAAACCTATGGCAATTTACAGAATTTGAATAAATTCATCAAAATGCATTCAGTAGGTTATTTTGCTTGCTTAAAAGCTTGAGATTTTTCAAATTGTCTTGATGAAGAAGCACTGAAAGGAGGATCTTGAGTACCATTCTGTAATAAAATTTGAATAGCTGTGCTCTGTTCTCAAGAGAGACAATCAAAAATAAAATCTCATGGCACACCAAAACCTGCAGGTAATTTTTACTTTACATAACAATATATACTATGACAGGTGAGTATGATACAAGAAATGCATAGCCATAGGTGAAAATAGCAATTAATAGGTAAAGTTTAATGACAGGAAATACTCCTGTCAGTCATTGTGATATATATATATATATATATATAAGGTTTGAGATTATTAATGCATGTAATAGAATATCTTAGGATATTCTCACTTATAAGTGTTTACCAGTAGTAATTAGAGATTGGAATAATTGTTGTATTAGGTTTCTAAGGCATGTTTCACCTTTCTTGGCATGAAATACTGATATCTGGCTTGAAAAAAACAGACTGATAAATCATACCAGTATGAAAGGAGAAAACAAAAGCACATGTGAAATTAGTCTTTAGTTCAGAGGAATCTTATATGCGGTGTTGGCACATTTTACAACTCTTAGTGGCTGTTTTAATGTTCTTGAAAAAAGTGGAAACAATGACTACGAGCCATACTTGTGCAAAATGATTGACAGTTTTAATAATGAAGAAACTGATCTACTTAAGAGATTTCAAAGTATGGAATTTATTCAGTTAAATAACATTAAATATGGATAGTTTAATGACAGTAAAACAAGTATAATGGAACGAAAAGAACAAAAACAAATCAGTTTTGATATGCACACAGGTTGAGGAATTGTTCTCCATAACACGATAATTGGAGTACTCAGTAAATAATGTTGCAAATAACTTTTTATGTTAATCAGCATGCCCATACCCTAGCAAGAGCCAGTCAACATATTTTTGTTCCATTATGTAAGTAAATCTGCAAGTAGGTCTGTTTGTGTCTTTAATTTACCCTTGTTCAATTCCATTATTTAAAAATAGCATGTCTAATTCTGCAATACATCTGTACAATGGTTGAATACCTCAACTTTTTACAGGGTGCCTGAATGCCTTTTAAAAGGCCATGTTTGCATATTTCCATTAATGACAGGAGTTATGATCCTCTAATAAGTACACAAGTATTTTGTTACAAGTTGGGTTCATTTAAAATTCTACACTCTGTGTGTAAGTATGATTGTATGTATGTATATATATATATATATATATATATATATATATATATATATATATATATATATATATATATATATATATATATATTAATATATATACTATGTACACTGTATCAATGATATACTATGATATGTACAAATTTTTCATTAAAAGGAAATGAGGTGTACCAAGTTTTCTTTTAGTGAAAAATTTATACGAGTGGTATATAATTGATGCAGCATACATACTATATATATATTTTATTTATATCACATACAAATACACATATTTGCACTTTGAATGAAGTTACGATATGCTCTGGGTAACTCTTGATCAAGTGAATGAACTTGCATCCATGTGAGTGTCCACTACAAAATGTAGTTTTATGATTTTTCTTGTTCACAATCACATACACAAATTGATAAGTTTATTGTTTTCTTTTGGAGTTTCTAATATTATTAAATTTCATTAAATATATATAAGACACACTCATGATTTAAACATGAAATATTGTTTTTTCGAAGAAAGTAGTGCATTTTCATTCGTATCTAGCTATGATAATCCATTGAGGGAGGGGACTGGGGCGACCATTTGGAAATCTTTATTTTTATTAATTAATAATCAAGTTTTAGAACATTATAATAGGTTTAATAAACAACAACAACAAAGCATTAAATACTCAACAGTATATGTGCGTCGTAACCGACAAATTTAACATATAGGCCTAGTGTCGACTGGTGATTGCAACTATGTATCGTTGATATTATGAATACTGTAGATAGATCCCAAGAAAAGTATAAATATACCGTTACGATGAACCAGATACTGTAGGTTACTTGGTACAAGTTCAGTTTTAATGTTTTCATCCAGCACCATATGTTTTTCTCTTTCTTACGTATAAGAGGGGAGAGGGGAATGGACAAAAAGAAAGGATTCCGATGAAGTCATGTACCATTTTTAATTTTATTTAGAAAACCTGGACTATTAATACTTTTTATCATTATTTTCATATGTCATTTATGATTTATGAATGAGTAGAACTTCATTGTTTATCTATAGACCTGCAGTTGAAAGAATGTTTATATATTCGTATTATTGCACCATGGGTGGATCACAATTTGATACACCAATAGTATTGGTATATAAATGTGCTTAATACCAACACTTTAAATGCCATATATATATATATATATATATATATATATATGCAATCTGGATATATTCTCTTCATTTAATTGTAATAAGATTTTTTCTATTTTATGATTTCGCACTGACAACTTCTGCAAGTGGCACAAGACAACAGAGAACACATTAAACAAAACTAGAGTCTCTCAGAATGAATGAAGCTTAAAACTGGAAATAATGTCAAGGAATCCAAGATAAGACTGTTCTTCTTAACTGCTGAGTGTTGAAACCATCTCCGATATTCTTCAGTGATAAGATTTTGCTGAAGAGTCCATGTCAGTAACCATCCATTCAAAAGGTGAAGCTATTAAAAAAAAAAAATTTAAAAGGCTGTCGTGGCAGCTATAGTGGATGTGAGATTGGTGCCTTTTTCATTTAGGACCAGCTAGATATTAAAGATAGTGTAGGAAGTTTTGGCGAAACCTCATGTGGTGGTCATAATGGACTTCAGTTCGCAACGATTTTCATTAAGGATTAACTAGAGATCACAAGAGATCTTCTGTCGAAAGCCTCGTGTAGTTAACATGTTCCAATTATGAGTAGTGACAACTAGATTTTTAAGATGGCCACAGTAGCAGCCATACTGGATGTACGATCAGCATATTCAGTTAGGAATCTTTAGGTAAAACCTCATGTTGCTATGACCATAATTTCAGAGGGAGTACTGTTGTTGTGGCAATACTGGATATCCGATTGGCACTATTATCATTTAAAACTAACAAGACATTGAAATGAATATGAGTATAATGCTTCAGGGCAATCCTCCAAGTAGCTTTGGAGAAGCAACGATAAGAAACTTGTGCTAATGAACAGACGACATAAAAAGGCAAACCTATAAAATCATCTGGCCTATAGAGCTAACAAGAGACCCACGTAGGCTTATAAATGATTGCCAGAGTCGTAGTATAAAATAAACATATGACGGAAATGACACAAGAACTCGGTTGTAACCGCCTCCATACCTGAATAATCCTCACACAGCTAACCAAATTATTGAGAGCCAAGATCTCCGCGCTGATTTCGCTGGCTATTGAACTCGTACGAGATATTATTGATATAAATCTGTAAACGAATGCTTCATCAAAATTACAGAAATAAAGCCTCTAGAATGGGGCATATTCCAATGCGATCTCATCAAGACCTGGTAACAAACAAAGCCCGGTGAATGACCACCAAGATAACGAACAGATGATGCATGCAGCATTATGCAGTTAGCCCACTTCGCCATAAGCCAGCTAAAGGCATTGAAATGTATGGCGAAAGATATCCTTCAACTACTACAAAACTCCCTAATGTGCATAATGTAAGAAGACAGGGGTATAAAGGTCACATGTGAATTTGATTTGTGCACTCAGATGGGGGAATTTTCTGAATACCGAACTAAGACGTTAGGAATATCAAAATGTTCCCCATTATTAAAAGGGGTGGGAATGGGGATTGTCAAGTGTTAATAGCAGAATAAACTGCAGATATTTAGCCACCTTTTGAATTCTGATCACAAATATGGTCTTATAAGATAATATGATTGAAAATGGCTATCTTTGTTTAGTCGTCTCATTTCGGAAGTTGTCGCAAGGTGAGGTTTTACAGTAATATTTATTTATTTTTTTCGTTCTGGAGAGCGCTACATTGGAATGGCAGATTTTTTTTTTCTCACTTAGACGTTTAGTATGTATGCGTAATCCAAGATATATCGTGATGAATAAAGGATCGCAACAAATGGCAAAGTAAACACCTGGCATCAATCCCCAGGAAGATAAATCCTTCCAAACAAAAATAAATGGGCACCATGAGACTAGATCAAGGTAAAGATGTTGCAAAACTCTCCAAGAAGAGAACATAGATACGGGTGAAATCTTAAGAGTACGATGCCAGTAGTAAATGGGGCCACCCTAGCCTCAATGGGAATTAGCATTACAGAACCCCTTGGGCCACTCTAGCCTCAATGGAAATTTAACATGGGGAAAAATCATGGGCCACTCTAGCTTCAAGGGGAATTTAACATGGGGAAATAGTCTTGGGCCACTCTAGCCTCAAGGGAAATTGAACATGGGGAAAAAGTCTTGGGTCACTCTAGCCTCAAGGGAAATTGAACATGGGAATAGATTGGGGGTCTGTTGAGCGACAAGGGAAAATGGAACAGGGTCGGGGCCCTATTTTAATAAGGTCCCGACCTGATCTGATGGGTCTATGGAAAGGGAACGGGGAGAGGGATAAAACACACAAACACACATGCACACACACATATATAAAATAAAAAGGGGTAGGCAATTGAAAGTCTCTTTTCGAGAGATTGGAGTGGCCCTGAAAAGGGCCTTTGGGTTTCTTCTTCTTCTTCTAACTCCTTAACTTCTTTATCCATCCCCTTATTTTTTCCATCATTCCTTTCTTCTTCTTTTCTGTTACCGGTATCCAGTCTGGGTGACCCATGGCTCGGAACTTCTGTTGGATTTTCATCCAGTTAGCGTTCAGTTTCTCTAGTTCTTCCTTTTTCTTTCTATTTTCTTCTTCTTTCCTATCTTTTGCCCACCTGTCCTTGATTTTCTGCACTTCTTCATCTATCACCTTTCTCATCTTTTCTTCCCCTTTTTTCAATTGTTCAACACTCCTTTTGACAATGGCCCACTCTGACCTTTGTTCTATCTCTTCCAAGAACCTTCTTACTTCTTTTACCTTCTCCATGGCCTATTTTATTGTCGCCACTCTGACATAAGGGGGATTTATCAGCCCTCTCAATCTCTTCACTTCTTCTTCAATTAATCCCTCTATCATCTCCCTGGCTAATTTTAGTTCGTTCACATAGTGCAGACTTGTTATTAACCTCCAATCTCTTTCAATCCTTTAAACTCCATATTCCCCATCCACCATCCAAAAATAAACATGCCTTAAATCATTAAACAGTTGTGACACCTCCATCTTAGGTTTGGTTATTCCGTATAATGGTTCTAACATTGAACCTTGTGGGTTCTTATAGTTAAAGCGCGGATGTGAAGGAAAAACATCCCCCTACTATTCTCATTTCATATAATATATTATCCACATAAGTGAAGCAGCAATTAACAAACCCCAAATCTACTATCCACACACGCAAAGCATTATAATTAAACCCAATATTCTACTATCCACACAAACGTACGTGAGTGCTTACAAACACACACACACACACACACACACACACGGAAAAAAAGAGTTAGTGTTTATATTCACACTACATACACACATTGGCAAATCGATTACTATTTCTTTTCTAAAGGTTTGGGTAGCCCTGAAAAGGGCTGTTTCTTTTTGAACTCCAGTGACATCTGGTTAATGATGGCACCTTCCAGGCCTGGCACCACACACACATCTTTTTCCCCAGTCTGCTTTTACTTTTTTTCTTGAGAGCGCAGAGGGAGGATGATTGGCTTCAGCACCCTAATCCTCTGTCTCTGGTATCTTGTAAGCCATCCTCTCTCCTATTTTCTTTTCCTCCTCTTCCCTCTGTCTTCTCTCCTCCTCTTCCTTCTTTATTCTTCCCTCTTCTACTATGGCCTCCACTGCCAGTTCATTTAACAGGTGCCTGGCATATTCCAGGTGTATCTGGAGTTCAAGAAGTTTGCTTATTCTGGTATTCATTGTCTTGTTAACGAATGAACGGGGTAGCTAGACTGCCGAGCGATTTTCAATTTATAGTGAATGCGCGGACGTGAAGGAAAACATCCCCCTAAAACAAAAGTTATATTACCTAGACCATGACCAAACAACGCGCGGACCTAAAAGAAACACTCACTTTTTTACTATCCATTACTAATTTAAAAATTTTCATTAATCACTTCAATACACTATCCACATACGCAAAGCAATCCAATCAAACCCCAAATCTACTCTCCACGCACGTCAAACAGCAAAAAAACATGATCATTATCTACTATCCACACCAACACATACACTCACACCACAAAAGAGTCAGTGTTTATATTCACACTACTCTACATACATACATTGGCAAATTGATTGTTATTTCTTTTCTAGAGATTAGGGTAGCCCTGAAAAGGGGCTGTTTTTTGTGTGCGAAGTTGAAGCTAGGGCGATCTTTTAGTTTCTAAGAATGCGATGTCCTCTGACGATAGACTTTCTGACGATAGGTCTGCTTCTTTGGAAAGAGAAGAAGAACTCTTTGGTGTCGATACGACAGTCGACAAAGCCTCTGTCAGGTTCAGGTTCCTGCTGCTGCTGCTGTTGCTGCTCTCTCTGCTGTTTCTGAAGTCTGTACTTCTCTGTCCATTCTTCTTTCTCCCTGTTCACTTCTTCTCAGAAGAGCTCTTCTATCACGTCTTCAGTGACTTTTAAGATTCTTACATTCTCTATCTCTTCTGGCTTTGGTATCAGACTGTGTCTGACCCTATGCAAATTCACGTAGGCTTCATTTAGCTTAGCTAGTTTGGAGCACATCTTCATAGGAGGATGAGTCGACAATGGATGGTTAGACTGGAAACTACCCCAGCTTTAAAGTCAAAGCGCGGACGTGAAGGAAAACATCCCTATACGGTTTTCGAGCCGCAACGTTCAATGAGTGTCATGAGAGGGATAGTAAGAAGTCAAAGAGCATGAATCAAAATTCTTATAGCCAAACAAACCACAAAGGCATTTTTTCTTCAAAACAACTTTTTTTTACTCAATAATTACTTAACACTAACAAACAAATCTAACATTTTTAACAATAACCCAACAATATAACATCAAACATTTTTTTCAAATCACAAACATTTTTTTCAACTCGCGGGTTATTTTGGACAAGGCTGACAACGTTGTGAATGAAATTGTGATTTCCACTGTTGGAAGTCATTAGGCTGTTGATGGACACTACGTTTCCTAGCTTGAGACAAAAGATAAACATATTGGTCACAAAACCATTGATCTACTTTCACATCGTTTCTAGAAGAAGAACGAGGATCAAAATGAGTCACTAAATGTTCTAAGAATAGCCCAGGCTGCGATGATGCAGAAAATACACACAATATTGTCCACACACCAAGGAATCTGTGCCTTGTAATTTGACATTATTGAATCGGGTGGTCTGAGCATTTCTTCTCATAAAGTCGATGATATCGTCTTCCAAAGGAGGCAATCCATAGGAATCGAAGTATTCCACACATCCTTCTTGAGGAAAGTAGACGGCTACCCAGTGGGTTCCTGGGAGATGACTGTCGTCCTTGTTGATCACATAAGCTAGATGGTCTTGAGGTTTGCGATGAGGGAGTTCATCTTTAGCACAGACGACAGGATTCCAAGAAGCCGTGTACGAACTGTGGTTCAAAAGGTAATAAAGTTCCCAGGTATCCATTGATTTGTGTGGTTTTTTTCTTCACAGGTAATGATAAGTGATCAATTTGATCCTGACCTTTTGCTTGAAAATGTCTGACAAGTAAAAGGCGTTTAGCTCCGACTTATTCTGGTCAAAGAGAGATTCGATGCGACGGCACTCCAGAGACGTTAATGGAGGAGAAGAATGTTTATCTAAGCCTTTATACCACTCGTTCAACACGAATTCTATCTCGATGAGACCCCAAGCTTTGTCCAGATATTCATCCAATTTTTCTTCTTGACTCAACATCAGACATTTGTCGTGTTGAATTTGACTGGGATGATTGTTGTGACATCCATAGCACTCTTCCTTGATCAATTCTTTCATTATATCTGCCAGGAATGTAGCAAAACAGGAGACTAAATGGGTTTCTTGTTCTGGCCATCTTGACTTCATCATGATAACTTCTTCGTCTTGAGATTCTTCTTCCACGGTCTCCTCACATTCCATCTTCAAAGATTCTATACTAGGTAAAGAGGGATAACAGCCTTCATAGCTTCTAATAATCTAGAATGACTTCTCTCAAACTGTTGATTTCTAGGGTATTGTCAGATTCTGCATACAGGATGACGTTCACTGTGTCAGGTAGAGGATTAGTAAACTGAAGTTCCACACGAATCTGGCCGGATTTTATAGGGTGGAAATGTCCTTCGTCGCTGCCTTGGTCTGGAGTGAAATCAAACGCCCACAAACCGTAGCCTCCTGTATAATCCTCGTACGATATGCCGTGACTGGTGTTGGTTCCTAACTGTCCGGTGGCTTCGTACAGGGACAAGTACGACCTCAAGTAATTCCTGTCACCAAACTTAGGCTCAAACGGTCGGGTACACAGTGTCTTGCCATCGCGACTGACTTCGATCTTGGCTACGTTCTAATGATGAAACAGGAAAGGATTTTCGTTGTGGACTCCATTGAAGGCTGAATTCTTGACGATACCAAGGATCAAACGCTTGGGTAACTGACCTTGGAACAGATGATCTTCGATCATGGATCGCTGTCCAGCAGGAATGGTGAACGTTTTTACTTCCACGCGTCGTATCGGATACTTGGCGGTCGTTCTGCTCAACGTTTGACTGATATAGTTTCCCACTTTGGGGAACACTTCCACGCGTCGCACGTCGAGCCTGGCTTCTTGGATGATGGTTTTGTACCCGTTAGCATGGGCCAACAAATGGAAAGCGGTACTGCTACGATTCAGTCTCAGGCGAATATCCACCCCGTTCAGTAAATACTTTTCTTGTAACCACATGTCCAAATGCAAACGATCCATCAGTTCTAAACTACGTCCTTGCAGAATTTTATTTCTACGTGTGTTAAACCCCACATTGTGAGGATCATCATCTGCTGTGAGGGCTGTTTCGTTAAACGTGTTATCACCCGCTGTGTCAGGTTTCCATACCACGCAAGCATCCAGATGAGTATTCTTAGCTTCTTTTCCGTACGTCAAGAGATTTTCCAGGTAGGCACGATACGGGTAAGTATCCATGCTGCTGCTGACCAGTTTGTTATTCAAGTACAAGTCCACTTCACTGAACAAGGAATGCATGAAATTGTTGACAGGAGCTACTCTAGCATCGCCTCCTGGATTGGTATTGTCCGTTTTGATTACTTTGACTTTCAAGTACAGGTAACTGCTATTCAGATCGATGTAATCTTCGGGTTGACCTTTGATATCAAACTCGATGGGAGCGGAATCGGTCAAAGAGGAGACAGAGTGAAATTCCACCCATTGGGATTCTTGCATGGTCATCATGGTGGGTGGCATGGCAAACAGATCCAGTTCCGACTTGGAACAAGCGTAAGATTCTCGGTGCATCATTTTTTCTTTTTCTCAATAATCGAAAACGTCTAAGTCTCGAACGGTTCTTCTTTTCTTTGCCTTTCTAGCTTTAGAAGTGTGAAGTCTGGTGAAAGGGTGTTTTCTTCGTCGTCTCTTTCTGCCTTGTCCTTGCTGAATGCCTGACTCGGTAGCATGCAGGGCATTTATAGGTGTGTCTCGTCGGCCCAAAAGGTCTTTGCCCGTTTGCAGCAAGACATTTTTGCCTGCCCTCATGAAGGCTTCTTTAGGGTTTTGTTTGTCAATGATGACATTTTGGAGAAATTCTTTGCCTTGCGTCAATGCCGCATCTTTCAAGGCGTGCAATCCTCGTGTCACGATCGGTTTCAACACCGGGGCCACCGAACAAAAGGCCGATTTTAGCATATCTCCTAAACCGTGTCCTCGCTGTTGAGCAACCCCTCGGTACACTGGATACATGACTTACGAGTCGTGAGAGGACCGTTTTCGAAAATGGAGTTTCACCGTGACTTTTCCTTTGGTGAATGGAATATTTTGTCCCAGATCTCCTTTCATAGCAATGTTGACTGTGTCCAAATACGACTTGCTGACAGGCAAATAGTGAGGATGTACAAATTCGCGGTGGACGTGATAAGTGTTTCCACCTTCCTCATCAGCGGCCGTGGCAGAATCCACTTTGAAAGGAATGACACGCAGTAACGGTACGGAGGTGTGTCCCACCACGTTGTACTCCACCACATCGGAGTACACAAACATCAAATTCAGTCCTTCATTCAGTTCTACTGGGGCACGAAATAACTTGCTAAAAGCCTCGTTGTCGTAAATGATTGGTAATTCGTTTTTCTTGATCATGGCCATTCTCATGTCCATGTCTCCGCCCAACATGTCAAACAATTCAGGACAAAATAAAATGGATATGATTTTACTCCCGTCAAATTTCATCAGGAAGCGACGAGCTGCTTTGTGGTACTCCAGGGTGACACTTTTTTTGACACTTTCCAAAGCTTTCAGAAACACAACATTAAACCTGGAAGCAATGGTGCTGACCAAATGTTGACCACTAAAATAATAGCCTGGGGGAATAAACAAGTGGTAGGACCACTTTTGAGTTTTGTCATCATAGCTTTTGTGATCATATTTGACATGGGTATTCAAGTACTTTTGCATTTGCTCGTCATGAACGTGTACCGTAAAAAAAATTTTGATTGGGAAGGACATTGAGGACTTGGGTCGGGTGAATGATTTCTACTAAAGCCACTTCCCAGTGGGCTTCGTGATCTAATTGGATGGCCTGAGGTAATTTGGCCGTGTAACAGCACAAAGGATTTTTGGGAAACACCTCTATGGAACTGTCACTGGGTAAGGTTAAGTAAAATTGGTTTTGGTGACTCATAATTCCAGAGTTCTGTGGCTGTCCGAGGGGTTACTGGACGTCAGAGGTGTGTCTCCGCCCAAAATGGGATTGTTGTTGTTGGAGTGGTGACTGGCACTGGACACAAGGTTCCCGTTCGAGGTGAATTTCAGGGAGGGATTAGGAAGCAGGTAACCGATGCAACTGCTCAATAAAATGGTCCACAATTGTTTGTCTCCTTGTTGCAAGCTCAAATTGGCGATGGCTGCACCGATGACACAATACACCACGAAGATTTGGCAGAAAAAGACGATTTGCGTTTTAGGCACACGTTCTCCACACCACACCCACAAGGGTTGTTTTTGTAAATCTTCGAGAGAAGAACTGGGTGAAGGAGTGGTCGACGTAGCTGCGTCTGTGTGAAAGGGCATGATGGTCACTTCTTTTTATAGTCGATGACTTGCGAAGCGTCGATCCAAGAATCAAAACTGGGCGGATATCCTTTCCAACGTACTTTGACTTCTTTGACACGTCGTTTGTCTACTTTACGGGTTCTGCGTTCGAGAATGCTTTCGATGTCGTACACGTCGTCTTCTTTTTTGGTGACGCGTAACTCGGGTAAGTAAAACGTTCCTTTGAGCACTTCTCCGTTCATGTCTTCTAATTTATAGACGGCAGGATGACGACCATGCACTCGTCCAGTGACACGAAACAATTCGGTCGTCCAGTTAGGTAAGTAACCTTTGTCGAAAGTGCGTTTGGTTTTGCCAATGCGTACCCAATCTCCTACGTCCAAGACACCGCTTTTCTAGGGGACAGCCCTCGTCGGGGACGTACCAAACAGGCGCTCAGACACCAACACTTCGTTCTAGGGAATCACTTCTTGCGGGGCACGTGCGATGCTTCGATAGTAAGATTGGTTGTACGCTTGCACCAGGTGTTGTAAGATGTCGATGTACTTCAGAGTGTGGTGATGCGTAAAATATTTCCACATGCTTTCTTTCAAAGTGCGTTGAAAACGTTCCACGATGCTGGCTTTGGTTTCAGGATTCTCGGTGGTAAAAAAATGAATGTCACGTTTCTTTAATTCTTTTTGAAACGGTTGGTTCAGAAATTCGGTGCCTTTGTCCGTTTGCCATCGAAGAGGGTGACGACCACTTTGTTTCAACACTCGTTGCAGGGCTCGCACTAACTCGCTGCTCGATTTGGAAGTCAAGGGTACGACGCAGGCAAATTTGGAAAAGGCGTCGATGACACAAAACAAATATTTGTAGCCGCGATTGTAGCTGGCCAAATGAGAGACATCGGCTAAATCGGCTTGCCATTGATGATCGATGCCTTCCACTCGGGTGCGACTTCTGGAAAACTTGCGTCGAATGGGTTTGTGTAAAGTGTAAGTAGCTTGTTCTTGTAACCATCGTTGCACTTGAGGTAAACGGAGACTTTTCAGTCGCGTTTTGGCGGTACGATACAATTTTTGAACTCTTGCGTAACCTGCAGGATGGGAGGGATCGTAGTAAATGCTGGCTAAGAATTTTTCTATTTGTTGGTTTGTGTGTTAATAAGGCACCCACTCTTGGAAGATGCTACTCTTTTTCTCTTGGGGTATTTTCTTGGACTGTAATGCTTTGCGTGTGCGATCGGCAATAGGTGTCGAGGAGGAGGAGGATGTCTGAACAGGGGATATTTTTTCTTGTTTCACTTCTGTCTTCACTTCTTTTTCTCTTCTGATGAAGAAGGGGTAGTCATCATCTTTTTAATCCATCCAATTCTGGAGGTAGGTGGTGTTGTTAACTTGCGTACTTTTTCTGGTGAAGTTTGAAACCCTTCCTCTTCTTCTCCTTTTTCTGTCTTGGTCACTGGTAGTGGTGGTAGTGGTACTGGTGATGGTGCTGGACTTTTCATCAAGGGCTTAAAATCTTTCAGAGTGGGAAGAGCTGTTTCGTCTGAGGCTTTCTGGTGAAAGAGTTGCAGTCGTTGCAAGAGTCGACCGTACTTTTGCAATTTTTCTGTTTCGGACAAGTCTTGGCGATCCATCAAGGACTGCAATTCATGTTGTAACTGGGACATCTCAGTCAAATGGGGATTGTGAGGTAAATGCGGGGTGCGTTGTTCTTGCCAACGATGGCATTCCATCCATCGCTTGTAAGGCACTAAAGCTAGTTTTCGTCCTTCCATGGGCTGTCAAGGGTCGATTCTGAGATCTTGGGACTTCAGAGGTCCTTTTTATCTTGCCCCTATCAGTCCTCCCAACATGGTTCCCAAGACTCTTTTCAGTAATGGGCCTAACAAGAGGGGTAAAATTCCTCCACGTTGGACCAACATCTTCTTCTTTTGGCGAAGAGGGATTTTCTTTTGAACCATTTGGCGAAGAACGTGACGATGTTTCCCTAAGCATTGTTTCTGGTGTTTGGACAAAGGGATCGTGCCTTTCAAGACGTTCAAACAACATTCGCACACGGTATCGATGACCTCCTTGGAAGCTGATTCAATGAGATTTTTTTCGTAGGGGTGGAGAAGCTTTGGACAGGACAGATAACATGTCCCCATGTTTGACTAAACGTGGAGGTAGTCCTTTCCTTTTCATTCCTTGGGGTTGTTTAGAAGAGGGATATTTTCTGGAGGGTGGCATCTTCAGGAGCACCAAAACACTGATACCCCTACTTGGTCACACACCTTTTTTTATACTGGAACGCGTCGCCACTGATTGTCTTTACGTCGTATCAACTTCAGGACAGGCATGACACGTCGTGCAGGGGTACGTAACGGACTAAACTGAGCCAGTTCTTGCTTGGACAAATCCAGTAAACTTTGTAACATGCCCGATCTTTCTTGAACTTTGATTTTGGGAGCAGGTACTTTGTGAGCAGCGGCCACTGCCACTAAATAGGATGGTCCTGCCACTGGAGAAGTTGTTGGGGTTATCAACGGAGAAGTTCTTCGTGTGATCAACGTCTCCAAGTACTCTTCAGTTCTTGGTGACACCAACGGAGAAGTGAATGAACCTGAGGCTACCGGAGACGCGGTCACCGCCTTTGCAGATCGTGCTTTGCGAGTGTAAGGTTGTGTCCTGGCCGAAGTACCTCTCTTGCGACTAGTTTTCTGTGGACTTTTCTTTTTCTGGGGACTTTTTCTCTGTTTCTTTTTCTGGGGGCTTCTTTTCTTTTTCCGGGGTGGTGTCTGGTAAGAGAAGGGTCCCGCCACTGGAGAAGTTCTTGGAGACACGGGTCTCCTTGGGGACCTGGTCTTGACACCGTGGCTCTTTTTCTTCTTCTTGGAGCTTCGTTTGACTTGTTTCTTGGGGAGAACTTTGGTGCATTAGGATCCCATCTTAAGAGAGAGCGAATGATGACCCCTCCTAGAGTACCGCTCCCTCCAGGTTTCAAAATGATTTGTTTTTTGGTTTGAGTGTCGATGCGGGGATCAGCCAGTTGGGTCAAAGCGACTTTGTTTCGATCAAAAAAGCGTTTGGTTTGATGAGGAATCTGAATGATCCCTTGCAGTAATTGACGTGCTGTCACCGTGAACCATCGTAAGACGTCTTTGAGACTAGCTTCTAAGACACGAGCTCGTGTTTGTGGATTTTTTTCTCGACTGATGCCATACAAGGCACGAATCAATTTGACGGGGAGATGTGATTGAAGGGACGTCATGTTGACGCTGTGTGACACAGACGAAAAGTGTCTGAGGTTTTTATAGAATTTTTTTTGTTGAGTGAAATTAAGTCGAGGACGGGGACGTGTACAGGACAGGCCCTCCGTCTTAGCCCCAGTGGTGAAACAATTGGGTACGAAATCGCAAATCATCGGGGGTCGTAGGTTTCAAATCGACAAGTAAATAGGCGTGTGGAGTTTGAGTGGCATCGTCGTACGCCTGAGTCAGCCAAGGCGTCCCTAACTGTTTGGCTAAGACTTGCACTTGCGATTTATCTCGAGGGCTTTTAAACAAGGCCACGTAATGGGCATTGAGACTGATGGTGCGATGGACTTTACTTTGTTGAAACAGATTTTGGGTGATGTAAACGACACTGGCATTACGGTGATGCCCTTTGCGCGTGAACCACAGTTTAATTTCTTCTTCGTCTTCTCCTAACATGTCGTCGAAAATGACCAAATGGGTTTGACGGGAGTCAGAGACGATGCCGTCGTCTTCTTTAGGAATGCCTTCCACAAACACGATGGAATCGCCTTGACTTTCTCGCAAGAGGCTGTACGCCGATTGCCACTCTTTGTAACACCACACGATGCGTTGAGGTGGACGATCGATCAAATGATGTTTATGTTCGATCAAGCATTTGACGAATTCGGTTTTGCCTGAACCGCTAGGTCCAGCAATGAGCATGTTAAAGGGATGGCGAAGATACAAAGCCTCCCAACTGGCACGATCTAAGTGTTCGTCGATGACTTTGACAGTGGAGGAAGAGGGAGCAGAGACAGCAGAGGTAGCCATAGTGTCAGGAATGTCACTTGTGACACGAAAACAAACAAGACGAGAGTTTATATACTTTTTTCAGGACACGTTTATTGAATGTTTTAAACATGAATACGAAAGACAAAAATACATAAAAGCCAAAGGCTTAAGTACAACGATAAAAGGCACATGAAAACCATTAACGTGGAATAAAAACAAGTGTCTGTACATGTTTTGGGTAAGGTTCTGACCAGTTCTATAGGCGGTAAGGTCACACAAGTGTCCTCCCGAAAGGGTCTTTCAGGCATGTCCACGACAGTCCTGTCCTGGGTGACGGGTTCTTCTTCTTCTTCTGGCACTGTCACTAACACAGGTTGAAAAGTGACTTTTTCCTTGAACAACTCTCGTGCATACTGGGCCACTTCTTGGGTCCAAGCCTCAAAACCCCCTTTTTCCAGGCACGGACATCTGTCCAGTGGGGGTGTAAGTCACAAGCTACACACACATCGTCATACACGTCTTCGGTAGCTAATAGTTCACGAATCTTTTTTTCCTGTGGAGGTCGAGAAGTATCCAGATGAAAACGCAAGGCTTTGAGCAAAAGGAGTCTTTCGTGACCATATAAGGCTATTGGGGTGGTAAGTACTGATCGTAAAGAGCTCACAAAGAATCGGCTGGTAAACGAAATCCAAGAAAACAAGTCACTAAGACACACATCACTTGTCGACCCAAACTGAATGGATACAGTTCTTGTAATAATTGATGGTAATGATCCACGGTTTGAATATGGTCATTGAGTTCCTTCCACGGAATCTGTTCAATCACTTGTGACATAAGCCGTGACATGGATTCCTGATTTTATAGTCTCTTTATTTCGGAAGCAATAAAGGTACTTTCTAACTAGACATCTTCGTTCTACAGTAGGGAATCTAAATCTTGCATACTGTAACCTACACTTCAGAGTTTGTTTAGATGTTTCCTCTTCCGCTAAGCAGATTCCACGTAAAATATGTTGGTAATCCTTTAACTCGTCTTCCTCAGTACGTTGCTCTAGGTGAATCTCGAAGTAACCAAAATTATGAACATTTAGTTCATTCACTAACTGAAAGTGTTGAACAAGGTCTGACCACTGAAACAATTTCTGACGAATCAGTCCTCTTATACCATTCAGGTACCAGTGGTTAAAGATCTGGTGACGTAACGGATGCAACTGTTCTTTACGTTTGACTTGTATTTTGACCAGCTCTCCGTAAATGCGTTTTCTCAACTCCACAGGCAAAGCACGAATGTTCTCTTGTAAAGCATCCATGAATAGGTCATACTAAATCCTCTTTCTGACACAAGAAATGTACCGTTTGCACAGACATGGTTTTACTTCAGTGTCGAATTTAAATCGTTTAGTCACTAATTTACACATTACAATTCGTTCAGAAGTTTCTTCTTTCACTAAGTTGACATTGTGTAAAAGATGTTGGTAATTCGTTAACTCTTCCTCTGGAATTCGATGCAGTAAGTTTACAATGTAGTAGATAGAATCATCAATAGCAAACCAATTCTTTTTAAAACCAGGGGGTCGTTGATCAATGTCTGTCCAATGGAACACTTTCAACTGAATCAGTCCTTGTATAGCATTCATGTACCAGTGGTTCAAACACAGGTGACGTAACGGACGCAATTGTTCTTTACGTTTGACTTGTATTTTGACAGTTCTTGGTAAATGCGTTCTCTCAACTCCACAGGCAAAGCACGAATGTTTTCTTCCAAAGCATCCATGAATAGGTCAGTCCGTACAATTCACAATCTTCTCCTAGAGCAAAATTAATCCATATACTGAGTAATTTCTGACCACTGCCACTCAGGGTAACGTCCAAGAATGTCACTGAACTCTTTTGATGTAAACGGTCTGGAGTAATATAATAGGACAAATGCACACTTGACCCAAAGAAATCTAACACATTGGTTGACTTTTTTCACTTTCCTCTTGTGAATTTCTCGGCACAAAAGTTCTACAGTTACCCATTGAGATTTCACTCTGGCAAGTCCCTGCCAAACTTCCTTGTAAATCTTCTCTTGCAGTTCTTTAGGTAATGATTCAATATCGTTTTTGAAATGAAGTTTAAATACTGGTCTCGGTGATGTCCAACATTTGACTCCTAGCCAGTCTGGTTTCTTCTTCGTCAACGACATGGTAAGTTACTTCATTGTCTCGGTCCCACTAAGGGTAAGCAATGACAATTCGGTGACCATCGAGCATGTTGTAGGTAGGCCGAATCTTGTGGTTCCCAGTGGTGAAGTGACACACCGCAACTGAAGCACTTGATTTTATCCCCTTCGCCCAAGTAGAAAACTCCGGCTCTGGCTAATTCTTCGGGGGACGGTCCTCCCAGATACTTAGGCCATTTTCCTTTGAACGATTGAAGACGATTTGCAAAGTCGCAGTATTCCGACAAACGCACAGGAAACGAATATTCGTCTTTCACAGGTTCGTTTCGATGAGGGTTGGGTGACATGGACAGGAGTTTAATCAGGGCTGGATGACATCCGTAGGGAGGTAGACGTGAAGGTGAACATCCACCTTTAAAATGAAACCCAGTAAAGTGTCCAAGAGGACGAGCGGCATCGCTTTCGCATCCCTCAGGTTTGACACGCACAGCATCACTTTCCATGATAGGGGTAGTGAGAACAAAGTTGCCATGATGCTTTACGGCATCGCTAAGGTCATAGCGTACAGCATCGTTCCCATCGCAAGGCTCACAATCGCATTCCACTTCAGAAGCCCGAAACTTGAATTGTGCTTTTCTGAACTTGTTGTGTGTTTCTCTGAAAGTATTCATCTTGTTCGCTTGGTCTTGGTAGTCACAATGAACTATCGATCTTCCCTATGGTTCCTTTTTATATGCAGACCAATACCGATATGTCCATACGGTAAGGTGAAATGATTGGGAAGTCGCACTCGCTTCTGGTACACGATTTGATAGACTTTTTCCAAGGGTCGACTAACGATGTGGTGAGTGGGTAAACGTACAATCTTGTTGGGTTGGTAGGTGGTCACTTTAAAGTGTTCATCTTCTCTAGACTGCAAAGCTTCTTTCAATACGCCAAAGTTCACCACTCGACTTGCACGATAATTCAGAGTCAATCCTTTCACATTACACGTCGTGTGCACTTCTCCTTGTTTGTCCCGTATTCGTAACCGTAATTTTTAGGACCGCCACTGGCGAAACTTAGAATCTTGTCGTCGGGGAGCTCGTCTGTCCAGGCTCCTAAACGGTCTCCTTCGATGTCAGGGTGATGTTGACTCGGGTGATGGATGTAAATGCAACTGTCCGTGTCAAAGTACAGGACACGTTCCCCTAACAGTTCTAAAGCTTCGTACAATTTTAAGCGAGCATGAGCTGTCACGTAAGCCGCAATGATGACATTTCCAAAGGGGTCGTCTTGTACAAAGTCCAGATCTTCTTCGTAATTCACTAAAATCAAATACTCGCGAACGACGTCCACATGTTTCTTGTATTTGGTTTTGTCGTTAATCATCTGGAAGTAGCGGGAAGGTTCTGTCAAATATTCCGTCTTGGGTAAACACGGTCGTTGTGCCATTTTACCCCACAAGCAATTTAACATCACTTTGGCAAACGATCGCCTGCCTTAATTTTTCTCAATGTGGTCTAAAGAGATGCCTTCTTGTGCCCAGTATTTCTCTTTGAATGTCTTTTCGTCTTCGGGAGCGTGACACCAGGAAGGATAGCCGCTGGCTTCTTGCTTCAGTTTCAAAAAGGCATCCAGGTAGTCTGCGAAAATGCCTTTCTGCGTGGGGTCACCCTTGTGGTATTGTTGTGTCTTGGGAAAGTGGCAAATTTCGTACACTTCTAACAGTTGGTATCCCATGTCCAAAGCTTTGAACAATTTTACGCTGACCCATGTCCCCGTCAAGGCCCGTTCTTCCTGGGTGTGCTGACAAGGTTGATCTTGGTTGCACGTTTCGGCACAAGTACGGCACAAAGGAAACATCAGTTTGCCTTGGCAATGGTGAGGTAACACGGGATGGTACAAGTCCGTGGAGGCAAAATTTTGCACTTGATCAAGCCTTCGTATTGTCGAATATCTTTCAGGTCGATGTGTTCCGTTAACAATTGCGGGTGCCCTACAGGAAAGCGGCAATATTTGCACACGTAAGGATACAGCGAACACACGTCCAAGTATTTGATTTCTTCTCCTTTCTCTTCGTCGGCTTGGTACAGCAAACAGGCGGCATTTGTCCTTCCTCCGTACAAACTATCCTTTGGGTTCAGGGGGTCCATGAACTGGTAACTTTCCACGAGGCGTTTAAACTCGGGATCGGTTTTCAAACGGTGATCGTATTCGTGTTCCCACATTTCCACCACTTGGTATCCTTCCTGTTCTAACTTTAGGCGTCGCTGACAAGTGGCCTGGTACAAGTCTTCCATGGTTCGTTGTAAAAACTGATTTTTAGTGCCACGGTCAGGGTAACAGACGGGACATCCGTGAAATAAGCAACCGTTAAACTCGTACACGATCTTGGGGTTTTCTAAGTCGCAGCCATCGACCGAATGCGTTCCGATGGTCTTTTCGCCCCCTCCATTGCGGGCATGCTGAATCCATTTGTCTTCCTTGTCGCACAAGTAACGTAACCAGCGTAGTGCTTTGACCGAGTATTGACGTTTGACATAGTTGGTCGTTTGAGGACTGATGACAGCCACGGTGTTTTCAGGCATGAATCGTTGCCTGTACACTAAGGAACACGCTTTTGCAATGGTGCAAGCTTCTTTCAAAGGATCGACCCCTCCGTGTTCCATGAACAGTTCTCGAAATTTTCCACAGCAACGCCGTAAAATGTCCACGTCGGAACGACAATACTTTAGCATTTCTTCCTGAAAGTCGAAAGGGCCTGAGGCGTGAGCCTGGTACCAAGCGTAGAAAGCTTCTCGTTGTTCGGTACGCATGTTGTCAGGGTCGTAATAGTGAGCCTCAGGTAAATGGGGTAGAACGGCGTGTTGATTGGCTTCCGTACTGAAAAAGTGTGGAAAGTACCCTTTAGCCATTTCTTTCATTCCAAACGTTTTAGGCATTCGGCTGAAAGGCATGGACAAGTAACTCATCGAATCTTTAAACTGTACTTGTCCCACTTGCATGAAAATGATTTTGGCTCCGTTCAAAGTGACTTTAGGACGTTCGGTGCCTTGTTCCGTATAGTATCTCAAAAGAAATTGTCCATCGTATCCGGAGAAATTGTGAGCCATTACCGTGGCATGACGATGACAATCTCCGTAACGTTCGATGTCCTCTTGGCTCCACGTCTTGTCGATGGGGTCTAAAACCCATTGTGCGAAATCGGCTAGCGTGTTCGGCCCTCGAAAGATTTTTTCACGTCCTCCAGGAATCTTACTACAGTGATGGCAATGACTGAAAATAGGTTCTTGAATGCACTTTTCGCAGGCTCGATGAGCCACGCAGAAATTAGGAATGTGAATACCGGTCTCTTGCATGCATTCAAAGTCAAAAAAGATGAAATTGCCTTTCTTCTTCGTGTGACCATCCTCTTTCTCTGGTTGGTATTTTTGCACGTAGCATTGGTGTTCCATGTCCACGATGTGGTGACAAATGTGACATTTTTTCTTTCCTGAATATACGTGTGCCTTGGCACTATTGGTACGTATGCCTTGTCCACACGTAGGGCACAATCTCAGGAGCTGACAAGCGCATTTCTGCTGTGAACCTTGCGTCTTCAAATGTTGTTGGTAACAGGTAGGGCTGACAAACGTGCGCAGACAAGCAGAACAATGCACTGGTTCTTGTCCTTCGTTCAGACAGGGTGGAGAGGCCAAACATCCTGAGCATTTCGATCCACAATGCTTGTGTTGCTCTCGATTGTTATAGCCATAGTCACATTTCTCACAGTAATATCTGTATCCCAGGAATCCAGTGATACTGGTAATGGTATCGAAATGTTCATCATGATGATAAAGGTGAATGTATTTTCCATCCTTAATGTCTTGGCCTCGAAACAACAGAGACCCACGCACTTCTTGAGGGTGCACTTTCAAGGTGTAGCGTGGAGCTAGGACATCTTGCAATTTTTGCATTTCAGGAATGCCACAGGGTGTGTCTTTGGGCAAGCCGGCTTGTTGTAACAGGAGTTCTGCTTCGTTTCGTTGTTTGGCTCGGTCGGATTGTCGCATAGTTTTCCAGGTTCATTTCCATTCTACCGTGTCGTTCTTGTTCGCATAGGTTCGTCCCACCACGATGGCACGGGCTAAACACATCTGGTCTTGAGGGTTGTTAATTCGGACGAGACTTGTTTTGGTGCTGCGAAGCTCGTCCACCAATAACATCTTTTTGCGTCCAGTCCCTTGAGGAGGAGAGACGTGGGTCATGTCCAGTGTGGCTTTTCCATCGGTGATGTCAAACTGGTCATTGGATTGTTGTACGTGTTGAATCTTGTCCATGACTTTGGAAGCGGTCAATTCTGCAGGGCTGCTAAACTCGATCCAAACAGGGGATTTCAAACCGTCGTGTTGTATGGAAAGTCTCAAGCGATCGTCTTCTTTGGGTTGACATTGTCGCTTGAGTGTGGTAAGTAAAGAATCCCACACCCCGGTGATGAACCCTTCTGCTTTCTCTAACGGTAATTCGGACTTGAAATCTTTAAACTTCACCGTGTATTTGTAAGCCGTGGTTCTAAATTTTCTAGAGGAGCGCTTTTCCGTCTCTCGAATGTCATAGTATTTTTCAGGGTTGACTAAGGGTAGTGAACTTTGTTTAGAGGGTTCGGATTCTGGTTCACTCATGTCCTCTTCAAAATCACTGGCATGAATTTGTGCCAAGACTTCAGCCCTGGTACGAGGCGATAGATCACGTTTCTGCCTCTTACTTTCTTCTCTCTTCTTGAATGAATTGGATCGTTTCATCTTGATAGCAAAAAGTCAAATGACTACAGTTTAACCACCATGGACTAATTTATAGTCATGGCAGACTAGCTTATATAAAAGGGTATGTGTCTTGTCCTTTCACTATCCATTTCACTCTCAAACCGAGCACAACGATGGAAGAGACTACCCAGATCGAACGTTTCATCAGAGCTATGCGAGGGGTCATTAAAAAATTTTCTTCAGACCAGCCTTCGGACTACTCTCCTTCCCTTCGAGATAAAAGTCAAGATACTTGCTATATCTGTCAGAAGAAAGGACATTGGTCTTCAGAGTGTCCAGACCATCAAAAAAGAAAAACAGGGGCTAAAAGAGACAAAAGTCAAGATACCTGTTATCATTGTCAAGATAAAGGACATTGGTCTCCAGATTGCCCAAAAAAGAAACAAGAGGAGTCAGAAGAAGGGAGGGATTCTTCAGAGGAAGAAGAGGAAGAGGAGGAAAAAAGAAGACTGGTGAAGAAAAAGAAACAGGACAAGAAAAGAAGAAGAGAAGAAAGTGAGGAGGAAGAGGAGGAAAAGAATGTGACGGTGAAGAAATTAAAAAAACTGAGACTAAACAATGAGACAGAAGAAGTCTATGAACTTTTTAAAGTGATTTGTTCTGAATTGTGAATTGGATTGTAAATATTTAAATAAGAGGTAAGTGTCTTTGGGTTTTGATTTTAAAATAAGAACGTACACTCACACACTCTTACACAGGCACGTACTATAGGGGTAAAATGGGGGTTTTTTTTGAGTTATTGGCAATTGAAAGTCTATCTCTTCTCGAGAAATGTGGGTGGCCCTGAAAAGGGCCTTTTTTGGTGTAGGGGTGAGTTTAAGCAATCAACTTTAACTGCCTTAAGCCTTTGTCACGGCCAAGGCCTACTTCTGGACTGCGTACTGTTGATGATGATGATTTGGTTGAAATCACTAAGGGTGGCACGGTAGGCTTAGTCACAGGGTTGGAGTGTTTAGCTCGGGAAGGTCGTATTCTCTTCGGTCGTGATAAAGAAGTCTGATACATTTGTTTCAGACTTCTTAACTCCGCTAAAATGTCTAACAGTACTTTGACCGTTTGATTTTCACACCCTTGTTTCTTTGCTCTACTTCTTCTTGTTGTTGTTTTTTTCTTACCTCTTCTTCTTGCTGTAGGAGAAAAGCTTGTTCCGCTTCCTTTTGCTGTTGTATAAATTTCTCCAATTCTTCTTTCTGTCTCTGTCTAAAATTCTCCACGTGCGGTAATGAAGAAGGTGACGAAGGTTCCGGAACAAATTCTTGCGAGGTAAGAAAATCCACAAAATCCCAATTCACCTCTTCTGAAAGTAAGTCCGGGTTCCCTTGGGTAGTCTCCACCGTCAGTGCACCCCAATTTATCGTTTTCTGAGTTTCCGTCATGTTGAAAAAACTGTCGCATAGATTGACTGCACACAGGCGCTAGCGACTCTATATAGACCACGTGACGTCACAGACTGCTCTCTTCCGATTGGACGTGGGCTGACTGAATTTTGTAACGCATGTTTGGATTGGTCAATGAACTCAATCCGTTTCAATCCTTCCTCTACCTATAAATAAGCGCAGTTCACTGCATTGATTCACCTGTTCTCGGCGCCTCAGCATGTGGACCGACGTTTAATCTTCCACCCTTGTGTCAGCAATGATGTTCAGGACGGACATACCGATGTATGTCCGATCCGAATGGACAGTTGTCCATAGGTCCGCCACAAGCCTATGGATACGTAGGATTTACGTGGAGAGGCAAGGATGCCTCAAAAGAGTGTTAGTGTATGGTCCTACCATTAGACGAAGCCTAAGGACAAGAAGAAGTCACAGATGCCCTTTATGTTAAGGGTATATATAAAACCAAAGGCCCTTTTCAGGGCCACTCCAATCTCTCGAAAAGAGATAGACTTTCAATTGCCTACCCTTTTTTATTTTATATGTGTGTGTGTGTGTGTGTGTGTGTGTTTGTGTGTTTTATCCCTCTCCCCTGTTCCCTTTCCATAGACCCATCAGATCAGGTCGGGACCTTATTAAAATAGGGTCCCGACCCTGTTCCATTTTCCCTTGTCGCTCAACAGACCCCCAATCTATTCCCATGTTCAATTTCCCTTGAGGCTAGAGTGACCCAAGTCTTTTCCCCCATGTTCAATTTCCCTTGAGGCTAGAGTGGCCCAAGACTATTTCCCCATGTTAAATTCCCCTTGAGGCTAGAGTGGCCCATGATTTTTCCCCATGTTAAATTTCCATTGAGGCTAGAGTGGCCCAAGGGGTTCTGTAATGCTGATTCCCATTGAGGCTAGGGTGGCCCCATTTACTACTGATGCCCTTTTCCCCGTAGTAATAGACATGGAGCAGTGGCAGCCACGTCGTGATAACATAGCACAAACACTACAGAAAAGGTCTTCGACTTTTATAAGACACATTAGTAACTATATTTGATTTTCAGACTTATTGTGGATGTGGCAAGCGGAGTATACGGTTGTCAAACATGCGCGTATCACGTGCTGTTAAGTTATTTTAAATATCATTTATAAACTTGGATATTAAGTTCGAGTTAAAATTTCGATAATTTTGCATATTCGACGTTTTCTCTTCCGTTATCTAATGATAAGCTAGAGTTATGAATTAAATCAACAGTAACTATTGTTATTAGTATACTTGTTGGTAATTCAATGCGTTATTCGCCTCATTCAAAATCAACCTTTCTTTTGTGGAAGGAGATGAAGTGGTTTAATTTTTAGCTTGCTAGACTTGCGACCGAAAGAGTACGGGTTCAAATCCTACCATCTTACCAGCCTGCGTCAGCTACAGTGGTGTGTCCTTGGGTAAGGCACTTTGCTCCAATTGCAATAAACCGACTTCTGTTGCTGCACCGTAAAGCACCAAACCAAATTTTCTGTTGGATTCAGCCATATGCATGCTTGTATGTTTGTACAGAATACTCAAATGCATTTTGTTGCGGACAGACTTATCACATCGGCATACTAAAATCATCATGTGCCTTTCGTGGGTAAAGATCTTAAGTAGAAGAAATAAAAACGTTGCCGCAGAGGTGAATGTACCATCCATTTACCGACATCCATAATCTGTTCGGCACGAAATGCGTAGATTAGCTGACAGGAACTTGTTTGGAACTACTTTAATGGCGATTTTATCATTATTGTAAGTAAGACGTATTTGCATTTGTTCTTAAATTCGAGCCTGTGTCAGGTCTTTTTTTTGGTGACCTGTCCCATTTCTGACAAATGAATCACCCTTCACTTGAACACTTACACTCGCGTGAAGATTTAAGTACCTTAAATTGTGTTGTCTGGTTAATATTGAAATAAAATCTATTGGCTAATTCTTTTAATTTCTTTTCAAACTCTTGGTATAATTTTTTTTGTTGCTTTCTACAATGGACATGTGTAATTTTTGCAGTTAAACCGGCAGTGACGTGTCCGAGTGGTAGGAGCGTCCGCCAAGGATGCGGGAGGTCGCGGGTTCGAACCCCGGCCGAGTCATACTAAAGACATAAAAATGTTACTAACAGCATTAAGAGGTTAGCGTTAGGACTGGTCGGCCTAGTGTCCCGATAATGTGACTGGGTGGGACAGACATCATGCTACATGTATGTGGCATGATGCCCCATTGCTAAGCATCGCTATAACTGCCACACTGCAGACATCATAGCGATACGACTGAAAAATTGTTCGAGCTGCGTTTGAAATCCTAAAACACACACACACACACACTGCAGTAATCAAAGTTAATAAATACATGCAGCATTTTGCACTAACAGATTCAACTGGATTCTTTGTTAAATAATATGATCTCACAGATCAAATGTTTGAATTTGCATTTTCTTTGCAACCAAAAGCACAAAACAAAATGTATTTAAGAATAGCAATCCTGCACAAAAAAACTAAATTGCGGAGTGAATCTCTAAGGATCCTTTCCGGTTCAGTTGGTTAGTAATTTGATTTTCTAGTTAATTTTGCAAGGTCTTAATTTTTCCAGTAATAAAATGTGTGCGATTTCACCTGTTTTGATCATAATTATTAGTATATTTTATGGTTTTCCCGAAAATGTGAAATCTCACGTGTTAATGAAGAACAAAAAGGAAAACTAATAAATATATCCATGCCTTACTGGAGTAATGTAAACGTTTGGACTGGATATGAGCTGACATACTTTCAGTGGAAGATCTCATGCCCATACAGCATGTATTAAAATATGCGAAAACCTTTGTATAACAATGTTAACATAATGCATTTAGTACTCAGTATCACGGTACATCTGGGACCCGATTTGGTTCTGCCGTATAAATATGTAAAGTCAGAATCTTGTTATTTATGTACTTTATTAATGTGTAAAATATTAGAGCGACCATCATGATATTAACGATTTTATAAGATTATTACAAAGTCTGTAATTATTAGTCGTTATGCTTGGTGCAAACAAAATATTTGGATGCATTCGGAATTTTGGGGGCGCTCTGCAGATGTTATGAACTTCCAAGAGAGTGACAGGTGTAACGTGAAATGTTTGCATTTTCCAATATGCATGCTGGATAAAATTTTGGCATACATCTATGTTACTTTCATGTGCTGTGGTTGGAATTTCATTGGATATTGTACTAATGGAAATTGTACATGATCTATACACACATTTAACCAACATTACTCATCTCATGTGTTACAAAAAAGCAGACTGAATTAGCCCACTGTGGAGTGTTTAAAATCCCCACACGTACTATCGGACGAAAAGGGAAAGATGCAAAAGAAGGGATGAAATCACATATCCTTACTATCGAGGACAAGGGGATTGAAAACTTCCCTGTGATTCGGCACGCGGACGTGAGAAGGAAAACGTGGCCAAGAGCGATAGAGAGAAATGTTAGATAATTTTCACAAAACCATCGTTCTAGTGTATATTCGTTTCTAGAGTATTCATGATCTGTTTATCAATAGCTCACTTCATGGCGGGATTTCTACGGCGAGTCACAGATAAGAGCGCACAAACAACCCAAACGTGGGCGGGTATGACGCCGCTGCCCCTAACAGTTACCATCACGTAAATAGGTAACAATCACCTTTACGATTGGGCAACGATATAACTGTTACCTATCGGTGGGTTTCAGTGGCCAAGATACATTGACATACAAAACATGTGTGCGATTAACAACATCAACAGTTACCATGGATACTTCTTTTAAGTTGTTCTAGAATACCCGAAGCATTTACATGATGTACACAAGATGATCCGTTAGCGCCAGAAGCGTTGTCGGTACCTTTTACGTGGTTGTCCCTGTATGAGTGCGCAGTGGTGGATGAATCCGGATGCAGATTTGCTGAATGCATAAAACTGGTACCAAATCTAAGGGCGAAGATACACTTGTCTTACACGTATGAAATCTACAGTCGTATCTGAGACTGAGTATGCGTGTAATCAATATCCAACAACTGCTTCAATTTCGAGAGAACTCTTGGATGGTAGTGTATATAGAAATGAGTACGGATCTGTGCACGGCAGCCATAAATGAGTTTCAGAAAGTTTTCTTTAAACTCACGAACAATTCTGAGTTCCGAAACAACTATGGAGAATCTGCGCAAAGGAATCCTCGCAGATCTTTTTCGTTATAGTGAACGTGACAAACTTCGAAGGCTCATCATTGATGCGGCCTTTAAATCCAGAAAAAAATCTTTGACGGTGGACTTATTGGCGTTCGCAGTAAAAAAAATAATTGAAACTAAGCTGACAAAACCAATTAATGTTGGACTTGGCGAAGCTGCTAATGTACAAGTTCTACTACGACAAGATCAAATCGTTTTGCCAGGATCGGGTCAATATGCTATGCGCCAATACTGACTCAATGCTGCTGCATATCACAAACAATAATATGGTCTCAGTGTTACCTTGAAGGGCTTAAACCGAAGTAACAATAAAAGGTGAAAACAAACAAGCATTCAATTTTCCCAAAATTTATTTTCCTAAAATATAAAATGAAACAAAGTGAAAGAATTAAAGATAACTTACAGTGTATGAATTCCTAAATTATCCGAAAATTGTACTATCAGTTTCACACTAATCCGGAAACTGCTCAAAGGTATTGCAAATGAAGGTTCTAATGTGTTTGTATGGTAACATACTAGCACCACTTAAGAATCACAAAATTGAAATCCTTGACTGTTTCACATAATCCAACACCGTTATTTAAATATCGAAGTCGAATACATTCACATGATTCGATAGGTACTGACTGTTTTAATGAAATGTTTTCCACTATTCTAGTGAACAATTATAATAAATTATAAATTCCTCTCTCTCTCTCTTACAAAGCTGACAGAAACTGTAGAATAACGTACGTAGTTCTTGAATTCGCTTATATAGTCTCTGTATATGCAACAAATCAACAAAATTCGAACCACTTAATGATTCTAGAACGATTTAAATCACTATATCGTCAAATAATTTAACAGTCATAATCTGACCTTCTGATTTTGATCAGCCAATCAACAATTAGAGCGTGCATGATACCTCTAATGGACAAATGCATTGCTAGTTTCACGTGATATTTTCGTTAACTCCATTAAAACTAAATTCGTGGCGTACTTGATCGAAATAGTTACTGACTTGACCTATGCAACCAGCCTTGGTTTATGAACGAGAACTCTACAAACATTGTACATGTACTTTACTATATTACCAGCCAAACACTGAATTAAAGAATTTGAGATCTAAATGTCATCAACCCAAATGACTTAAATAAAACAAAACTATATTATTAATTTAATGGATGATGCAGATATCTTTAACAGCGGGCATGTCTGAACCATGTTTAAGTAATGAATCTGATACCAGCGGTTATGCGAAAGAACATCCGTTGTTTAGCAGCACCAATAAAAAGATTGTCAGTAAGTTGAAAGGCAAATTCTCTGGTAAACCAGTCGAAGAGTTTATGTGACTGGGACCTAACGTGCATTCGATTGTGGTGAGAACATTCATTTTCATCAGCGAAACCAGCAAAAACATTAGAAAGGAAACGGGTGTTCCATGGGTTATTGTGCAGAAAGAACTCAACATTAGTGTCTCTGTGTGTGCTTTGATTTTTAACATAGCCTTAACAATTTTTCAGTCATATTTCTACAGTGTGGCAGTGTATAGTGATGTCTAGCACTGGGGCATCCCACTCAGCTACATTATCCTGACACCAGGCCGAACAGTCCTTACACTAACCTCTTAATACTGGGCCCCAAGCGAGGCAGCTGTTGTACCATTTTTATAAGTCTTTGGTATGGCTCGGCCGGGTTTCGAAACCGTGACCTCCCGCTTCCGAGGCGGACGCTCTAACCACTTAGGGCACCGCCCAATAGTTAACTATCCACCCCAGTTACGTTCACAAACGAATGTTTTGCATCAATATTGACTCAACTGAGACCAAAAAAAAAGATCCATAATGTTATTTAGTAAGGATTCACTTGTTCGGGTAACAGTTATTGCGCAAAGACGATCGTTAGATGCTAATGGTAACGGTGTAATTGATGTGTTTTTAAATGAAATAGTGCTAGACCCCAAGAACGCGTAATCGCCGGAAGTTTAAAAATATTGAGGAGGCTGATATTGTCTATAATTGTTTATCTTTTATGCTAGTAAAAAATGGTAATTGATTAAAAGTGCGTGTGCGTTTTGTACCTGGACGTGATGAGTCCGGACAGGGTCTGCGAATTGCGCAAATGTACTACGCGATTGTGATAGAAGAACAATGATGGGCCCTCATTGTTACTGACTTAAAAAAATAACGGAAGCGGAGCAACAGCTACGAGATGAAATCGCCAATAGAACCGGGTTGATCGTGAAATATAAACGCGTGTGTTTGGTTGTAGATGCAATATGTGGTCTTGCTGTGTCAACAACTGTTGTTCTTAGTGTCATCAGAATTGAAACCACTACAACCATGATAGGTACACCAATCAGAATTGTTTCCTGGGCTATATCGATAGTAACCGGTGTCTCTGTTGGTGCTAGGAAATTAATTTTTATACGATTAGACTCACGAATACGCGTTGATTCAGAACTTCTTGCAGCGGATAAAAGCAGTCTCATCAAGACTAGTAAACTGTATTCGGTGATTATCGAGGATAAAATTAGCGCGGCTGAGTTCGGGACTGCGTTGAAAGAAATAGAAAAGCACCGACAACTCCGAGCACAGACAAGGAACCACGTAGAGGATTTATAGACAATAAAAAGTCGAGTAAAACAATCTTCACTTTCGTGCATTAATAATCCACTGGTTGCACATTGCATGTGGCTTGCTTACCAAAATGGGTACAAGTCACGTGGGATAGATTCTGTAATGTATATCATGACCCAAAAAGGTATAATAACAAAAATTGAGAGAAAGGCATAAACGTCATAATGACACTGCTCATAGGCTTGAACTTTGGTCAGAAGTATTGTAAACTAAAGTTCCAACCATTCTGGCTCAGTTTTATAAAGTGAAAATGCCCTTCGTGGCTCCCTTCGTTTGGAGTGAAATAAAATACCCACAAAGGATATTCCTCCGCATAATCGTTGTAAGAAATGCTGTGGCTAGTGTTGGTACCTAACTGTCCTGTGGCTTGAGACAAAGTCAAGTAAGAATTCAAGTAATTTTTTTCTGGGCAAAGGTAGGTTCAAAGGGTCTGGTACACATAGTTTGGCCATCTCCAGTGACTTGTACCTTGAACATTGCAGACGATGCCAATTGGGTACCTGTCCTTGGAAACTACGATCTCTGACCTTGGATTTTAGTCCAGACGTAATAGTGGAGGTCTTTACTTAGACTCGTCGTATATGATACTTGGCTGTCATTCTACTAAAAATGTTACTGATGTCGTTTCAAACTTAGGTAAGACTTACTGCGCACGTAAAGTTTGGGTTCTTCGATGATGGTTTTGTACTAGTTAACATTGGCCACTGTACTGTTTCGATTCAGACTCAAACGTACATCCACTCCGTTCAAAATATACTTGTCTTGTGGCCATCAAAAGGTAAACAGTACTACTTCGATTCAGACTCAAACGTACATCCACTCCGTTCAACAGATCCTTGCCTTGTGTCCACATGTCCAACCAGACAGGAATATAAACAAAGTTTGTAAAGGATTGAACAAATTCAAATTGCACCTAAGTTGTCTTTTCGTACATAAAGAAAATTACTATCAGATGACTTTACTCAGGTCATATAATAACGAGATGTATAGTGTGAAAATTAACCAAGACGTATTGCGTTGTTATAACGTTATTTCGGGATAACATGTATACATTATCGCACGATTCCTTGACGTATGCCTGTCATAGAAATACTTCATGTTGAAAAGACACCAAGTATAGCTAAAGTTTGCTTCTGATTCATGGTATATGCAATCCCCATCCCCACCACACCCCTTCCTCCCTCTCTCTCTCTCTCTCTCTATTTGTCTCTCTGATAATTTCAGTTGCCTACATATTTCTGCTATAGAATACAATAAAAGGTGTTTTTTTTTTCTCTCTCAAAAGTCCTTGATCAGCGAGTTATAATTTTGTCGCGATCACCCGCACAGATATTTAAAAAAAAAATGTCTACCACTAAAATTTGTGTTAGTTGGTTTCTTTCGTTTATATCATCAATATTGCCACAGACTTCAGTCATAATAAAGTATTAATACCTAGATAGACATCAATTAGTAACTCAAACCACTTATGTTACGATCCTGTGGTCATAAACTAAGTAACAGAGAGAAGCAAAACCATCAAGTTTTATCAAACTTAACCCAAAAATTTAATTATCAAAGCTATATATTAAAATATGACAGGAGCCTATAGTATTATGAAGTAAATCAAAAATAATCCTGATAAAGTTCTATGAATGTGGAAAAGAATGAAAAGTTCCATATAAATTTCAAAACCGGAAATGTACTGGTCCGCCAAGAATCTTGACGTTGTCAAGAAGGCGATGTCAAGAACTCCTTTTGAATAATTCACAATAGTAATAACATTATGCTCAACATAATGAGCACATTCTATTTCCACTGAACATCTCAAACAAATGTTTTTCATCTCGAATAATATCTAAATACATCATAAAACACGTCTACAGACTTACAATAGGAACAAACAAATTGAGGATGGTACCAAAATAGGAATGAATCTGATTGCTCAGTTCTCTCCAGCAGCAGAGGGGCTGTACAGACCGAAACTTTTTGCACAATAAACCCCTCCAGGAAACTATTCCTCGATAGAGGGCTTATTTCGACGAAATAAACCCTTCTATTCAGAATACAGGACAAAAAAAAATGTCCCCCGAAAACTCGAAGAGTTTCCAGGGACAAACTCGTTGAGTTTGCACTGACAACTTGGGTTACTTCAATAAATCTGAAACAGTTTCCGTGGCGGGGTCGTTATTGAAAAATCCATGGGTCGGGTCCATCCCCTCTGCTGCTCTGGGAAATGAGTTTCCAAGGAAAAACATTTTTATGTTGCAAATAGTGTATCAAGTCCAATACGGTATCTTGTTCTGGGATCGTGTAAATTTATTGTCACAAATCCGTGAGGTTTTCTTTGAGCATGACTGAAGAAATTTTTAAATTTATTTAAATCCATATCGCCACCACACCAGGTTTGATGAATATTTCTCAGTGTATGTGTATCAACTCCATTGAATATCGCAAGAAGATTACAATTATCCCTGATTACTTTAGGAATTTGTGTATAACGCTGAGTAACATAAATCACATCAGTGTTTTTGTGACGTCCCCGGGAAAATATTCTTGCGGGATTTTTTTGCTTGTCCAACATAACATCATCATACACTACTAGGTTGTTAATTGATTCATCAAGATCCTCGACGCTGGGGGCTTCTTCGATATCAGTGATAAATTCAACAACATCCTCACCGTCTTTACTCAGCGCGCTTGCACTCTCATTAAAATCTTTTATAACGTTATAGCATCGTTGATCATCTACAGATGGAGCTATCAAATACAGTTTATCCCATTTCATCCACTTCATTATCAAGTTCAGCAACAGCTGTGTTTTACCTGAACCGGATGGCCCAATTATAATCGCGCGGATAGAGTTTGGTAGCACTGAATTATGCTTAACTGGCTCTTTCTTTTTTGTCGCAGAAAAATCTGTAATTTCCATTTGTATATAAAGAATAATAATTATGGATCTATATTGTGTGAAGTGTAAGGCACGAACCCCTACGAATGATCTAACAACCATTACAACAAAAAATAACAGACAAGCACTTTCTGGTAAGTGTACGCGATGTGGCACAAAAAAATTTAGATTTCAAAAAAAAAGCGAGAATTTAGCGGAGGTGACATTGCAGCCAAACTTGGAAAGCTCCCCGGAACTCCCTGGGCAAAGTATCCCGGAGAAAAACATCTCCCAGGATACAATTACTGCGGTCCAGGGACCCGACTAGATATCAGACTTGATGAACAATCTAAACCAAAACCGGGAGAGTATCCGATAAACGCTATCGACGCAGCGTGTCACATACATGATGTTGCTTATCGAAGTAAAGATCTACAAGACAGGCATATCGCGGATGTGAAATTAATTCATGCACTAAGCGCCATAAAAAATAAATCATTTAAGGAGTCACTCGCTAATTGGTTAGTAAGATCAGCGATGAAATCTAAATTAGTATTAGGCGCTGGATAATTAAATAAAAATGCAAGCGATTTATTATTCCCCAATCGGATACTGGAGAGGTAACTCAGCAATTAATAAACTCGCCAACGCGGCATCAGTAACACGCGAGGTTGCCAAAAATTGGCTATCAAAACAAGCAATATGGCAAATCTACTTACCACCACCTCGACAAATCAACTTTGCACATTTTGATGTTAGTGTGCCCAATGAAGTTCATCAGGCTGACATACTATTCCTGCCTCATGATACTGTCCGTAGAAAAATATACAAATACGCGCTAACAGTAGTTGATGTTGCCAGTAGATACAAAGAAGCAGAACCGTTAGCGACTAAAACAGCGTCCGAAGTCGCCTCTGCGTTTAAACGAATTTATCAACGAGGACCTCTAAACTGGCCACGATTATTACAAGTTGATCCTGGCAAGGAATTTCAGGGCGCGGTGTCATCACTGACAAAGCAGCATAACGTTACCATACGACGAGGACATACTGAAATTCATCGGGATCAGGCAATTGTTGAGCGATTTAATAGAACACTCGCTGACAGATTATTCGGATACCAGTACGCGAGGGAATTCATTTACGATACGAGATCTCGTGAATGGGTTGCAAGACTGCCAAACGTGATAGCCGCACTGAATAATGAAATTACCAGAACAACAAACATGAGACCTGTAAATGCAATCACAAAAAAATATATACCCCGCGTCAGTGAACGCGGACAACAGCAACAAAATGTTTCAACGCAGCCAGGGACGCTAGCGTCCCCACTGCTGGGTAATGTCACCGTTAGGTATTTATACGAACCAGGCGAACTAGAAGGAGGAAAAAAAAGAGCAACCGATCCCACATGGAGTGTTACTACACATAAGATATCCAGCATAACCAGATCAACTGGGAGAAACGCAATCTACAGATTAGATTCGACTGCTCCTCAACGCGGATTTAAACGCGAGCAACTTCAGGTGATTCCCGAGGATACACAATTACCACCCCGATCACTAAAGTGATCCGCACTGAAGTGATTCAATCATTTAAATAACTGCAGCAACACCTCTGCGTCGGTTACACTCAAGACAGGTCAACATCACATTTTCACGTGTATGACCGCGACTGCTATCTATTCTATCTACGGTGAATTGCCTTGGGTCGTTTTTCGAATACTGCCACAGCAATAAACAATTACAACTCGCACAGTGATTATTCTGCTGTTGTTGTAATTGTATTACAAATTCAACATCCAAACTTTGTTTGGGATCAAACTCTCTACCATTTTTTTTGTCGCTCTGTTTGTAACCGGCTAATTTCTTTCTTATTGTGTCATCAGCGATTGAGCTGTCGTTGACAACATCATCTAATACAATTCTTCGTAACTGACCTATCCTTCTTACTCTTGACACGGCTAAATAAACTAAATTTGACCACTCGATGCGATCATCAACAATCCAAACTGTTGTATCTGAAATAGTTAGTCCCTGCGAACTGTGGATGGTCATAGCGTATCCTAGCGTCCACGGGGATTTGCTCATTTTCAGTGCCTGTTCAACAGCATCAACATCAACTGTGACAATATCATTTAATACTAAATTCTGTTTCTCCGGACCCGACGCAGTCAGGCGCCCTGGAATATCAACATCAATATTCTGCAATCGCGTATCAGCTGGTCTATAACACAACGGCACTGGCAACATGGGAAATTTCTTCTGATGTAACTGAAATAACCGCTGCTGAAGTGTGTCCCTGACTATCTTTCTACTTGCCACAATTAAATCACCTGGTTTCCACGTTTCCCAAAAGTCGCTCAGCGAAGTCTCTGGAATTATTTCACGCATTATCTCACACTGGACTTTATTGGTTTGTAGCCTGATCAGTGCCTTAAACTCTTTCAGCGTTTCATCGAGTGCTCTAACATCGTTAGTTATTTCCTCATAATAATCTACAAAAGTTTTCAGCCACTCGTGTGGAGATTCACCTGTAAATGGGGGTGGTTGACCATGATCGCCGCACATCACCACTGCGGTATTTTTCTTTAGCAGCCAATCCAGAAACTGTTTTAATGTATCCAACGGCACAGTGTCTATCTCATCCCAGATGATTTTCTCGGGAATATATTTCGTTCCCATTCGTTCAGGTGTCCACGTGCCGCCGCTGTATTTGAAAAAACTGTGATACGTGCACGCGTTAACATCCCGTTGTCTCATCTCCCTGGCAAGTCTGTGTGTGGGTGTTAGCACAATCATGTCAGAGTTTCTAAATAATTCAATCGCTCGAGTTGTTTTACCAGAACTACCAGGACCGTTCAGATAAACTGTTTTGTGTCTTGTAACAGGATCGTGCACCGGCGGCAACAACGAAGTTGCCCCCGACGAAACCATCGAAGATATTTCTGCGCTGCGATACTCATCCTCGATTTCAACATCAGCCGATTTACAATATCCGTGTAACATTTCATTCTTTATTCTCCACGAGCCCCACGATGGATCATCCGATATAACATTATCCAACAGCGCTGAGTGTTTTTTATCAATATAAAATGAATCCGTTGCAACTCTCACTGCGGCAACAGGGAATCTATTGATCATCGACAACAAATTTATGGATACATAAGCCAGCATCGAAGATCTCAAATGTATGTACTGAGATGATTCTCCGTCAATATAACTAAAAACAGTCCCTAGTTTTTCCCCGTTTGACAGAAACACATCTTTGCGGTTACAGAACATGTTGTTCGTGGCTGCATCAGCGACAATAAGATCCAATTCAGTCTTGTCCATGATTAATCGACTGTGATGTTGTTTATGATCATACGCTCCACCTTGAGTGAATTTCCCTATTATTCTTCGTCCTAGATCTTTTGCTGTGCTTTCATCATTTCTGAGTTTGCTTTTAAGTACTTCAGGAGCTTTCTTGATGATAGCGTCGATAGAAGTTTCTGGATATTCTCGTGACCAATCTTCGATGACTTCTTCTAACGTAACCGGCGTTGGAGTTGGCAACCAAACTTCGGTTTGACGACAATAACATATAATCGCTTCGCTGACCGTCAGCGACAACAGTATTCGACTGTCAAGCATGTATCGCAATAACACTATCGGTGCCCATCGCTTCTCAACGAAATGTCTGCCAAACCAAACATAACACACAGGATGTAAATCCTTAGCGAATTTAAACGACGACACACAAGCAAATCCGGTCAAGTCAAAATCGGGTAAAACACCGTTGACAGCTACTCTTGTCATGGTATTGCCAGCGTGGCCAAACCGTTTAAAATATTCGCTGCATTCTCCACGCCCAAGGAAACTTCCTGGATAACACGCCGTCATGTCCACGGATATCATACCGCGGTGATCATACTGAGTATTCCACAAACCGCCGTGTCCGTATTCGACACAGCTCTGCTGGATATCAGCAAGAAAACTTTTCGGAGTTGGTCTCCATGAATTTCGTTCCCGGGCTACATGCGCGACAACACCCGGGACAGTAAAACAGTGTGTCAGTAACGTATCAGTGTTGCCAGCATGATATTTTTCTGCGAGTTTTTTCATTTCCTGCTGTAACGCCATTGTTCTGTATATTTCCCCGTTGGGTCTCACAAACTGATCATATTCTCCATCTTCGCTACTTCTGAATAACCACACAGACACTGGATCGGTTTTACTTATCTGATAAATAAAATCAAACATGCTCCCAGAATTGCTTTGCAATTCCGGATAATACTTCACAACACGGTCTTGCGGAAATATCCTAACCGAGTCAGTCCAGGCGTGACTGTTATGATCGATAATAGTTATTGGTGTTCCACGGGAATTGTATTTACACTCATACAATACCTCACCGGTTAACGATGAAACCGTTATAGGAAATTTTAGTAATCGCTCTAGCTCAGCAACATCATTTATTGACGCTCCTTTATCCGCTACTCGTGTCGCCCACGCTGTTATTTTAGTTTGTCTTAGCGGTGTTAGGCCGTTTCCTCGCATTGCATTTTTAAAATGTTCCATTACTCGCTCAGCTACACAATTCAACACCGACACCTTCATCGGTTTGAGTTTATCAACGCGTGGTTTCTTCATCGGATAAATTCCATAAACAACTGCGGTCACAGGATACGCTCTGGCATAATATGGTATATCAATCCCAACAAGTACTCCCGGTTTTGAGTCTTTACTTAACAGAACGGTTTTTCCACGAACGCCTCTGGCATCAAGAACAGGGTCTAGTTTGTCTCTGATAATCCACGTTCCCTCGCCGACTCCAACAATAAATTTTATCTGTACGAAATATCTTCTATCGTCGAGATACCCAATTATGTTACGCGCGATTGTATCGTTCATGGTAGCATCAATGATACGGTCACGAGAAATGCTCGCGTTTCCGAGGATAATTTTATACGAAGACCACGTGTGTGCGGCACCATCACGACGAAACTCTTCTTTGGCATTCTTGATAACACCAATTACCTCTGCTAACTCTCTTCGTCGTGGATCAGCGGTTAACCGGTCAAGATCGAATCTAGAACCTGATATGGGTTTTATTCTGGATAGTCTTTCAAAACCCATTATTATAATTAAGACAAATATTTAAATAGACAAATATATTATATGATGAACCAATGCAAGTGGATCAAACTAAATTCATCAGCGCCGTGTAGCAAACCCTGCAGAGGCGAATACTGTGGACAACATGCTCAACAGGTCCGCGGTGGGAGTCTAGGACCGATACCGTGTATCAGATGCGGCATTGGAGTACGAGGAAAAACGCAATTATGTTCAGCGTGTGGTGGAAAACGCTATCGAGAACTAAAACGGTATTATGATAAAAAAAATCCAGACTGTGATAACGCTCTCAAATGCGAGCGTGATTACATAAATAAGTTTTCAGACAAATTATGAATTAGACAATGATTTACTTATAGTATAATGAATCAAGAATTCGTCCGACATCCAACTATTCCAAATTATGAGGCAAACCGAGATGGCATAGTGAGAAACTACAGGCTGAGGAAACAAGTTGGTACAGTTGATAATGCTGGTTATTTAAGATTTACTGTTAGGAAAGGGAGGTATTTATGTCATCGTTTCGTCTATGAGGTTTTTAACGGAGAGATCCCTAAAGGCCTTGTCATTGATCATATTAACGGGAACAGACTTGATAACAGTATTGAAAACCTTCAAGCGATCACTCAGAGCAAGAATACCATACGAGGAAGAGTTAAATGTAAAACAGCTATAAGAAGAGCAGTGAAATCTGTGAATGTTGAGACTCGTGAAGAAATAATATTTCAATCAATGAGCGCAGCCGGTAGGTATTTCGGTATTTGTCCACCTTCTGTACAGCATGTCGCAGATGGGATCTACAAAACAGCATTTTCAAAGAAGCTCAAACAGAAGATTTCATTCTGTTATATAACTCTTATCGTTGACACAAACGACGATAACTCCTCCGAGAGTGTGTAACGCTTTGCAGAGTTGTCGTTGCTGGTCAGAGGATTTGCTCCCCCTAAGAAAGCCACCTTGATAAAATATTTTATCGAGTTCATAACATGTAATCATTTATTTACCGTAGAATATATATTTTTTTACAAACAATATCCTCGTTTTACTGAATATATCCGACTGTTTTGCTCTTCTGTGCTTGTTATATGACCGCGCTTAAGAAAACATACAATTAAAATATTTTAAACAAGTCCCGCCCACTGCTAGAGCGAATTTCCAACTCGCAAGTAACAGTTGGGTTATATACGAAATCGCTCCCTAAGACCTTTGGGTCGATCGAAAGTCAGCACGCGCAAGCAAAACCATAAATTTAATCCGCCAATGGCGGGTGTCTTTTGTGCACCATCCAATGGTCGATTCAATGGATGGTTTTGCTCTGCTGCTGACCGTAGAAAATGACCCACCTGTGTATGTTTGTGTCGTCATAGGATAAGGTCTTAGGATAAGTTAGGATAAGATTACATGTTCATTGTGCCTTTACTTGCTGTCATACTCGAATCAGAGGTTAAAGGTTGTCTGTTCTGTACCGTCTCTTAGGATAAGATTACATGTTCATTGTACCTTTGCTTGCTGTGATACTCGAATCAGAGGTAAAGGTTGTCTGTTCTGTACCGTCTCTTAGGATAAGATTACATGTTCATTGTACCTTTGCTTGCTGTGATACTCGAATCAGAGGTAAAGGTTGTTTGTGTTGTCAAATAAATGTTTGCCGGGCCTGCTAGAGAACTCGATCCTAGAAGCCAGGGCTGTCTCGTCTTGTAAATAAATGTGCCTCTGAGTCACTTGGCAGTCAGAGGGGTCCGTCCTTAGGATAAGTTACGTGTTATATGTTTGTCCTTGTCAATTCACTAAACACGTCTTCTTGAGCCTATAGAACGTTATTTGACGATCTAGAGGCTCTTGCAGGGGATAAAGTGTTTCGTGTTACATGTTGTATTGTCATGTCGGAAGCAGTCCTCGTGGGGTTCTAGAACGTTATTTGACGATCTAGGCCCTTGCAGGGGATAAATGTTTCCGACTGTCTCGTTTTGTTTTGGAAAGCTAGCGTTTCTCATGCAAAGTGTTTCTATTAAAAATATAAAAATATATAATAATATGAATCACGAAAATATAAATACCATACTTGTTGAAATTAAAGAATTACAACAGCGAGGTTTTAATATTTTACTAGACACTGAAACAATTATGTCAGATTTTGAATCCTTGAATGAGCTATCACGCTTGGGGAAGAACAATCTCCCTGCTCGTTATAGGTTCATTAAGGGTTTGCAAGATCGTGTTTACAGATCACTTGCCGGGATAACTGAAAATCAGGTATCTGAATTTATTCCACTGTGCCGTGCAGTTGAGAAGATTCGTCTTGGATTGTCACAAGAGTATGAGACTCGAAAATTAATTAGCACCAGGGTGAGACGGTTAAAAGGTTATATAAAGAATCTAGACACGGAAATGCCTTGCATTTCTGACAAAAATACTAGTGTTTCTGACTACGAGGCCGACAAGGAAGTATAAACCGCATAGCGTGTGACTCACAGCACAAAGTGAAAGTAGAACCTGAGAACGCTAGCGCCCCCCCCCCCCCCGCTTGGAGTGTAAAGCACATTTCCACGGGTAAAAAAAAAGTGTATTATTTTTTTTGCCCTTGGAAACTCAAAGAGTTTCTCAAGTGAAGGGCGCTTTCAGATTTTCAGGATTTGCTTAAGCGTTTCAACATCAATACAGGAATGAGAATAGTTCATAATCTGTTCTCGTTGACACCAAACTATGATCATATGATTTTGCTGTAGCTCTGTTAATTGTGACGGAGTTAACAAGAAGTCTTCGTCACCATACACGTCAATAACTATTTTAACGGGGAAATACTGTTCTGGGAATGTCTGTATTTGAAATGCGGTTTTTATTGCCTCGTAAAGAATTTGCTTATCATGAATATGAACTCGTGCATGAATGTACTCGGGTTGATACATTATACACAACCGTTTTTTTTTAAATGCGTGCTAGCACTTTCAACGATAACTTATGCTGGTTTTGATAGGGTATTTGCACGATAAAATGACGAAAATGGATCAGTGCAGAAAAAAAAACTATTATAAATATTATGGATCATTTGACTTAGGACTTCACCAGTAAGTTTATACTAACAGTCTCGTCACGCAGGTCCAACAAATTCCCCCTCTGGTCGGTGAGTTTGAAATTTATCGTTGACAACCACGGGTTATGACACCGTAGATAGACCGGATTGATTGGTTCTTGCACAATCAGAAAACCAGGGGGGTCTCTTGGTGTGAACGTATACAGGATAAACCCCTGTTGTGCCGTCGTAGTATCTGATGCGCTGTAACTGCCATCGATGACGTCACATACAAGATTGACCGCAATAACATCTGTGATATTTACGATCCCGGGTGAGATGTGTCTGCCATCGGATGCTGTACTGTTGTCGTGCTTGAGAATAACAGGTTGTGGTTTTATTCGTTCGTACGCGGCAAGAATATCTTCGAAAGATTGATCGATGAGATCAGAGACTGATTTTCTCAGCTCGGGCACGTTATATCCAGGAAATTTAAAATCTGAAATATCATTCACTTGAATACCATATTTAATTGCAAAATCTGCTCTGGCTATCTGTCTATAATTATCATCGATATAGTCTTTAAGATCCAGTAAAGCCTGAATTATTCTTAGATTTATAGTTTCCATGGCCGATGCGAGTTTGTTTAGTTTTTCTATGGTTGTGATAATATTATCACGCGGACTTGTTAAATCAGAAATATAATCTTGGAAATATACTCGCAGGAGTTGTAGCTGTTGTTTATGTACTAGATTGATCGGAATAAATAATTCAGATTCTATATCATCTAGACGGTAAACACGGAGCTCCTGCCCCCCCTTAACACGTGGAGCTTCTATACTCCAAGTATCGGGCATTAAAGTACTTTTTCTTGCTAGTAATTGATCTGCAAGGAGTAAATAATAATTGTACTCGAGGTCGTGTAGTGCTTCTTTATAGGTCATAAAATCCGATTTTTCAGGTTTTGGTGGACGAGGTTTAACCTCGGGGGCCTTTGGCCATCCTAATAATGTTCGGATTGAGCTGTTATAAATATCCACGGCGTATCCTGGCGTTGAGATTTCAATGACCGCAGACAGCGTTGGTTCATGAGCTGTTATAGATATTTTGGCTTCCTTGCCGGTGATTCGTTTTATTTGGCGTTGTATCTCATTATTGATTTCTTCGATCTGATAACTCCCAGTGGGAAGTGTAATTGTATTCCAGTCAAGTTCACCCTGTTCGCCGGAGTCGGCTTTGCTTTTCCCGAACACGAATGAATTATTTGGCTGCAGACCACCAAATGATGCCGACCTAACATTGGGCCAGCTGTGATACACACTGAGCTTTGCTAACGCGATTTCACTCACTGGAATTGGAGTTCGAAAATTAATACCGAATTCTGGTGTCGTCGAGGACACTGAGATCATTGTGGTCCTTACCGGTGTTGTGTTTGTGACTATTTGTTGAAGCAGTTCTATTGACATTATTTATTTGTTTAGTTTTCAAATAGTCATTGTACGCATCTGACATTAGTTTGAATTCAGAATCTGATATCGTAGCGTCGCTACTTTGCACGTCTAACGATGATGATATCAGCGATGATAATTTCTGATATGCGGTCGTGGCTGTATTTAATTTTGTCGTGTAATCGTGTAATTTTGTGTTAGCACATGATGATATTTTTTTTGCTATGATGCCGAAAACTCCAGCTGTTGTTGTGGCCGCGGAAACACAGATCGTGGCGGCGACTGCTGCAGTTACCGGAGTGACCGCTGATAGTATTGCTCCGGCAGATGCAACAACGGCAGATACTGAATAAACCATAATATCCAGCACTGTTATGCGGCGCTTGTATTTTTTTACTTTTTGACTAGTTACTTCGATGACAGTTTTTAACTCAGATTGCCACTCACGGACTTGATTGTATCGATATTGTTGAGCATCTGGCGTCGTTGACATTATTCAATTACGCGGTAACCAATTGAGGCGTTGCAGCGACGAATTCCAAACAAAACCAGTAAGATGTTGCTGTTAAACTATCGTCCTCGGCTTCAAGCATAAATGTTTCCTCGGTTCCGCTGTTTAGTATTACAGTGCAAACCCCGGAATACTTATCGGTGGAATGTCTCCAAGGATATGTTGTGAAGATTTCAAATTTAGCGGCTGAAAACACAGACAACCTGTAAACACCGGTGGCTGTTGCTGTATATTTGATAGTGTTATTTTGTCGTGACCATGTTGCGAATCCCGATGATACCGTGAATACGATGTTGGTGATATGCCCCGGAGTAACTCCAGTGGGAACTTTAATCAAACTGGTTTTGTTAACGATATCAGGAATACCCGATACGATATCCTGCTGTGTTTGTTTGATCGTGTTAATGTCGGTCTTTACATCAGCGAGTTTTACATCGACGACTGGAGGAGTCCCAAAGAACTTATCCACGACCTCATCAGTTTTTACGAAGTTTCTTCGAAATCTTGTAAACGCGCCCACGTGAACATCATGCTCTGCACGCAGCGTATTTAGTTTACCGTTGACGATGTCCACGTATTGTTTGTTTGACGCATCCTGGTCGGATTCGGGATTCGCTAACGCGGTTATTTTGTTGCCGCTCATGCTGAGTTCGCCTGTCATCGTGTCACCGGCTTTTTTCACACATTTATCAACACCTTTATCAATACTGTCTTTGATGCTTGCGATTGATATATTCGAGTCCTTGATCCGGCCGCCATCACTAAATGCAACGAAGTTATCCTTGGTAGCTCCAAGAACTCTGCGAATTATATCATTCCACTTAATGTTGCTCGTTCTTAGTTTTCCTTGCCTGTCTTGGAAAATAGCAACTTCATCTGGGTCAACTCCAGCTATATTCAAAAGATTATCGACTTCATCTTTGGTCGCATATTTTGAGAGATCAGCATCTGTGCTTGGTTTACCTCCTCGTGTGAAAGGTCTTCCGTAAATATCCACCATTATTCTTATTGCTGTTTTTCAAATGCTAGCATTTCTCGATGCGGTATATTCATACACTACTTTATGAGGAGGAGTTGCTGGATTTCTTGAGATTGCATCAAGAACATTTAAAACCTCCCTCCCACAAATGGGCGGATCAATTAATGTTTGTGTTGGTAACGTCGACTGCCACACTGGAACATTAGAAAATCTGCTGACATACTTGAGAAACTCAACTGGCGGTGCTAAACCGTACGAATCAAAATAGATAATTCCACGTGGATCGATCGCGTAAGCAACCCAGTGAGTTCCCGGACCATCTTTGTTGTCGAGATTGATAATGCCAGTTTCTGGATTATTCGGTCGTTGCGGTAATTGATCTCGCATAAATACGCCTCTGAAATGTTTTACACGCAATTTTTTAACAGCATCGAGTAAATCAAAATTGCTCAACGGCGTTAGAATTTTTTTGGATACCATGATGGTGGAGTTCCTGGTAGTCTTAGACCGCGTCCCTTTTTTTTCTTGTATCCTTTTCCCGTTGCCTTTTTTAGTGCCATTCCAGCTGCAGTTCCAACTGCACCGAGTGCTGCGGCTTTTGCTACGGCTGGTGCTGCCGCGGCAATCAACGCCGGTATTGCTGCGAGAAGAGGAAATATTCCACCGGTTTTAGTCATGTCCTTGATAGCTGCAGCAGAGAAATCAAGTCGGACACCGGTTTTTGCTGTTAGTGCCTTATTAAAATGTTTAAGCTGAGTATTAGTCAACGACAATTTGTTTGGACCACCAGTAATCTGATCTCGTTTTAGTGTTATTGATGTCCCGCACGTGCTTGCGTTCTTTGATTGCAATTTCTTCGTTTGACCGGAAGTCAAGGTGACATTAACATGACTGTATGACATTATATCCTAAGTTTGATTTTAATTGCGTTACATATTCTCGATTGGAGCGTCGATGACCCTCATTCGTCCGCCAACACCTTCAAGCAGCATTGCTTTATCGGAGAGTATGACAGCAATCGCTCTGTAACCACCAGCAGGAACACCTACACGAGCTCGGAAATGTAGGTCGACAACAGATTGTTTAACCAGATCAAGATGTTCCAGCGAAAAGTAATAAATCGGATATAAACTCATAAAGTCTCGCTGTGATATTTGCAGGCCAGTGTCTACATTAAGGTCGCGCCCCATAAATGACATCAGACGATGATACGCGCGTGCGACACGATGATGTTCGAAATCTATTAATATATCCTCAGATGGCTCCTGATGCCCATTTATTCTCAACGAAACTTCAGAAACTCCAAGTGTATCAAATACCATTGGATTTCTTTCCTGGCTATCTGTTCTAGCACGGTATTGAAATGCAATGAAAATATGTCGTGGTGCTGATACTCCTTGTTGCGATGATATATGCCATGTAAACAACCCACCATTATCACCCTGAATAACGTCTGTGGTTGTTGTTTTCCAGGATAGCAGTGATTTACCGCCCGTGTCCATGAAAGACAACAGTCGTTGTTCTTCGGTGATTGACGGAGACAACACTGGCATCCACAACCACAGTTTAGTTAGTATTACCTGACCAGGGGCAACAGCAGCATCTCGCCAGATAGCGTCATTATCATCAGGTTTTCGCACAAGTACAACTGTGTGTTTGGCACCGAATATGACCTTGTGGACATCTCTGCAGAATCCAAAGATGTGAGACAATGGAATCACACCTGAGAACTCTTCATCTCCACTTAACATCGATCTACGTGTTGCAAAACCCAAATTAAAATTTTCGTTCATCGATGCAACTGCGTCACCGGCATTATTCATTGTTACATTCCTGTTCTCGGGGCTGTCGGTTATATCCTTTGCAAACATCATTGATGGTCCGGCTGATCTGGTGTAATCATCCGAGTATCTCGCCAACCCGAGAATTGTTGTGGCAACGTCGACGTTATCATGAATTGTTTCAATTTCTTTTCCATCTATCATGTAAATAGCGGATTTAAATAACGCCATGATGCCGTTGTTAACAAATCCAACTCGGTCGCCGATTCCGTAGTTAGTGTTATCATTCTTTAAAAGCCTACCTTCAACTTCGATGAAGGCCTCAGCGGGCAAGAAGTATCTACTTGTATCCTGGACCTGTAGTTCAATTCTTCCGCGTTGGTTAGGATCACGTGCTTCATAAGAATAATATTGAAAATCACGTACAGAATCATCTTTAAGTACTGGTTTGGACATATCAAACGCGTCATTGGATTTTCGTGCAAACATTATTATTATTTGTGATGATCTAATTAAAATGTTATCGTCACCGGAAACCACTACCAGCTATCAAATTAGCAGTTACACTATCTTGCAACGCTTTGGAGGTAATTCCTGCTGTTGCGATCTCAGCTAATTTCTGATTTACGGCCTTATTTACTACGCTACTAACATTTGCCGGCATAGCTTCAGTGGATGGTAGTTTTACTGGCACCAACCTCTCGACTGGGTTTTTTTTTCGTATCAGCTGTGCTAGTCGATCCTTGATTGATTGAAATGCTTTCCCGGCAAGACTACCAACAGTGCCAATGGCTTTATCCTTGACAACATCAGCGGCTTTCATCGCGAATTGTTTTGCTAACGGTCCAGCTTTCGGAGCGATTCTTGTGACTAAATCCCTAACAACATCACCGACTCCATCTCCGTAAACAACCTCGTATACTGGTAATCGTGAGTTTACTACTCTGACACTTCTTGGTCTGCGAAAAGAATCGTGTAGTATCATTTTATTTAATTATTGTTTATCTAACTGAATTTGCTAGCAAATTTAATTATTAGTCGCTGTGGTAACCGTCTGCGAGTTCATCAATGAGCCCCCGGTAGATGCTGATATCCATGATGCCACGCTGAAATAGTCTCTGACAGATATCTGCGGCTTCATTTATAATTTCCGGAGAATTGTTTCCGGCACGTCTTCCTCCGATGAGAACTTCCAACCGTGATACATCATCGATGATATTATTAGGGCAGGCAATAAAACCGGATCCTAAACCCTCCCCTGTTGATGGTACAATTCTTGGGGATAAAATGTCTTGAGGCAAACTTTCAGAAGATGTTGTTAAGCTAATTATCGGCGACCTAGTTTGTTTGAATTTTTGGCCCCGCGGACTTCCTTCAGATGCAGCCTCGTATTCACTTAACGGAGTTAGGTCAGGATCTATTGCTCTTCGCCGTGAAGGATATTGTTGTCGTTCTGTGTGTTGCAACGGTGATTTTTCTTCTTGAGGTTGCGATGGTGGAATTTCAAGTTTACGTATAGCATCTACAAGTCTATCGTATTTTGTATCGTCCCTGCTGATTTGTTTTTTATTTTCACGTATACGATACGAATATTTGATAAAATTATCATCTGTCATAGAACCGTGTTCTGGGTTTAAAGACACATCTCTTCTAATCAATCCTAACAGTATTGTCTCAGGTAATTTCTCTTCTGGTACATTTTTAAGAAGTTCAATATAATCCGGCGTAAATCTTTTGGCGGGGTCAGTAATTCTCCCTGTTACTCGCTTACCAGCAGGTACTGACACAACAACTTCATCGGGTGGAGGCGGGGGTTTAAGTCCAGATGAAATATCCTGTAAAATTTTCCTTTGCTCTATTAAAGCCTCTTTGGTAACAGCTGCGGATTTTTCAGTAGCTTTGGTCACGGGTTTAAATAATTCCTCCGTAGTCTCTGCAAAGCCTTCCCGTGCTTGCTGTCTTAGTTGTAATTTTTGTCTGACACTATCACGGACAGGAAGAAATTTCTGAATTGCTTCGAGACGTTCTCGAGCTAATCTAGTCGTATGTGCTTCTCCAATATTTGCCATTATTTATTTGTCAATGATTTAATTCCGCTAACATAAAAATGTTTTTCCTTGGAAACTCATTTCCCAGAGCAGCAGAGGGGATGGACCCGACCCATGGATTTTTCAATAACGACCCCGCCACGGAAACTGTTTCAGATTTATTGAAGTAACCCAAGTTGTCAGTGCAAACTCAACGAGTTTGTCCCTGGAAACTCTTCGAGTTTTCGGGGGACATTTTTTTTTGTCCTGTATTCTGAATAGAAGGGTTTATTTCGTCGAAATAAGCCCTCTATCGAGGAATAGTTTCCTGGAGGGGTTTATTGTGCAAAAAGTTTCGGTCTGTACAGCCCCTCTGCTGCTTCTCCTTATATACGCCTTCTATTACAAATATATTTCACAACATACCCCACATTACTGATTATGCTACTAAATTCATTTATATTTACAAAAATGCCTATTCATGTGACTTTGAACCATCTAAACCCCATCAGCCAATGAGAAATTAACCTAAAGTCGCTATTAAGTCGCAGTATTGAGATTATTATTAGAAATTTTCAACACACGCTTAAGTATCTATATTCCTATGTAATTTTAGGCGCTTAACAGACCCTAGTCACGAAGAGAAAATCTAATTACCGATACTCTGCATTTACAGCCATGAATAAAACTTTAACAAATTAGATGAAGTCACCAGGAGTAAAAAAAAAAATATATATACATGTACATACCACTTAGCTAATTTATCTTTTGGATCTATCATCTATCGCAAGTCTTGTCCCAAATTACACCAATCAAAATAAAGGGAATTAAAAGTTCTTTTAATAGTATCTCAGATATGCAATGTCTTTTTTAAATAGCATGTGCAACCAGTGAGGAAATCCTAGGAAATTCTTTTTCTGTAAAAATCTAACCAATGCAAAATACGAAACTGTAGAGCGCCCCTAAAGACACGATCGGGCCGATCCATCTCAGCCTTTTTTGCCAGAGGCAACTCACCAAAGAGATAAAATTTATGTGTATTCTGCAAATACTTCCGAGGTTATTTTATGATCTGACGGAAATGACCGAGCGACGTTTCGATTCCATCAGAAAGACGAGAACGATATGAGAAGTCGAAGTTATTCGACTTGCATATTAAAGAGACGAGTGTAACCGAATGTTGGGGGTGGGGGTAAATAGCAATAAACCAATCAAATTACATATTATTTGTAATGACCAATAGACGCCGCTTTTTCATTTACGTACTTGTCTTATCCCGTGAACCATAAAAAAATATTTACTGGTCTATTTTTAGAAGTTATTTTATCACATATAAGCCCAGTTGGAATAGTTTGTGACTCAATTCGCCTGTATAATTAGCTAGAATATTGGAGACGCAGATTCATTTAATGTGAGATTGGCGTATAGCTAATTAATCGTACATTTTTTCAGGAGGGGTACATCTTTCTACAAGATATGGCCATTGACAAGCTTCAGATTGCAAGGTTAAAGAGTTTGTAAATATTTGTAAAATTTTGGCCCAAGATGACTTCATCGCAATCCATAGCAGCAAGTTCCAGAGGAGTCCGACTTTACAAGCTCGTTATACTCGGAGATGGCGGAGTTGGCAAAAGTGGTTTGTATATTGATTTTGGAGACTGGAATTATCAGAAAACTATCGTTGTTTGTAACCTTAATTTCAGCGCTCCGTTGCCCAAAGAAATTGACATGTCTGCTCATTCCACTTCGTCTTAGTAATCGTATGGAAATTAGAGCAGACAAATTATATCATTCTACAACCGGTCTCGAGAAAAAAATTAAATTATTCCTAGAAATCGGTGGTCGGTGGGGCTTTGCCATTCATTTCATAAAACCTTTTTGACAAAAAGTTGACATTTTAGTGAAACAATGTTCTGTTTTCTTAAAGATCATGAAGATTTGTTTAGCTATAGTCAGCCTCCAATCCATTATGAATTATATCCCACCTTCTATTTATCAAAGTAGTTACCTTGCGCAATTACAGTCTTAGTCAAACTGAAAGTTAACCATTTATATCATACAAATTTCAAACCATATCTTGCTCTTTCCAAGCAGATGTATGTAGTTTGGAAAAATATAGTCCATGTTGAGTGCAATTTTGGATCTATGCTATTTTTAGGAGACATATCACCTCCATCAGTGTTGATATAAATGTGGTGAGGGTCATTTTGTGGTGTGTTATTAGAATCATAGCAATATATGTCAGGATTACAAAATTTCCTGGGGCCCAGGGTGACAGAGTGGTCAAAGGTGCCCGACTTCTTAGATGACTGAAATTCACCTCTGTCTGCATGGGTTTGAGTCTGCAGCTCTATAAGACGGCTTGCCAGTAATTTTCCATGAGTCAGTGGTTCTTCTTACGTTTTTCCCCAGATATATTGGATGCTGTGTATAGCCTTTACATTTCCCCCCAGGTTCTTTCTCCACCAGATATATTGGATGCTGTTTATAGCCTTTATGTTTTCCCCCCGGGTTCTTTCTCCACCAGATATATTGGATGCTGTGTATAGCCTTTACGTTTTCCACCGGGTTCTTTCTCCTCCAGATATATTGGATGCTGTGTATAGCCTTTACATTTTCCCCCGGGTTCTGAAATCATTTGGTTATTGTTCAAGTTTAAAAGCTAATTGTTAATATATAATTTCATATTTCTAAAAGCATTTCAGGAATACTTCATTTTGACATTCAACATAAAGTCATGGTCAGTTAGGTACGTGTTTCATTTGAACATACTAAAGATGAAACTTCTTTGAATGGTTATCGCTTTGATTCAGTATCATCCTATGTCCATCATTTCCACCACAAATACAATATCTGACTATACTAATTAAATTGGTTTGTCAACTATATCTGGCACAAACACCTGTTGACACGAAAATTATTTGTACGTAAAAGTTCTGGCATAAAACACATACTGTGAAATTTTAATTCGTAACTGATAACGTATCCCAGAAATCATTGTCCGGAAATACTCTTTCAAGATGACAAGCTTAGGGATATGATATGAATTTAAAAATGTCAATATTGTCTGTTTGTAAACAAAAATAACTGCATTTCTATTTCATAGCAATATGCACAATCTCGGTTCAACTGCACTATTCTGTCTTTCGATATAAGCAAGGGAACATACAGCTATATTTTTATTTTCGTGCTATATGGCACTTAATTTTAAGTATAATCTATTTATCGTTTCGATGAAGTAAATGGTGACGTCTGTGAAAACAACCCATACTGCTGAATTAGCACTGGCATTTGATATGATGGAGATGAATTTAGTTGGAAATGTCTCCTGAACATTTTTTAGTAGAATTTACTATTGATGATTTATTTTTCTTGTAAATATATGTAGTGTGTACCCAGTCTAAAGAAATAAAGAATTTTTCATTATTTTGACAGAAAAAAGTCATTAAAAGTTATTTTTTATTAAAACAAATCATATCTTTCATGTTGCTTAATTTTTTTCATGAAGAACCTGGATTTCTTTCATAAAGAAATTTGCATCAATGTATATTTATGGTTAAAGATTTCTTTAAGTTACATTCTTCATTAAGTATTCACCTTTTCATGAAAACAAAAACTATGTAGTGTAAGGATTAACTTTCTCTAAAAGGTTTGCATCAACATGTAAAGTCAGTTTTTTGTGAAGAAAGTGATATTTTTGTTATTAATACTCATTTAATAAAATTTATCATGAAGATTTTGCACTACCCCAGCTGATACAGTGGCTTTGTAACCAAACAGTAAGTACATATTTAGTGAATGCAACTTTACCTACGGTGTACAGGTTCGGAGCTGTGGTTTAATGTGACCTCCTGCATTTTGTAATCAAGTCAGGAGGTATGGTGGATCAATGATTATGGTTAAAATACCAGACTTGCAGCTGAAATGCTGTGAGTTTGGATACATAATTATAGTCTATTATATTGTATTAAACTGGTTACCATGGCATGTCCTTGGGCAAGGCACTTTACTCTGATTGCCTCAGTACTAAATAGCCTACTTGTGTTGCTTTACTGCAAAATACGGAGCCCAAGCCTGTCTTTACCAGCCTATCCAGCAGTACAGTGTGCCAGGGTACCTTGTTAGATCAGTGTGGATTATGACTATTTTTACAATCATTACCTTATATTTATTTGGGTGGAAGAACACAACTGTTTCCACCAATTGCATTCATTGTACCTCATAAAGTACATTGTCTTGGCAGTTACTCAGTTAACACAATAAATGGATCATTTAACCATGAAAAGGGATGACATTTTGTTTTATTAGACCTGTCTGACATAAGACTACATGTGAACTCATCATAGTGAAAAATTTAAAGATTCAGCGGATTTATGATGGCTGGTGTTAGGTCATCCATCAGCAATTAACTGGTCTTGGGTTATCATATTGGTTTTAGCTTTTAGCAAGCTAATTGAAGACAGCCAAAAAATAAACATTAATATAAAAAATGTACATTAGCTATCCATGGATCTTTGGAGTGGCATAAATGCTGCTGGGTATTAGACTTAGTTAGATTCTTTTTACTTTCACTAATTACAGGTTAGTTAGATATCTAATCTATTCTCATCCCCTTTTCTTATTAGTCAGAGAAGGATACCCTTAATATTTTTGTGCATTTAATTTAATAAATCACCAAGGATACAATGTTCATAAAGACTGATTTTTTTCTTCTTTTGTTAAATTTTAAACCCTCAACAAAAAAGCTACTTTTACGTGAAAGAAAGTAAAATCTTCATTAAAGTTTTTCTCACAAAGACAAAGTTACTTTTGTGAAAGAGCACCATCTTCATGAAAATGTTTCTTCTTTTATTAAAAAGTGCCATCTTAATGAAATGGTTACTTTTGTGAAAAGGCTTCATAAGGAATGTTGCTTTCTTCTTGATGTAGTGCCTGTGAGTTATCCAGTGTACTAAAAGGAGGTAGCTGTAAATGTTGATGCAGATTTCATTAAATAATATATTTCCATAATTTAAAAAGTGCCACCTTACCATGAAGCTGGATATTAAAAAGAAAACCCTTCTTGAATAAGAGCTTTGTTACTTGATAGGAATTTTTTTTATGATTACTGTAATGTTTGACAGTATAGTTGTTTTTGAGTAAAGAATGCTTACTGTGTAATTTGAATACCTGTTACGATTAGGTGAACTTTGCCTAGCTTGCTGGCGATAACAATATTGCCTCCCCCCATTGCATATCTTATATAAATATAGTTGACACTTTGTTTTGTTGGTCTGTGTCTGCTGCGTTGGAGGATGCCATTTCAGGTGCAGTACACAAGTAGAACTAGAGCTACAGGACATGAAATTAAGATTTTTTTTCACTTACAGAAATAACATATTCTGACTTACAATTGATGTTTGTGTGATTTTTTTTTAGGACTTATAACTCAATATATTACTTTTATAACGAAGTAAGTGAAATATTAGGCTCTATATGGATAGGTACAGCATAAGTGAAAACAAAATTGATACATGCTTCACTTCCATTTCACGTATAAATTATATAAGCCATAATCTGTTAAGTATAAATGATATGGAAGTTCATGGTCTAAACAATTTCCAACTTTGATGGATCATACACATGAAGCTAATAAATTATTTGTTGTACTAACATTGAAAATGGTATTTTGTGACAAACATTCAGCTGTGTATATTCTAATAAAATCATAAATAGATAAAAAAAATAACTATCATTGAACACTTAATAATACTCTTTGACACCAAGAAGATTTTTTTTCAGTGGCAAAGGATCGAGCCCAAAAGATTTCCTGTGTGAACTTTATTGTTATTTAGACTTGGTCATGGTTTCATGTCTTGAATTTAACCCATGGCATTCTGCATCTACAAGCTGACATGTTCCGTTGGGTGGTTTTGTTTTGTTTGCATTTTGTGATTTTCAGCATCATATCCTATTAAAGTTTATTAGTCTTCTGTTATCAGCTGCAATGGAATGACCATCAAATGTGATTGAATACTACAATATTAGTATTAGCCTGCAGTAGAATGGCCATCAAATCTGATTGAAAACTACAATACTAATATTAGCCTGCAATAGAATGACCATCAAATCTGATTGAAAACTACAATACTAATATTAGCCTGCAGTAGAATGGCCATCAAATCTGATTGAAAACTACAATACTAATATTAGCCTGCAGTAGAATGGCCATCAATTCTCATTGAAAACTAAAATACTAATATTAGCCAGCAGTAGAATGGCCATCAAATCTGATTGAAAACTACAATACTAATATTAGCCAGCAGTAGAATGGCCATCAAATCTGATTGAAAACTACAATACTGATATTAGCCTGCAGTAGAAAGACCATCAAATCTGATTGAAAACTACAATATTAATATTAGCCTGAAGTAGAATGGCCCTCAAATCTGATTTAAAACTACAATATTAATATTAGCCTGCAGTAGAATGGCCATCAAATCTGATTGAAAACTACAGTACTAATATTAGTCTGCAGTAGAATGGCCATCAAATCTGATTGAAAACTAACATGCTAATATTAGCCTGCAGTAGAATGGCCATCAAATCTGATTGAAAACTAACATGCTAATATTAGCCTGCAGTAGAATGGCCATCAAATCTGATTGAAAACTACAATATTAATATTAGCCTGCAGTAGAAAGACCATCAAATCTGATTGAAAACTACAATACTAATATTAGCCTGCAGTTGAATGACCATTAAATCTGATTGAAAACTAACATGCTAATATTAGCCTGCAGTAGAATGGCCATCAAATCTGATTGAAAACTACAATATTAATATTAGCCTGCAGTAGAATGGCCATCAAATCTGATTGAAAACTACAATACTAATATTAGCCTGCAGTTGAATGACCATTAAATCTGATTGAAAACTAACATACTAATATTAGCCTGCAGTTGAGTGACCATCAAATCTGATTGAAAGCTACAATGCTAATATTAGCCAGCAGTAGAATGGCCATCAAATCTGATTGAAAACTACAATATTAATATTAGCCAGCAGTAGAATGGCCATCAAATCTGATTGAAAACTACAATTCTAATATTAGCCAACAGTAGAATGGCCATCAAATCTGATTGAAAACTACAATACTGATATTAGCCTGCAGTAGAAAGACCATCAAATCTGATTGAAAACTACAATATTAATATTAGCCTGAAGTAGAATGGCCCTCAAATCTGATTGAAAACTACAATATTAATATTAGCCTGCAGTAGAATGGCCATCAAATCTGATTGAAAACTACAGTACTAATATTAGCCTGCAGTAGAATGGCCATCAAATCTGATTGAAAACTAACATGCTAATATTAGCCTGCAGTAGAATGGCCATCAAATCTGATTGAAAACTAAAATACTAATATTAGACTGCAGTAGAATGGCCATCAAATCTGATTGAAATACTAATTTTAGCCTGCAGTGCACGATTCAGAACCTTTCAAATTTGGTCAAAAGGATCTTACTTGATGATGATGGATTCTGCCTGATGCATATCTTTGAAAGAGAAATTGTATTTATTTCTTGGGGGAATAACTTAAGTTTATGGTTATCACTTATTTCTTTTATTCTGCTAAAAATTGGATTGAATATTTTTTCATAAGATCAGAACTTGTAGGTAGCCATTTCCATGTACAGCTATAAATTCTGTGAAACTGATTTGTATTTATATAAGGACACGAGGGGAGGGGGGCTAGGGAAGAGACTTTCATTAAAAGCTCAAAATCAGTTTATTTAGTAGAAATTCACTTGGATCTAATGTATAAGTAGTGAGTGAATCACTTAAATGTAACTGTTATGTGAACTGGACTTCACTTACACAAGTGAAATGACTAATTCTGCTATATAGCACCTATAAGTGACCTTTAAGTGTAGTAGGTGACTGCCTCATAATTCACTTATAAGTGAAGTCTACTTCATTTATACGTTAAATACCTAATTTGCACATGAATTCTTAATTTGAATATAAAATCCTAATCCAGGCATCAGCAATCTTTCAGAATGGCTATACCAGGTCCACTCAATTGTAGAGTGTTGTGAGTCAGGTAACATTCATCCATTTAATTGAGTGATCATTTTTAGTACATACAGTACAAAACTACAACTTGTATTACATGCCTTTCCAAAGAGTCTGGTTTGCCACCATTGGCACATGTGCCATGGGTGGCAGACATCTGTCCTAATCACTGACCTTTATGTTGCTTATCAATGACCTATAAATAAAGAGAATACTGTAATTACTTATGAGCCCTTTAGTATTAATGAATTTAAGCAACCTTTTTAGCCGCACATTGTTTTGTTTTTTTTCATGAGAGAATTAACCCACAGGATCAGCCCAAAAATTGTTTTCTGCTCCTGCCAAACTTTCACTGACATTGTTAAAATAAAACAGAGGCCAGTTCAGTTTTTAATACAACATTTATTACTCATTAACCTGAAGCAATAGCGTTAGCTGTAGTGGCTCATTGGTTAGTGTGCCATACACACAATCAAAAGGGTGCAGGTTTGAATCTTACCAAGGTCAGCTATGTCCTTAGGCAAAGCACTTTGCTCCAATTGCCTCAGCACAATATTACTACTTGTGTTGCTATGCAAAAGCATCAAACAAGCAACAGACAAAACAATAGGAAATGTATTTCACCAACATAACTCAAAAATGGAGTACCCAGTACACATCAGTATTTTCTCCAAATACTCTGTGCAGAAGGTGCACAACATCACAGTCATTTCCTGGATCATACTTGAGCCATTTGTGTTTATTTTTCCAACAAATTGGGTACTTTTTCAGTCTCTTGATCACACTGTCTGTTGTCATTATCTAAATAATGCTGTTTTGGTGATGGCTGTGCACCTTGCAAATACTTCCATATTGTTCCAACTCTATTCCTGAAACTATGTAACCAAAAGAAACAAAACTGAACAAGTTTAGTAAAATCAACAAAGAATTTATTTCTTCACGTTTCAAAGAGAAAATTTAAGGAACACTTACAGTAATGTGAATTAAATCCCTAATAATCCTCAGTGTTCGTTTACAGGTCCAATAGTATCAAATATTCCAGCTGAATTCTAATATTCTTGAATGTCCTGATGTACCACACTGATGCAATCCAGAATGTCTTGGAATGAGTTAGGTGTTAATCTGAAGTTAATAAGCACTTAGTAATTCCAATAAATAATTTAAATAAATCTCTTCTCTTGGCGTCTGTCCATCTATGGGAGATGATGGTGTAGCTCCAGAGTAAGTTGTTTCTCCTTCTTTCTAGCTCTCTTTTCAGCTTGCTTTATGTTCCTGTCTTCCTCGGCTTTTTGAACATCCTATCTGATGTTTAGGTGCCAGGTGCAACGGTGATTAGCACAGCTCTCCCAGTCGTCGACATTGATGTTGGCTGTCTTTATGTCCTTCTTGCAACCATCTTTGTAGTGTAGTCATGATTGTCCAGACAGTCATGCGCCTTCTGCTAACTCCCCATATAACATGTCCTTGGGAATGCAGCATGGGTACATTCTCTTGACATGGCTGAGCCAGCGAAGGCACCTCTCGCTGAGAATGGAGAACATGCTGTTCATGTTGGCGCATTCCAGAACCTCTGTGTTGGGTACTTTGTCCTGCCACTGAATGTGTAGAATGCGCCACAAACATCTCGGGTGGAAGCTGTTGAGTTTCCTCTCATGTCTCAGATAGGTGGTCCATGTTTCGCTGCTGTAGAAGAATGTGCTGAGCACGCAGGCCTGGTAGACGTGCAGCTTAGTCTTCTCAGTGATGTTGGGGTTGTTCCAGACCCTCTTGTTCAGTCTGGCCATCACTGCTGCAGCCTTGGCAATCCTGCCATTCACCTCAGAATCAATGGAGAGTGAGCTGGAGATGTTAGACCCGAGGTATGTGAAGTTTTCAACAACTTCCAAGTTGTACTCATCGATGGTGACAGAGGGAGTGGAGTCTGCATCCTGCCCCATGACATTCATTTTCTTCATACTGATGGTCAGCCCAAACTCCTTACAGGCATGGGAGAGGCGGCATACCAGCTGCGGCAGTCCATCTTCCATTTGTGATGTCAAGGCTGCATCATCTACAAAGAACAGTTCATGGATGAGGACCTCTGTGACTTTAGTCGTAGCACAAAGACGGGCGATGTTGAACAGCTTGCAGTCAGCCCTGGTATGGATGGACACTCCCTCGCTGCAGTCCTTGAAGGCGTACTGGAGGAGCATGGAAAAGAAGATGGCAAAGAGCGTCGGCGCAAGGACACAGCCTTGTTTGACTCCACTGATGACTGTGAAGGCCTCCATTGCTGTGCTATTAAAGCACTGTGCTGTGAAAGTTCTCATGGAACAACATAATGAAAGTGGGCAGTCATGGGGGGGGGGGCAGCCAATCTTCTGCATGAGTCTGAAGAGTCCACTCCGACTGACCAAATCAAACGCCTTTGTCAGGTCTATGAAGGCAATGTAGAGTGACATCTGCTGCTCGCGACACTTCTCCTGAAACGTGTGTAGTGAGAAGATCATGTCTATAACTGACCTGCCTGCTCGAAAGCCACACTGGGGCTCTGGGTAGATGTGGGAGGCTAGGGTCAGCAAGTGCGCCAAGGCAACATGGGCGAAAGCCTATCCGACAGTGCTGAGGAGGGAGATGCCCCGGTAGTTGTTGCAGTTGCTACGGTCTCCTTTGTTCTTGTACAAAGTGATGATGTTGGCAGCACACATGTCCTGGGGGATGTGTCCCTGTTCCCAGCAGAGGCAGAGGAGTATGTGTTGGGGCTAGAGCAGTGCTGATTTCCTGCTCTTGAGGACTTAAGGCGGAATGCAGTCGCTTCCAGGAGCCTTCCCACAGTTAAGGCGATTAATGGCTTTTCCAAGCTCTTCCAGGGTGGGCAGTGTGTCTTGTTCCTTGATGACTGGCAGATCTGGGAAAGCATCCAGGGCGTTATCGGTGATGATGTTTTGGGTTGAATACAGCTTGAGATAGTGCTTGACCCATCACTGCAGTTGTTTCCTCGGGTCTGTGTTGACTTTGCCTGTCTTGGACTTGAGGGGGGCAGTCTTGGAGGTGGGGGGCTGTCACCTTCTTGATACCCTCATACATTCCTCTTGCTTTTCTGGTGTCGGTAGCTCTCTGTGTACTGGTGCAGAGGTTCATCCAATACGTGTTGGCACAGTGGCTGTTGGTCTCCTGAGCATTGCTCCTGGCAGTCCTGATGGCTTGTAGTGTACTGGTACTAGGTACAGCCTTGTATGCCAGGAGGGCTTTCCTCTTTGCTTCTGTCACAGGCTCCATCTCGCAGTTGGTCTCATACCAGTCGGCATTTGTGCACTCCTTCTTCCCGTAAGCAGTGATGGCTGAATTGTACACAGAGTCACGGAGGTGGGAACAATTGGAGTCAATGATGTCATCAGTTGTCGCTTTGGTGAGAGCTTCCTGCAGTTTGCTGGTGAACTGCTGTTTTCTCTGGGTTGCTTGCACATCAGGTGTTGATGCATGGTCGACCCTTCATCTTGGCATGGTGCAGCTTCTTGGGTATTATTCCCACCTTGCTGGCCACAAGGGAATGGTCCATGTCGCAGTAGGCACTGTGGTAGCTGTGGATGAGGACACTGGCCAGTTCTGCATACCTGGTGATGACGAGGTGTAGCTGGTGCCAGTGGCATGAATGTGGGTGTCTCCATGACACCTAGTGGATCTCCTTGCATTTGAAGAAAGTGTTGTCACACATAGGCAGTGGGAGCAGCTGCAGACTCTGGTCATGGATTCCCACAGACGGATATAAAACAGGAAAGAATTATTTGTTTATCAAGTACTTATTTATGCACATACCCACTTGATCTAGATATAAGTCATTCTGATGGAAAATTCCATCAAACTGTAAACAAGTCTCATTCTAGAACATTGAGAATAGTGTGGACTCTAAAGCTGTGTCACCACCTTATTTATATCTTACAACATTGACAAAACGTTAGCTGTATAAAACTGTTGTTTAGAAATGACTGTTATCTTAAAATACATTCCACAATCATTTACAAAAATTGAGCACACAATATAGATATACACCACAAATATATATACAATTGTCCAAGCACAATGCATTGCATGTTTATGAACAACAAAATAAAAATTACCAAACATTGTTTGTATAGTGCAGGATTATTCACTGAGTAGGCAAGCCTGACCCTATTATATTTGATCAATAGTAGCCTGATACCCTATACCTCTTGTTGTCATCAATAACGAAATCATTGCTTGGGAGCAGTCCACCAGGCTAGTTATACATGTGCATTGACCATTTTGACAACAATCACAATATTGATGAGTGGCTTAACACCTGTCCATTTGCACAATAAGCATTTATTGTTCCTTGTCAGGTGCATAATGATAGTAAGTACTCAGTTCACACAATAAACAGAACAGTTGACCATTAAATGATATACTAACTCGGGACTACTTGTTAACTGTTAAGTATCCAGTGGTCATTTTCACAGTTCTAATGGATTAGTAATGGCTGGGTTTTAGTGATCTGTCTGCAAAATTACAAACTGAGGATAGTGGGTTAACATTAATTTTGTACCCTGGAGCTAACCTGCTTTGCTGCACATATCAGCGTACATGACGTTGCATGAAAAATCAAAAAAGGACAAAGCCTGAAGAAATCTACTAATAAATAATTATATTTCACAAGAATAATATAATGGTAAATACATGGAGTCTAGGTATGTTGCCTGATAATTTTCACCATAAATAAAATAACAGGTAGTTGAGCTTATTTAAGGGCTTGACACAGATCAGATCAGATAACATGATGTGTCCTTGGGCAAAGCATGTTGTTCTATTTTCCATGCCATGATATAAACTTTGCAGTGTTGCTCTGTCATACAACACCAGAAACCACACCAAACCAGTATATTTTCTGCTGCATTCCAGCAATTTTTGAAGACAAAAGTTTGTTAAATGATAAAATAATTGAAATAATCTTGTCCTGTTTGTATTTCAGCACTGGTGATACAGTTTGTCAGCCACAGATTTCTTGAATACCATGACCCAACCATAGGTTAGTACAGTATTGAAAGTAACTTTTATTTATTGGTTCAAGTACAGTGTGACCCTGCTGTAACACACTCCGTTATAATACTAATTCGGATATAACACAGTTGTGGTGTGGCTCCCAAAATTTCATATACAGTGTGAGCCCGCTCTAGCGCACTCCGTTATAACGCGAATTTGGATATAACATGGTTGTGGCATGGCTTCCAAAATTTTATATACATGCATTTTTCACACACACGGAAAAAAAATTATTTCTGAAAACTACACAAGAAAAAACGTAAAACATTTATTATCATTTTGGGGAAGAGATCACGCATGAATAATAACGATCGTGGAGTGGCTCCTGAAATTTTATATGTATTTTTCTCGTACACAAAAAAAAAGTTTTTTCTTCATAAAAGTACAAAAAATAAAGTGTAAAATGTTTCTTCTAGTGTCACGTATGGCTTTGCCAATATTGCAAACTGTGATTTTATTTTCCTAATTGGTGGCAAAATATATCATCTGGCAATTTTATTTTTATTGGTGACATTGTTGGCTGTTTAAATTTGTATATACAACATTTGGTTTGGAGTGGAGAAATTCAGAGTCCCCATGAAAGGAATTCGCAAACCTGATACAAAATGCACTTGAATTTATCTATTGTTACATAAACAATTTTTTTGTCCATATTGACAAGCCATCTTAACAGTGTATTGTTATATCATAATCCACTTATGTTGTCATCGAGCATGAGTACTGTATGTTGTGAGATATCCGCTTTCTGGGTACCTGATCCAAAGGAAATTGTATCATATGTGAACCTGAACTGCTTTGTTGTAAATTCATACATGTCAACCCCCTGAGAGAGATAAGGGTAATTATTACTAATATAAGTGGCAAAAAAATTTTAATCTGAGCATACAAAGAGCAGTTTATATATTACATGCCATAATAACAGAAAAATTATTGAAAACTGTACATTTATTTATGCTATTTACCTGGATCGGCAGTTAGTTAAAAGTCTCTTCACAAATCGACTAAATCCGTATGGATTAGTAGGAGAATACAGACACAGAATAAAATGATAAATTATTTAAACATTCATTTTAACTAGTCTACATCACGTTTACTTTCTCTGAAAGGTCATAAAGTCCACACATTCTGAATGCTGTATTACATCACTGTCGAATTCCTCTTTCAAAATTTGTAAAGCACTATTGATTTGTCCTTTTCCTGATGCAACATGTTCTTCAGTTTAACAAAATCCCTCTTTAACATTTTTTGGTCATATAATATCCATTAGTCGAATCAATAAAGCCCATTTCCACAATATTTGGCACACGTTTTTTTCAGTATAGACTGGTTTGCAATGCAGTTGTGTATCAGACTATAATGAATCTAACAAATGTTTTTAAAATTCAAGAAAGTTGTCTGTACATTTACAATAAATAGACAAAAAGGAAACTGACGTAAATATAAGATCAGTAGACGGAGGTCTATGAGGAATCATAACATGAGCTTTGAACTGTACCTGTTATTCTGTGTGTCGCTCGCTCCTGACGTCAGAAGATATAATAGCTAATTTTATTACCTGGGTAATTATGAACTGGTGGCAACCAGAGAACCCGGGTACCCATTGATACCTTTTTAACTAAATGTTTAAAATTAAATTAGTTTGTGTAATTTAAATGCAAACTATTTCATTTTGCATTTTTAGTCAATTTCTTTTTTGTAAATATGCAGCTTATCTTGAGTTCTGTGGGTTTTCAAAAATACTGTGTTCCCTTGAGTTTTTGCTGCATTTTTTCAAGCAGAAAAATGGCGGTAAATTGAGGTTGGTCAGTTCTGTTTCCAGAACATTTTAGATGAAAGACTTAATAGTGATAAGTAAGATTGGTGCTAAATCAAAGGGTATAATCCGTATAGAATAAAGTTTATATTTTTTTCTTCTCTGTAAGATCTTAACTTTTCATTACAGAAGATTCATACCAGCAGCAAGCCAGAATTGATGGGGAGCCAGCAAAATTGGACATTCTGGACACTGCTGGACAGGTTTGCCATTCATATTTGAATATTACAACATAACAAGATTATTCTGTTATTTGTATTGCAGGTAAATATGTCAGAAAGATTTAACATTGGAAATATGTTGATTTAACAAATAAATGGCATAAAGTGCAGTGATTTACTTAATTTTTTTGCATGATTTCACATGCTAATAAAATCTTCCCACATTGTTGGTCACCTACCAAAGAGAACATTGCACTGGAAATGGATGCAGTAGTGATGTTCTGATACTGTACATCACCAACAAAATGTCATGCTTAGTGGTTCACCGTATCGGCCACTGTATTGAAGGTAACACTGTATAGGTTTGGAATCCACGTACACACACACTGCAATACAGAGAACTATGTTATGTATATTTAATTTGCATTGTATGTTATTTTTTTTAATTTTGTTAACATGCTATTGTAATGTAACATTGTATGTTGGACTTGACCTTGTCCAAAATTGGCATTTGTGCTTGACCTGAATTGACTTTTATCTGTAAACAACTAATACATAGCTAAATTATTTTCTATGCGTATGGGTTTAAAATCAGAATTATTATCAATAGAAGTAAATATGTTTAGTTGGGTCTAGGCCTAGGTTTTGGAATTTCCTTAGTGTATTTGACATAGTCCAGGTTCTGGTTTCTAATAATAACTAATATTTTTATTTTGAAAACATCAGGATCATTCTAGAAGGTTATTTCCCATTTATAGGTAATATTTTTTTTTTATAGAAAATGCTAATTGTGACCTGAAGTCAATTAGAGAACTATATAATCTTGTAAATGAGAGAATTTTTCTTTTGTTCTTTAAGACTTAGCACAGTCAAGTTGTATTATAAATTGTGTTCAGTATTTCATTTCAGGCTGGAATTTTATTTCTTCAAATTATTGAATTCAAGTGATTATTTTCTCTGAAAATACAAAAGTGCTCTCATAAAATTCTTGGATAGAGACATTCACTGGAATTTTTAGTGAATTCAAACCTGAAAGTATATTACTGTGATTGGACAAAAGACTGTTGGCATATCAACACTCTAAGAGCTACCACAGACACATCATCACCTTCAGTTTCAAATTTAATTTGGACCGACTGAATTTTGTTCAGGACTATAAATTATTAAGACTTGAGTCTGTAATTCTAGGATTATTTTGGGATATAATTCATAATACCATAAGTTCTTATTTTTCATTTTCACTTTGTATTCTAGGGAAATTAATTATTTGTTGAATTTCACTAAGCTTGTTGCTTTTCATTCTTTTCTGTTACTTATTTTAAGAGCATAGACTCATAACAGCTAATATGGAGTATTATATTTACTTAATAGGTTCTGTCCTTGGCATTTGTACATTACAATCAATATGAGTTTGTTCAAAATAAAAAAGAACAGTCTGTATCACTGTCACTGGAAACAAAAAAGCTGTGGAAGTTATCATTCCCTGTAATGTCAGTGTTGGCACTTGGTCCTACATGCATTTTCAGTGTCCTTTGTAGAGTATAATTGCTAATGTTTTGTATATCTTCATTGTGTGTAGTATCATTAATGATAATAGTTGTAAAGGTTATTTAGTTAATAATACTTCACTGGTTTTCGAAATTATACAAAACTTGTTGGTTTTTGCTCTTTCTTGATACTTATTTTAAGACCTTGAATTATACAACTCATTTTATTGGTTTTATGAAAACATCTTGATATTATCACAGTGATAACATAAAGAAAGTGGAGATGTCGTAATGCAACTGATAATATAAAGTTTTTTAAGAAATCTAGGAGTCTTCCAAAGAAAGTAAATGATTTTATGAAGATCTTTTTCTATGCTACAAATTACTTTTTTCACTACCAATTTTAAGGGATGCAACTCTTATGGTAACTAAAAATTGTCATCTCACTAGAAAACTACAGTAATTATTAAATCCTTCCTCTCAGCATGTGTGTTTGCATATGTGCAGTCTCGGCATTTGATGCCATTGTCTTTTTCCAGCTGACGAGGCTCTACAAATTTCCAAGGTCAAGGTCATGAGCTTATGGTATGGTCTACCGTCTGTCATCCAGTTGCTTTTACTATTTCATCTTGCCTAAACTGCTTAGCAGAATTTGTCTAAAAATTGACATAGCATCCTGGCATTACACTTTTTTAAAATTTTGTTCAAACAATTGCTGATTTGCTGTTGGACATGGCCATCTATACTAAGAACAGAACAAATTTAACTAACTTCTTCCTAAGATCTGTACAACAGAATGTTACCAAATTTGAGAAAAAAACATCCTGACAAGATTCTATTTAAAAAATTTTGTAATGATGCAGTTTTAATCTTATATATGGCTGTTGTTACTAAATATATTTAAAAAACTAATGATGGTTTCTTACTTTAAAAAAATGCTGAACAAAATTTGACCAGATTTAACAGGAAGTATTGTGGTACAAAGGTCTTTATTTTTTTCTTCGAATATTGATGATCAGAAACATCTTAAAAAAAGAACAACATAGTTTGTCCAAATTTTGACAGAAAGCATCCTGGCTTTGATGGAAGTTATTAAAGTGATGTGAGGTCCACTAGGGTCTCTTGTTTGTTTTCAAAAACCTGTCTTAGAGAGACACCTCTTTTTTAAGATATGATTGTACTCATGTCTTCTGATAAACACTGCTGTCCTAAAAATGCAGTCAACCTTTGAAAGTTGTTGGGACTTTGGAGTGAGGGTCAGAAAATGAAATTTACAAAAATAAGATTAACATAGAGATGTGATGCTTTGTTGAAGAACATTAGGTTTTAGGGAGAGACCTTAGTTGCAGCCACCTTCATAATAATTATTTGGTGATGATTGTGAGATGATGCACATTTGCAAAATGGATGAGTTACTAAAGTTCAGTTTCCCTGAATACATATTGGACACTAGTTGGTTAGCATGCTACTAGTTCTGTCACATTATAAGTGTGTGTGAGATTTGGATTTTTAATGTTACTTTTGAAAATTTTTAGTTATGTTGCTATGTCTGCTGTGTGGCAGTTGATAGTGATGTCTAGCATTGGGACATCATGTAGCATCATGTCCAACCCAGGTACATTATCCTGACACCAGTATGACCAGTCCTAACACTACATCTTAATGCTTTGCACCAAACAAGGCAGCTGCTAGTACTATCGTTATGTATTTAGTATGATTCAGAGGAGGGGGTTGAACCTGCAATCTTGTCACATTATAGGCACTGGTTTAATGATATGGTATATATTGGTACACCACCATATCAGTTTTGTCATTTTCATAGTGAAGGTAGGCATAAATTTAAAATCACAGTGAAATGTGAACTAAGCTGATATTCAAACCTAACCTGTGTCCTAGATGAGAAGAGCTTATGGGATGGTCTTTTGTCCATAGTCCATCTATCCATTAGCACATTTATTATTGCTATTCCTCTGAAACCATTTGAAGGATTGCCTTGAAACTTTACATACGCACATTTGTCCCATGGTCTGCTTGATCCTAAATGAAAATAGTGCTGCTCATACATCCAGTATAACAACCACAGTGGCCAAATTAAAAATTTAGTTTTTACTGCTCCTATTGAATGGACGGACATATAAACTCGACCAACGTTTATTTAATCCCGTAATAATGACCACTTATACATTCTATAAACAAAACGCACAAAAAAAAAAGACTGGCTACCAGTATCTAAAATTTTGTAGGTATGTTTTTGGTGTTTTATATTTTCTGTTGTAAACTAGACTAAAGTTTATGTAGATTATTCCAGCACGTAGCCTGGTTCCTGGCCTTATCGTAGCAAGTGCCCATATGTACGGGTAGGAACCCAGTATCCAGTTAGATGAATGACCATATCACAAGAACTGAGACCGACACCACTGACCATTATATTATCATTTGTAACAATAATCACTTGAATAGTTAAGATTGTTCTGATTAAAAACGTGCATAAAAAGAACAAAACCACCCCTGAAAAGTTTGACAGTTGGTACGGTCCATAAACCAGGCAAATGTACTTGGCTCATATTGCCAAAATTAAGGTAGTGGTTGCATATATTATTTGTCTTTAGAGTTAATCTCTGTTGCCTGGGGGTGTCTATTAAACCAACAAGTGAGAATCATTTGCTGGATTTGCTTTATAGCATTAAAGGCTTGTGATGTTTGTTGCTTTTGTTCTCCCCACCCCCAATGTTAAGTGATTTCATCACAGTCACCAAGCTGTCATCTATTCAAGCTGGAGTGACTGGGTCACACACTTTGTTTATAGAGTTAATCCCTGTATGTGTTCTTTGAATTAAGTCGTTGACTTTTGTCTCTGAGGAAATGATTGTGTTTTTGGATGAGATAGCTGTTTCTTTTTATTTCATTAATTAGAATGCAATGCACATGTATATATTTTTCCTATTTTCCCAAAGCCTTGTGAAAACTGTCTTTACAGTCAATATTAAAACTGAGTGCCAATAATTATTTTTTTACTTTGTACCTTAATTACAATGGAAGAACCTCCAACTAAAAAGAGGCAAATTTTAATGCTGGAGAAAATAGTTATTATAACTGAAAGAAGTGAAAAAAGAGCAGACCACTTGCAAAATAGTGGTTTAAACATCAATAAAACAAATTTAGGGTGTTATAAAGGAAAAGGAATAAGTCAGAAATGATTTCATATGCTAACACATGTACATGTGGTCTTCAAATGTAAAGTTTATCTTTATTGTTATATAATTTTGTTTTCAGATGAATGCATACATTATTTTAGCAAGAACTGTTAATAAAGAATAGAATATATGTACCATGATTGTGGTTATTTTTCTCTAAATTGTTCTGAAACTAGACCTTGGAAACTAGACTTTTTGTACAACCCTGTTATGAGAGGGCACCTGTATTGACATGTTGTTTTCACCAGTTGACTTCTTATGATGTTTAGTTGGTCCTAAGTGAAAAATGGTGCTGATCTGATGTCTAATATGGCCACCAGTGGGCAGCTTGAAAATCTTGTTATAGAGTCTTCTTCTGAATGAATGCTCTTATTCAGTTTTGTTGGTCCAAGGTTAAAAATGGTGCTGAGGTGATGTCTGGTATGTGACCATCTTGAAAATCTTGTTTTCACCACTAGTCTTAAATGTGTGGAAAGTTATGATTTTGTTCAGCCAAAACAAAATGAAAATAGATCGATGATGATCTTAGTCGATCTGTATTCAGAATTTTAGCCTTTATTATTACACTGGACAACAAATTTTTACAAAAGTCATGTTACTGAAATAAAATTAGTCAATTCTTATCAATTTTTATGTGCTGAACACGAATATGACAGTCAAATTGCAAAATTGGCTCTAGTTTTTTTGTAATCTGCAAGAAATTAATGTTTACATAACGAAATGCATTCCAATAGTAAAAGGTCAACTGTAATAGCCTACCTATAAAAAATCAAGTCATTGACTACATCTTAGATTTCTTCGCCTGTCTCTTGTACAGCTGTTCGGGAGCATCTCTGAGGAGTGTCCAGCAGTAGTCAGCCAGCATTGTAGTGGACCATTTTCCCTGGTATCTTTGTTCCATTGTTGCGATATCTTGATGAAAACGTTCGCCGTGTTCATCACTAACAATACCACAGTTGCTAGGAAAGAAATCCAAATGGGAATGAAGGAAGTGAATCTTTAGAGACATATTGCAGCCACGTTTCTTATACTTCATCAACATGTCTTCTACTAGTTCCTTATAGTTTTCTGCCCTAACATTTCCGAGGAAGTTTGTAGAAACTAGGCGAAAAGCATTCCATGCTTGTTTCACGTCACCTTCCAGCAAGTTGTTGAACCGGTCATCTTTGAAAAGCTCTCGAATCTGAGGACCCACAAAAACTCCCTCTTTAATCTTTGCTTCGCTGAGTCGAGGGAATTTTTCATGCAGGTATCGGAATGCTGGCAAAGTCCGGTCAATGGCTTTCACGAAGTTCTTCATCAAACCTAGTTTGATGTGAAGGGGTGGTAGCAAGATTTTCTGAGCCTCAACCAGAGCTGGGTGTTGGATATTCTTCTCTCCAATGGCTACATTCTGCCTGTGAGTCCATTCCTTCCTCATGTAGTGCATTTCCCTTGCTCGGCTATCCCACTCGCATAAGAAACACATGTATTTTGTATATCCTTGCTGCAGTCCCATTAAAAGGGCAACTACCTTCAAATCACCACAGAGGTGCCAGCTGTACTTGTTATACTCAATGGAATTCAGTAGCTGCCTTAAGTTATCGTATGTCTCTTTCATGTGGACAGCATACGCTACTGGAATAGATGGAAGAATGTTTCCATTGTGCAAAAGCACAGCCTTGAGACTCAGTTTCGAAGAGTCCACAAATAGTCTCCATTCTTGTGGGTCATGAGTGATTTTTAAAGCATTCATGAGGCCCTCAATATCGGAACAGAATATCAGATTACTTTCCTTTCTGAAGAAAGGCTCCAATTGCTGGTGGCGCTTTCGATATGCAGTAATTGTGACATCTTCTTCTAGAAGATTCCATTGTTGGAGTCTTGATCCTAGCAATTCTGCCTTGTTCTTTGATAAGTCCAAATCACGAATCAGGTCATTTAGTTCTTCCTGTGTTATTCTGTGTGGGGTTGATGATGCACCACAGTGAAAATCTGGATCACTGCATGCTGATGGACCAGGAGAAGAACAGGTCGACTCACCTTTGTCTTCGTCAGATGAATCAAGAGAATATTCTGCTGGAGGTTCTGGAATAGGAAGTCCCTCACCATGTGGAACTGGTCTCAATGCAGACGGAATGTTTGGGTAGACTATTCTCGACTTCTTTCGCTTCGTTATTCCGCCGGAAAGAGGAGGAACCAAGCAGAAGTAACAGTCATTTAGGTGGTTGCTTGGCTCTCTCCACACCATTGGGACTGCAAACGGCATTGATGACCTTTTGCAATTCAACCACTGTGAAAGCTGTGTTGTACATGTAGCACAGCATATATGCGGAGCCCAAGGCTTGTCTTGGTCACCAACCTTGCATCCGAAGTAAAGATGATATGCCTTCTTCACTTGAGAATTGATACTTTTCTTCTGGTTGGCAAATGTCACTTCCCCACAAATATAGCAAAAATTGTCCGCGGTATTAACACACTTTCGAGGCATTACTGTTCTTTATTGTACGTAAATGGATAAAATAATAAGTTTTATGTAACAGTAGCTTGAACTGTCTCGCACAACGTCTAAAATATTTTAAATGCTGAACCTATCTGATTGGGCTTTATATAGTACACTGCTGACGTCAACTTACTTCAGCAGCCGCATGGCATTAGTATTGCATTGCATCAGAAAATGATGCAATCAACTGTGGATGATGTGAGCATGATGGTATTATGCAATGTTACATCATTATTCCAGATGTTGCTGCAGTCCTACTGGAGAAATTTACACAGTGAAACATAGAAAATGAGGTATATGAATATCTTCAAAACGAGAGCCAATACAAATTTTTCACGGTTATATTCGTGTTCGGCACACCAAAATACTACAGATTAGGGCCTTTTCAAGTCAGTAATGATTTCACTGTTGACCAGTGTTATCAGTCTTTCATAAACAGTTATATGCCTTGTAAAATTAAAAGTGTGCCACTTTTCATAAAGATTACCTCAATTTGTAGGATCACTTACATAATTGAAAAAGAGTAACTCATGAGTGCATGACTCAAGGTAAATGAAATGTATGCCTAGCTGAAATATAATCAGGAAGAATGTGATTTGGTAGAAACAATGAAAACTGCTTGTAATTAAGTACAAATATAAATATATTTGTGTTTTTTTAATACACATACCACTTTTATAATAACAAAGGGTGGCACTGGCATTAATAAAGTTGTTGCCAAAAAAAAATCACCAACCTCTGTATTTTTCCATTTTCATAATACAGTACTACCCATTTATCTCGATATCCCTGTGACCAAGGTAATATTGACTACTTAAGGAGATGTTGAGATAGTGGGAGGGGGGCAAACAAAAATTTACAGTAGGATTTACACTGAGGGAAATAAACAATGGAAATTTTGATTAATTGAAGACAAATCTAGTCTGAAATACACATGTATTACCAACTTATTATTGTGTAGAAGAATCCATAATGCATAGAGTACTGTATATGTATATGAAATTTAATTGAAATCGAGTATGGATCACGTTAGAAAATTTATATATCATTCACATCCCATTAGAAAAAAATAACTCATATGTAATAAAAATTTAGTCCTCATTTGAGCTATATCCTGTTGTTAACAAACGTGTCGGTAAACAATTCACAGAGATATTCATTGTTGCCAGTAGCACATGACTATATAGTTGTTTACAATAGTTGTTTACATGATGATTGCACATGGCCTAGATTTTGTTCAGCTGGAGACAGCTATCATCTTGCTGAGGCTACTAAGGGGATGAGGCTGTTAATAAGGAAATGAAGATACATGAAAAAATTAAAAAGTTTTACAAACATCCCATCCTTGCAACCAAAAATCTGTTTCAAAAGATTTGAAATTTAATTTGCGTTGTAGACCACATTTGGTAGTGATCATAAGCATAAACATTTATCCTGCAAAGGTGAAACTTTCACGGTACAATAAAGGTGTTCCAGTCACTTTGGAAAATGCAACAATTGATCAGTTTCCATAGCTTTTATTGAAGTTTGGTTCTGACTTTCTTTGATGAAAGGTACTTTGCTTTTATTGAAAATTGTAGTTGGCTTGCTTTGATGAAGTGTGCATGTGTTATTGAAGTCACCGCTGAATGCAAACTTTCAAGGACCAAATAAATTCAGGTATGTAATTGCAGCAGTATCATCAAATAATTGTAGAACATTGAGATTGATTTCTTGTGTGTCATTTGCTTAGTATTTATACAGAACAATTGGTGCTTCAGAGGTAATCAGTTTTCTTTGACGTTTCAGAAAAACTTTCTTTGGATATATTTTTTTATTAAAAACAAACTACAAAAAATGGTCATTTGGTTGATTGTAGCAATTCCTGTACATGCCTGCAAATTTTGATCAATTGTAGCTGTTCTGGTAGAATGACTATATGAGTCTATCACAGCATACAGGACCCAGACCAGGTGTCTGCATAAGTGGATTATGATATGTATGTGTGTGTGATTTGGATTTTTAATGTAGCTTTAACAATTTTTTATGGCCCCAAGTGGCCAAGTGGTCTAAATCGCTCTCCGTTACGGATTACTGCCATCTCACCTCTGTCTGTGTAGGTTTGAGTCTAGAATTTGGTCAATGTGGTATGTAAGAAGGCTTGCCAGTAGCTTCTCGTGGGTCGGTGGTTCATCCTGGGGTTTTCCTGGGTTCTTCCTCCACCATTAATACTGGCCGCCATGCATAGCCTATCGTGTGCTGAAAAATGGCATTGAAGTCCACAAAAACAACAACAATTTTTCAGTCATATCACTACAGTGTCTGCATTATGACAGTTTACAGTGATGTCTAGCACTAGGACATCATGCCACAAACGTATGGCATGATGCCCCACCCAGGCAGATTATCCTGACACCAGGCCTACCAGTCCTAATACTAACTTCTTAATGCTGAGCGCCTAGTGAGGCAGCTGTTAGTACCTTTTGTACAATTCTTTGGTATGACTGGGTCAGGGTTTGAACCCATGACCTCTCACATCTGAGGAGGATGCTTTAACCACTAGGCCTTTGGAGCTGTCAGATTATGATGTAAAATTGGGTTGTTGAGATGCTGTTATATATGTAACAGTTGATTCCAGTGCATTTTATATCAATGTTTGTGGCTTCCTTTCATGGTGCCTTTGAATTTTTTCCTCCTCCCTAAACTCAAGTTTGTATATGAAAGTTTAAAAAGCCAAGAAATGTTGCCAACAAAATCACCAGGTGGTATATTTTATCGCTAATAAGTATTTAAAAAACCTGCAATTTGTGACCCTGGTGAAGTCCAGCGCCAAAACTGAGTAACTAAAACTTTACACTGTGAAATGGCTGTTTCGTCAGAAATCTTTCAATAAGATAAGGCTTATTCAACAATGCTTCCTTTCTTCCCCACTTCTTTGGTTGAACTTGTTTAGTTTTTGTTTACATATCATTTGTGTGAGAGTCTCAGTATAATTTGTTTTTGAAACCGGAACTGGTTTGGTTTGGTTTTGTTGTTTTACAGTACAGAAAAACAAGTAGCTATTGGAGTAAAGTACCATAAGTAAGGGCACACAGTGGTAGTAAGTCTGGACTAATCTAGTCATAGGATTCAAACCCACACACCTTTGGTCTGGCATGCTGACTACTGCTTTATTAGTTGCTTCTTGTGAGTTTTAGGAGAGTATATTAAGACTAATTTACATCCTTGAACCCACATGATGAATTTTGCATTTGACCTTAAATAACTATCTGCAATTTAAGAAATTTATGAAGTCAGTTCATTATATATGAAATCCATGTATGTTGACATTTAATACATTCATATAATTTAACTGTTTCAGCCTGAGTTCACAGCTATGAGGGAGCAGTATATGAGGAAAGGAGAGGGGTTCATTCTTTGTTACTCAATAACAGACCGTCGCAGCTTTGATGAAGTCATGCAATATAAGAAACTGATAGAGAGGGTCAGGTGCCAGGAAGACATCCCTCTTGTCATTGTGGGAAACAAATGTGACCTTGAGGACCGAAGACAGGTATCTTAATGATCCTCCTTAATGAGTTACCTCCCCTATAAGTGCTTTTCTCATGGTGACGTCAGTGGCATAGTTTTATGTTAAGCTTGCGAGGCAGACACAGGTGTCGAAGGGAGGGGAAGATACATCAAAGCACAGATACAGGGGTGGAAATGAGGGGTAGATGCATCTAAGTACAGATACAGGTGTGGAGGGGATGATAAATCAAAGTACAGTTGCAGGGTGGAAGGGAGGGGAAGATGCGTCAAAGCACATATACAGGTGTGGAAGGGAGGGGAAGATGCATAAAAGCACATATACAGGTGTGGAAGGGAGGGGAAGATGCATCAATGCACATATACAGGTGTGGAAGGGAGGGGAAGATGCATAAAAGCATATATATAGGGGTGGAAAGAAAGGGAAGATGCATTAAAGTACAGTTACAGGTGTGGAAGGGATGGGACAATGCATCAAAGAACAGTTACAGGTGTGGAAGGGAGAGGAAGATACATCAAAGCACAGATACAGGTGAGACACCAGATTCTGTTGAATACTTGTTGTTGGTATAGTCTGAATATACCTACCTGTTTATTTATATCTTCCTACCAATTTAAAAATGAAAAGCACAATTGAGATGAGAGATGCACTGAACTTAGTTCATTTATTGATTTATAATTTCAAATCTGATTATGCCCAGGGGGACCCTAACACTGTTATTGTCTGTGCGTTTCACTCCAAACGGAACTTTTCAGTGTACAAGACAACAATGCTCGCCAGTCATTTCGATTTCATGGACAAGTTCATTTTCAATGAAGGGATGTATGCACAACTACACGTGTATGTACATATTTACAACCAAAGGAAAAGAATCACAAATTTACAGAATTATCTGGCAGTTACCAAATAGGATGAACTACATCACAATGTTGTCTGAGGAAAAGAGACTCGTCTGTAGTGTATGCAATATGGTACCATGTTAGTTTGGAATGTCTGTTAAGCCTGAAAGGCACAGAGGATGCTAGTGTTAGGGATACTGGTCACAGCCAGGTTAGAAATTATAAATTAGTGAATGAATTGACTAAGTTCTGTGCACTTTTTATCACATTAAAGATTTCTGTCATTGAAATCAGTAGAGGGTACAAACAAAACAAGGAGGTATTTTCAGACTTCAGAATATTACTTCCATTCTTCTTGACAGCAGCATCATGAAGACATTAATAATATTAAATAATATTCTGACCAAGAGCTTTGCTGCTGAAAATGATAATTTATCAGGTTGAAATGCTTCTTAGGGATAGAATTTACTTAATATTTTGGTATGGTAGCATGTATGAGCTGCTGTCTTTGTTATAATAAGGTAGTTTGGTTTCATTTGGTGTTTTGTGGTACAGCAAGACAGGTAGGTTACTAAATTTCATGGCAATCAGAGTAAAGTGGATTGCCCATGGACACACCACAATAGCCAACCTCGGCTGATCCCATGGTATGATTTGAACTTAGGATGCCTCTCATGACATATCATCATGAACTAATCTTTGGTGAGCTTTGGCAGTTTTTCCAAGGAATGTTTCAACATGAAGCATTGTATAGTATCAGCTCATCCAAAAATGTACTTATATTTCATCGAAAGCTATCTATAATCTGATTAGAAACTAGGGGGTTGAGGTGAGAACAAAGGGAGTCTATTAGTGAGCATAAAATTGTTATGATTGAATGTTATATTCAAGGAAAATCAGTAGAACTTTCGTTAATGTATTCATTAATGTCAATCGATTATTTTCATAGGTATCAGTTTTTGTGATTTAAAGTCAGTAATACACAGCCAATTGCAGTTTAAAGGTAATTTCTATTCTGGAAAGGAAAATACCTTTTTCTGTATGAGAAAATTTCATCCTCCTATTAGATGGAAAGTTCTTGGAGTCCAAACCTAAAAAGAACACAAAATCACATTCTGTACCCCATATCATAGGCCTATGTACAGTACCTGTCTTCTTTCCTGTGGATGCCATTGTATTTGGTTAAATTAGGTTACACTCTTAGAAACAAATTACCTTATGTCTCAAACCTGTTCTGTCAGTTTGTCAGTCTGATATTCTGTATCATTACATTTTTTACATCCTTGGTCCTTGATATATTTATTCAACAGATAAGCTTTTTTGTGAGATTTCAGGTTTTTGGTACCATTTTTTAAATTTCAGAATGCCCTTTTATGCATACATGCCCCTCTTGGTGATTGGATAGGTCATTTTTTTAAATCATTAATCCAGGTATTTTTGCATGTTTCCAGATTTAGGGAAAGTATCATTTGTCAATTTGTGATCTGTATTTTTGGGACCTCCCCTTTTTTAAAAAGTTTTTAAATAGAACTGTTTTTATGAAAAATTAATTAATGTTGTATGATTAATCTTGGATGCTCTTAAGGGCTCCCACACTATCAGTATCATGAAGCCATGTGTTCAAGTGGTCTCACACCAGTCAATATCATCAGTAGCGAGTTTTCTTTGTCTCACACAAATCATTATCATCAGTAGTGAGTTTTCGTTGTCTAACACCAGTCATTATCGTCGGTAGCGAGTTTTGGTGGTCTCACACCAGTTATTAGTATCAATTATCATACCACTCATTATCATCAACTCAGCACTATATTGACATATAACATATGGCTGGTGTTGTGTTAAATGAGGGTTTTGCACCATTCATTGTCGGTATTTCTTGTTCTATTGAGTCTTGTTTCAAAAGTTTTTCTTTTGCAGGAACATAATGTCACAGATTGCTAGCATAACCAAGACCCTTGGGAACACACACCACATTCACCTTTCTTTAACTGTTTGTGACTTCGGACAATTGTCCATTCATTTATTTGTGTTTTCTTGAAAGTTTGTATGTGTGATTTGGATTTTTAATGTAGCTTTTTAAAAAAATCAGTTATATCGCTATGAAGTCTGCAGTGTGGCAGTTTATAGTGATGTCTAGAACTGGGGCATTATGCCACAGACATGTAGCCTGATGTCCCACCCAGTCACATTATACTGACACCAGGCCGACCAGTCCTAACACTAACCTCTTAATGCTGAGCACCAAGCAAGGCAGCTGTTAGTACCAATTTTGTAAGTCTTTTGTATGACTCGGCCAGGGATCGAACCCACAATCTCCTGCATCCAAAGCAGGCGCTCTAACCACTAGGCCACCAAAGCGGTTGTTTTCTTGAAAGACTTTGTATGCTGTCTAGCTGTTACTAAATAAAAATGGTGCCATTCTGAAAACCAATATGGCTACCACAATGGCCATTTTTAAATTTTATTATGCTATTTCACCTTGATGGCAAGTCATTCAGACCTGCTAGCCTTACAGTTTGAACATAAGTCATATAGAAATGACCATTAATTACAGACTTGCAGAACAATAGAAAAAAATTATGAAATAATATTGTTGCAGTCTAATCTGGATACTGGTTTGCCTGTGTTTGATCTGGTTTCAGTTTTCAGATTAGATTCAGTGGAGTTGGTCAGGGAACCAGATTAACTTTACAGCAATAAACTGCAGATTTTTTTTGTCCCAAATGTATGCATGATCAAGCTGTTGCTTAAAGCATTTTTTAGAAATGGTATCCTACAGACAAAAACATGTTCAAGGTGAAAGGGACAATAAGCCTTATAAAAACTTTATATATGACAGAAGTATCAAAAGGTATATTCAGATTCTTGGGGGGAAAAAAAGCAGGAATGGCAACAGATGTTTATTGGACATCATGTCATGTTGATTAGAGTGGGGAAGAAGAATGCCATTGTCACATACAAATTAGTTAACAAAAACCCAAAGATTATGTCAGGTTGAAAGCCACTAAGCTTCATGGACTTTGGAACTGCAATTTTTGAAACTGTACTGTAGGTGATTAAGATCTAAGCATTTTTACTTATAATATTTGTTTTAGCTGCATCAGTCTCATATTACACTTTTGAACTTTCAAATGTATGTTTTCCAAGTCAGCAATAAGTACTGGTACATGATATTATGTTACACCTTTCTGAAAATTGGTGTAACTTATGGAAAAATATTGATTTCCATATTGTGGAGGTCTTCTTAGGGTTGGCAGGTATGGGTCATATGGACATTATACATTTAACAAAATACTCTATATATGATGTCTACTTTGTAATGACTGTAAATAGAGTCAGTTTGATATCCAGTATGGCCACCATGGCAGTCATCTTGAAAACCATGTTATCATTAATCTTCCAAAAATGTAAAGTCATGTCAGCATACAGTTTTCACCAAAAGACATCATGACTTTAAAGCCTACAGTACAGCATCAGTTTCTTTGACCGACGTTTTTATGTAAGGAATTCATTTTAAAAAACAGAGGTCCATGGCTACTTGTTGATGTGTCCAAATGTCCATATCAAGTTATTGAGGATCCAATGGCCCATGACTAGTTATTGAGGGTCTGTATGTCCATGGCTTGTTATTGAGGGGCCAAAGGTCCATGGCTAGTTGTTTAGGGTCCAAAGGCCCACGACTAGTTATTGAGGGGCCAAAGGTCCATGACTAGTTATTGAGGGGCCAATGGCCCATGACTAGTTATTGAGGGGCCAAATGTCCATGACTAGTTATTGAGGGGCCAAAGGTCCATGACTAGTTATTGAGGGGCCAATAACCCATGACTGGATATTGAGGGTCTGTAGATTCATGGCTTGTTTTATTGAAGGTCCATAGATTCATGGCTAGTTGTTTAGGGTCCAAAGGTCCATGACTAGTTATTGAGGGACCAAAGGTCCATGGCTAGTTATTGAGGGTCCAAAGGCCCATGACTACCCTAGTTATTGAGGGTCTGTTAATCCATGGCTGGTTATTGAGGGGCCAAAGGTCCATGGCTAGTTACTGGGAGGCCAAATACCCATGTCTAGTTATTGAGGGTTCAAGATTGGTACGTGTATGTCCAGAATATACTGCATGTTCTTACAGAGAGCTCCTTCCTTCCATGATGGTACAAGAAAGTATTATTCAATTTCATATTCAACAAATAGGTTGATAGTGGTACATAGGGCTCACTTTTCTGATTATTGATCTTAATTCATATATAGCAGAAAATATTAATTGCCTGGTGGCCTGGGACTAGTACTGAAAAAGGGGTCTGGTCAAAATAAATTTATTCATGATAAGTTTACCTTACATTTCCACCAAAAATTGTTGCTTTTTAGGTTCGAACAGAGGAGGGAATGGCTCTGGCACAGCGACTTGGCTGCAAGTTTTACGAGACTTCGGCAGTTCTCAGGCAGTGTGTGGATGATGTATTCCATGGAATCATTAGAGATATTAGGCACAGGGAGAGAGATGAGTTAATGGTTCTGGAAAAACAATCCAAGAAAAAGCGCAGGAAGAAGCAAATCCAGAACTTTTTTGAAAGACTCAACGTCTTCAAAAAACCATCCCCTAGTTCAGCTGATACCTGATTCACTAATCATGTTAAGATCTTGCAGAGGTGCTATTTATTATGATTTGGATACAACTTTATTTTTCCCCCCAAATTATTTAACTTCATAAAAAATTGTGTTTTCAGAGTAGATGAAACTATTAAATTATTATAGGTCTTTCTTCAAGTTCATTTGATATTGGACACTGCATCTGTTAAGTCATTGGAACAGTAGAGGCCATTTTAGCTCTTGTCTACTTTGTATTAACATATTAACAAGATTTTAAGCTGTTTTTCAATATGTTATTCACATTTTCTGATACTTCTTAGCGATACCTAATTTTGCAATATCAGTTGTTTATTTTATGGAGTTGACTCGATTTCATTATGGAATGACTTGAAATTGCATCCTTTCATCATGAAAAAAATTCAACTCCAATCAAAACTGAGAAAGTTAAAAGAATCCATTCTTATTGCATTTGATTATCTTGGAAATTTAGCATGTATATAAAGATAGCCATAAGTTAATGACAAAATTTTCAAGATTCTAATAATATGTGTTGCTTTTTAAGGGTGTACAATTTTTTAATTTGAGTGAGTTTGGTTTTTTGTGTGCAGCTTCTTCATTCTATAACTTCTTGTGTGAGTTTTAAAAAAAAGTGAGCAAAATCAGAGGAATATTCACATTCATATGTTCACATTATTGCATGAATTAAAAGGAATATGAATGTGAGTGAATATTGATCAACATGGTTAGTTAAATGTTGCAAAAATATTTTTCATGGACAGAATATGATGCAAGAATATTTACAGAAAAGACTTGCAAATAAGACCACTAAAGGGTCATGAAAAAAGTGATGTTACTACTGAAATGAATTGAGTTACAAGGTCAAATAAATAATGATTGAAAACTTTGTTTATTCAGTTTTCCATACTTTTAGTTGGATCTGAATCCGAGGGTGGTCATTTTGCAGGTTTTCACTGTACTGGTAGTTGATCTAACAAATTTTTAAAGAGATTTTGTGTTAAAAATCACTAAAGTCATAAAGAGTTTTGACAGTGAAATGGATTCCATTATTTTGGTAACACTGTAAGTGCGATCGTTCATCAAGTTTCATCAGAGGTTTGCTTTTATTCTTTTTGATGCATTTTTACTGTCACTCGGTTATAAGAATGATTCTTATTAGCACCCTTCTTCAGTATGCAGGAGTCCTTACACCTATCACCTTTTTCATATGCCTGTCTGTTCATCTGTCCACTTGTTCATTTGACCCTCATTTCACATCCCTTGTACACAATTTTATGCCATATGATAGCTGAATTGCCAATAAAGTGTAGGTGTACGGTTTAAAGGTTTTGTCATCATTTCAGGTTAAATTTTGACTGAGATATTATCTGCTATCAATTTTGAATCCTGGCGAAGTAGGTGATTGTAACCAGCATTACTCAGGAACCATTTAACATATTTTGATAGTTTGATGTGTATCTTGTCTTGTAGATGCTTCTTGTCCGGGTTTTTCTTGTCAACTCCGTTTTGAACGGAGTTATAGCCCATGAAAATTAACTTTACATGGAATATTGCTTGTAACCAGCAAGAAACAAGTATATTCTGATACTTTTACATGTGCCATTTATGGGTTTAGTCTCCTTTATTTTGGATATAGTTATGACAGCTCTTTTTAATGTTTTGTTTCAGTGTGGAGTTATGTGTGTTTCATCACTCATTTTGGTAATGTTCAGTTCATGATAACTCAAGTTTGTCAACATCTGTGATCTGCATTCTAAGCTACATGAAATATGAAGAACATTTTTCATTACAAGATGAGAGAAAATTAAAAATTGGTAATTGTTGTTGAAACAGATAGGCTGTGATGCATTATGGGTCACAGTTTTTCATGGGTATTTTGGTATGATGTACTATCCATCAATACAGTACTTAATTTCTCACAAGCTTTACTTCATTTATAATATTTGCCTTTTATTTTACAAATGAAGGCAAATTGTATCATTATATTTTAAAATAGATGATTTATCAGAGTGAAGAAAATTTTATTCATTTCAATCTTTTATTTTGTTAAGATACACTAAACTAATTTTGAGAGACTTTTATTATGTCCTTTTAGAGAAGTTAGATGATTAATAATTTTAATAATTAGGCATAAAAATGAACTATAATGTAATACTTTGAAGGGATTAATCACTGCTGTATTTGTAATTGAATAAAATTCATTATAAAGTATAATTTACATAGAGTATTGGGTTAAAATATTCAGTATACGGGGAAAGACGTTTTATATATGGTATTTGTGACCTTGTTAATTTAATTCAGTAGAAAGACTGCAAACAGTATTAATTTTTATTGAGTTCATATAATTTAGTTTCATTTTACTGTCATACTGTATTGATCATTTCAATCTGTGTCATGATGCACCCAATAAATAGAGATCTGGTCAATAAAGTGGAATTGAGTCATTTTCTTTTTCTATATTGTCTTGCCAAAGTTTTTAGTATCAGTAGTATGTTAATTTAATCATTAATTTGTTTATTTAAATATTTATTTTTTGGTTGTGACAGTGCAATATATTAAGTTTTACTCATATGATTTAATTGCCAATTATTTATCTTTTTCATTTGTTAATTTTAACCATAGATGACGCAGAACCATCTTTTTTTTGTGCACAGCTACTGCAGTAGTACGTTTTGTGGATGTTTGCAAGTGGTTTATTATTAAAATCATTTTCATTGTTGTTTGCATGTTTGAAAATTGTAAATTTATTTAATCTTTTATTTACACACTATTTATATACTCACATGGTTTGAAAATCTTGTTATGTGAAAAATGATAATAATTTTTTTCTCCATACACATTACAGTCTGAAGGAATATCTGTTTGAAGTATTACATTCTACATTAGCAAAACTTGAATCTGTGTCCTTCTTAAAAACTTTCGTATGCATAAACTCTGCAAACTTTGGAAATGGAACACATTTCTTTGTCATGTTCACTTTTAGCAGGTTGAGAAATTCCATAATGTATATTTATTATTTTCAAGAATGTTTTTAATTGCTGAAGACATGTGTTGAATCTTTTTCCTCTCTCCTCATTCTTGTTAGGTTTTTTTCCCATTAAAATACATGAATATTTTAGTAATTATTAGCACAATATTTATTGCAATCTAACCAAGAAAATTTAAAGCAGCACATTTCTTGAAAAAGTTGATAAGGTGGACTATTTGCTGCACATTATATACTCAGCAGTTTCCAACACTAAATTCTAAGTTGAATATATAGTTTAAACATGTTATTTTTGCTTTGTCTTAGAGTAATTTTTCTCCACCTTTTTAAGAATTATTAATTAAAACTTGCTACTGATGATAATTAGAAATCTCAACACAGCTTTCATATTTGGATATTTCATATTGTTTGGTAGCAGTGATTCATTGCAGAGTTTTCATGCAAATTCATTAATGATCTTTATGTCCTGTTGAGATGGTGAAAATCAATTTATTTCACAATCAGGCAACATATTTAGAGTAAATATTTGTATTATTCTATTTGAAATGGGGAGATATATTCATCACTTTATCTATAAAATAATGTGCTGAAGACCTGTATCATAATAGTTTTCGTCATACAGTTTATTTTCATCTTATAATTGATAAAGAACTTAATTTGCATTCAGAATTTTGTTAAATGTTTTTATTTGCTGATATTTTCAAACCTTTAAGATAGATACTTATCATGATTCATTCTAAAGACAACAATGGAAGTCCACCAGTTTGGATGGTACTTGAAGCTTCAGATTTATACAGACTTTGATAATTAACAAGGTAACATTGAAATGCCAGCTTAATATTTATGGTAGTAACAAAGGTGCAGTAGTATGGAAGGACTATACAAAATCAACAGAATGTGTTTATTATAAAGTCACGGTCAGGCTCTCAGATACATTATGGCATCTGATTCACATATGTACGCAACTAGCTGTAATTAATGATGTGTACTTAAAATTAAAGGTAAAAGGTTATTTTTCTCCATTTCATTTTATCTTGGAATAATTCACTTTATTTTTGTTTTTAAAACCCACTGTACATACAGTGCAAATCTTTTAAAATCTATTATTAAAATAATACCATTACATTTAGGAGCATAAATACAGATGAATTTTAGAAATCCATTTGTCCATTTAGTCTGATTAGAAAGCCGATAGCTTAGAATGACTAGTTTTAATAGGAAATCAGGAGAGGCTTTCTTCACCCTGTTAAATGTCTAAAGTCATTTTCAGACATAGGGGCTTGCACCTCTCAACCCCTTACCAGGACTCCACAGTTTTTAAAATCTATTTTCAGAGATATATGTTATTATCCCAGTAACTGATTTTGTGGACAAGTTCTGTGTTGACAGCATAATATTTTTTTTGAGGGTAGATGATAAAATCTGTTCATAAAGGCAATGCCACTAGTAATCTATAATTATTCACAGTTTACTTTTTTTTATTCATTACACATTCTGTATTTAGATTTTATAACAGAAGTATTTTTATTCCATTTTACATAAAAAAATGTTTGCATAATTTTTCTTCTGTCAATAAAAATTGGACTTGGTCTAATCAAAATCATTTTTTTGACCATTTGTCATCATGTCTGAAACTTTTAATATTATAATTTAAAAAAAGGTTTGTTTTAGATTTTAAAGCTTTTGTTCCATTTTTTTCTTCTTAAAATCAAGTTAGTTTTCTGCTTGGACAGAATTTTATTTTTTTCTGAAGTGTGATTTCTTATTACGTCTTTAAAATTTCAGAGACCAGCACAGAATGACACTGTCAGTAAATGAGATTTACATTGTCACAAGATCAACAATATTGTCCAGATTTGTATTCACCATTTAGCTGATATTAACCAGTAATGGGTAAAGTTATGCAATAGTCTAGTCATTAAGAAACAAGTTAGTGATTTAAAAAAAAATATGTTGAGATGTTTGAATGTATTTAAATAAAAGCAAATATTTACACTGCATTTTCTTTTGTATGTCATTTTGTATCCCACCATAGAATAGGTCTGAGATGTTCTCTGCATGTAGTAAGGTGACTAATGGAGGTGTCCTTTTTGCCCTGGCTTGCATCTCAAGATGACTTCATTAAAGAGTGCACTTTGAAGCAATAATTTGACTTTGATTGCATGGAGACTTCTTCTGTCTTTATGTTTGTTTGGTTCCATATATAATTGCTTGTAAGACAAGTCCAACTGCAAACTGCACTAACCCAGATTTGCCATTGCATGATACACCAGGCAGACACTGGGTCAGACACATTAAAGTCATCCTCTGGGACTTGTTTATGATGGTATAGGACTAAAACCCATTTCAGTTGTCCTCTGGGACTTGTTTATGATGGTATAGGACTAAAACACATTTCAGTCATCATCTGGGACTTCTTTATGATGGTATAGGCCTAAAACACATTTCACTCATCCTCTGGGACTTCTTTATGATGGTACAGGACTACTCAAACTTCATTTCAGTCATCCTCTGGGACTTCTTTATGATGAGTATAGAAAATTTCTCTGCATATAAAGGATGTCATCCTGTCCATAGAAAACATTTTTGGGGCCACTGTGTCCATAATAGGAAGGTTTTATTACCCCCCCCCCCCACTGTGATAGGCGGAGGAGGCAATTTGTTTTCCTACAAATTGTTTAATATTTCTATAGCTCACACACCATCTGAAATCCAATTTTGCATAATGGTTCAAAAACTATTACATTTTGCCCCTTTATACACTTTATCATGACCATAAGTAAATGACCTGAATGAAATGTGATGCCTTTCTAACATATTTCTAAATTATGAAGAGAGTTGGCAAATTTTTTAAGTTAAAGACCTTTGCATGATTTAGCTAAAACCACTTGAGGTAGGCAAATTAAATTTAGCAGCTGTGTTTGTTATCATATGCCAATGACCCGGTCATATTTTCACATTATTATATACTTTTTATTCTCCGTTAACTTTGCATTGTCAGAATCGTTCAGCATTTACGATACTGAACTCGCGTGCAACTTCATATCGCACACATAAAGGAACTACTTTCTATTGCAAGCAAACGATGAATGCAGATGGCCAGCACTTTTTGTTAACAAATCGTCTACACTCACATAGTAGGCGGCTTACGTTTTGGTTGATTATATTTGTTTCTGAATGAACTAAAGCAGATGTTTTGTGGACTGCCAAATATCAGCTGCTTTGCTACATTCCGTGTTAACTTTTTAATACAATGTTTCAGATTTAGGCGGGAGATGCCAGATTTCATAAAATTGCTTGGTCTCTACAAATAACATGCAAGTGACAGGCATAAACTGTCTTCTTTAGCTGGTAATAAGAATGGCAAAAAATAAACTAAGTTTTACATCCTGAATTTCCTTTCTTAGTTCTTCAAATCAGAATTACATGAGCCATGCCATGAGTTCTCCAGCTTGATTACACATTTCGAAATTGTACTGTAATTTCGACTCTATTCCAAGTGCAGTTACATCCTCCTTACTGCACTCAAATTGAAATAAACATTAAATTCCATAGCATCTTTTTGATAATTGCAATTGAAAGACTTCATATTTTTCCCACATTATAATTTAAAATATTCAATGACAGAACAGAAACACACTTGCAGATGTCAACACGCTTCTCCCTCGCTATTTCAATCTGATGTATTTCATATTGAATTTGCACAGATGAATTCAGTCCATAATCATGAAATTTCTTAGAATCAACAGAAACACCAAAATCTATTAATTCCAGATCAAATGGAAAAGTTGTTGCAATTCATTCATTCACAATATGAATCTAAATTTCAATTTTAAGTAGACCAAAACACCATTTTCTTTCAAAAGTTATGTCATGCCTGCAACTAAGTTCAAATTTATCTGGGTGGAGTTATGTGCACATTAATAATGTTGTGTATTTAGTTTGGAATATGGCATACATTCATTTATGTTGTTTCTTGTAGTGTATTTTGTCTATATAATTAAACCTTAGGTAGAATAAGAAAAATGGGCATATAATAAAAAGGTTACTGCATTTATATGGGAAAATTTGAACTTGTTTTGTTTGATGGATATACTGCACTCCCAATGTCGTGCAGTATTCCATCCGAAAAACTTGTTTGTATTTTCCCATACAAATGCAGTAACCTATAATTATTACAGAATTTAATTTTTTTAATATACACATTTATAATATTTGGGACTTGTTAGGTAGATTAGGCACACAAAAAACACTTGTACACAAAATTTGGTACTTATGTTAATATGAATTATGCAGATGATTTGATTTTCACTTCCCTAGAACAGTTTTAAAAAATTTTTTAAATTATTTAAAAATTTTTGGGTGCAAGACTTTTGTTCTGCAGTGAGGACATGTTTAAAGAAAATTAGTTGTTTGCAAGTGCAGTGGAACTGCCACTCTTCAAAGATGTGCTTTCCTTTCAGTCTTGTTCAACCAGACTCTCAAGTGACTATGTAAGATGTTTGCCACATGACACTGATAAAACGCTTCACTGATCTGTTACTGATAATTTGCTTTAGTCCAAATCTATCGAAGCAAAATTCCAAAACAATTTCCCAAAATGTATCTATACATATTTCCTGCAATTCTTCCAGGTAAAATTGTGTTGTAAGCGTAAAAGAATATTGTTCAACATCACTTTGTAAACAGATGCTGATGAAGGAAGTGTGTTTGAATCAGCCAATGAAAAATTTCCCTGGTTAACATGACATCATCTTGTTGTCACAATGTCATAATCTCATTAGCCCATCAAATCATTTTTACAAATTTTAGGGAATCCTAATTCTGGTGTAACAAGGAAAACATTTTAAAATTTTTTTTAACCAGATGCCCATTTGCATAGATCTCAAAGAATCAAATGAAAAGTCTGGTTAAACAAGACAATTTGAAAAAGTGGGTCAGTGCTATGTTCATAATGAGCTAAACTGTCAATAAAATGAGAGATCATTTGCATAGTCCTTTTTACATTTGCTTTAAAAAAAAATTACCATGGCTAACTTAAGATATTCCCCATTAATACCTCCGAATATTAACAGCATGGGAGAATTCAATGCCTTCTATTTTCTCCCCTCTAACATTATAGTCAACAGTCTTGGCATTATTTCAGCTTTCAAGCAATTAGTGAATGTCATTGTGACTGGAAAGGAATCAGCTTTCAAACAATATGCAAATATCATTGTGATTGGAAGGGAATCAGCTTTCAAGCAATTTGTGAATGTCATTGTGACTTGAAAGTAATAGCTTTCAAGCAATTTGCAAATGTGACTGGAAAAGAATCAGCTTTCAAGCTATATGCAAATGTCATTGTGACTGGAAAGGAATCAGCTTTCAAGCAATTTGCAGATGTCATTGTGACTTGAAAGGAATCAGCTTTCAAGCAATCTGCGTATGTCATTGTGACTGGGAAGGAATCAGCTTTCAAGCCATTTGTGACTGGAATCAGCTTTCAAGCCATTTGTGAATGTCATTGTGACTGGAAAGGAATCAGCTTTCAAGCCATTTGTAAATGTCATTGTGACTGGAAAGGAATCAGCTTTCAAGCAAGATGTGAATGTCATTGTGACTGGAAAGGAATCAGCTTTCAAGCCATTTGTGAATGTCATTGTGACTGGAAAGGAGTCGGCTTTCAAGCCATTTGTGAATGTCATTGTGACTGGAAAGGAATCAGCTTTCAAGCCATTTGTGAATGTCATTGTGACTGGAAAGGAATCGGCTTTCAAGCCATTTGTGAATGTCAATGTGACTGGAAAGGAATCAGCTTTCAAGCCATTTGCGAATGCCATTGTGACTGAAAAGGAAGCAGAAGCACAAGATTTGCAAAACGTATCAAGTTAAGAAAGTGTTATTGTGACATTTTATCGTTTTCCATATCTCCACACATCTATCCCTTTGGGTGCCATTGCTTTAAGACCATCATCTTCTCACATGAGCATTCTCTTCTACATGCTTATGTACAATAAATTGTTTTCACATGCTGCTTTCTTATCCTTACCATAGAGTTCCACAAGGTCTAAGCTACAATTTCCACATTTTTTTCCTCCTTCCAGAGATTTCAAAGCAAGGGCTACTCCAGTGTAATCCTTTATGAATGTAATTTTCACTTTTGCAATTAGTTTTTAAATAAAATCTGTTCTGATTTTCATACTTTTCTTTGAAGCAGCCTTGACGCCATTATTTGTCAGCTTGGTATCCCTGTGCATGAAGTCACTACCCTTCTTAAACCACTTCTCCTGTAGTACTGTCTAGTAATGGATTTACCACTTTCAGATTTTTTTTAGCTTCACATACACTACCAAAGCTGCATATACAAATGCTATATCCAATTTCTGCTTTTGAAACAAAAGGTTCAACTAAGTAAATTCTGGCACAACATCCATTGGCATGTGCATCGTGGAAATGAAGCAAAGATCAGTATTTTAGGAACTCGCATTAACTTCTTATTAGGTCTTTTTAGCTGATGGAAGTATGCAAGCAGCCACATAGAAAGCATACAGACAAATCTCAAGGACTTTCTTTAGTTCAACCTCTTCATATTCTAAAACTTTCAAAACTGCCCTAACTGTGCTATCTGTGGATCTTTTAAAATAGTAGAACATATTATATCTCAAGGAAGGTCCTTCCTATATAATACACCATCAGCTGATGTACACCATGCTAAATGATGGGCAAATAAACAATGTTCACACACTGAACAATAATTACAAAGGGTTAACTTCTTAGAATTAGCAGTGAACAGTAATTACAAAGGGTTAACTTCTTGGAATTAGCAGTGAACAGTAATTACAAAGGGTTAACTTCTTGGAATTTAGCAGAGACCATAACGGATGCTTCATCACTTCCAAGTGAATTAACATTTTCAACATTTGGACAGCTTGATTCTATGTTGGCATTAAATTTGTCGAACATAACTTGTGCACAAGTATGAAGCTACCCAAGCAGACAATTTCACCAAAGAAAAATGTTGTTTCCTGTTCAAAATGTACTTAAGCCTTGTAGCCCTGATGACGACAGAAATCAAAGAAAGATCCAAACTTCATGGTTGCTATACCTTCTTTGGTTAATGATTATACACATCACCTATAACAGCTTCAGTCTGTGGACTGACTACATACTTAGCTGCAATGGCAAATTTTCTGTACAAAGCATCATCTTTAACACGATGCTGATCCTCACTACACTTTGCATGGCCAGATAAAGTTGCGATCCTAAAGTTCTGACATTTAGTCATCAAAGAGTTCTTTGCTTGGAACTTGTGCACAAGTTATATTTTATTTTCTTCTGAATCATATTCTAGCCAGCTATACTCTTGTTATCTGTCATTTCATGTCAATCTTTTAGACAAACTTGGTAGCCTTTACAAATTTAAATGGTACTACAGCATGATCATATCCTTTGACTGGAATCATTTAACTTAAGACAAATGCAGAGACTTCACATTTTTCCTAAATAACAAATGCTAATAAAACACGAGTAAAAGTTACCTCAGTATATTACTTAAATTTATTTCATACTTTCAATGAGTCTATTACAATTTGGCAACAGGCATAGCAAGGCTGGATCTATAACATATTGTATGGACTATGGACAAGATCAGATTTCCTGCCGTCTACTTTGTTGAGTTCAGGTAAGAATTTCTTGAAAAACATTTTCTACAGCGTCAACTGTAATGATGCTGCATGCATAGCATACAAGTCCTAGTTTAAAGAGAATCCATTACAAAATTAATCCTTGATGGTTGGAATTTGATAAGGACTCATTACAGCAGTGAATTTTTAGTACTCCTCTCTACATGGTCCTTAGTTGTAAGTAGACCTGATGTGGAAACAAGGCTTGCCAAAAAGCAAACAGCCATTAAGGAATTTCAAGTTTACATAACTAAAATATATTCATGCAAAATCGATGCTCCACCACAGTGCCTGAAATCTGACCCAAAAAAACATAACCAAGAACAGACGGACGAAGGTTGCACTAACAAAGAGGCATTAAAGTGTTGGATTATTTGATTTATATAAAACTCTTGAATCAAAGTACAAAGATTTAAACCTACATTGTCACATGATGTCTTCCTGGGAAAGGCACAGTGTTGGTCACCATCGTGCCTCCCTGGGAATGCAGTTCCAAATCATGATCTATATTGTTTGTTCTATTGATTACTCCTATCAAACTGCACAGGCCCAGATCTGCTGGCACATTATGCGACATCAGATCTGGGTCTGTGCAATTTGCAGGTGGACTCATCTTATAAACAAGCATATACAGTATTTAAATTTATAAAATATGTGTTGAAAAGGCAGAAAATCTAAATGAAATTTCGAAACGTCTTTTAGTTACTAATTAAATCTGGGTGCATTTCAGGAGAAAAAATATATTGGGGTATTTTGGTATCATTAAAAACTAAAATACAAACTATAAATTTCAAATTTGTCAGTTACTTGCACTGAATATTTAAAATGCATTAAAATAATGCACAATGCATATGATAAAAGTTCTTGTCACTTTAATTGGTTTGTACAAGAAAAATGTGTCTACTGTAACAAAATCAATATCAGAAAAACACCATTCACTTTCAAGCAAATCTAATCTAATCCTTAATTACAGTCAGTAATTTGTACAGGTTCTCAACAAAATTTAATTTATGCTTTTCTTCTGTTAAAAATATAATTCCTAAGGTGTATTATTTTGCTGATTTTCAGCAATTGTTCTATTCAAATTTATGCCTCTTGTAAGTGTATACTTTATATAAAACCTGGTTTGCATATTTTGTAGGGAGAATATCTGTTATGAAAGCCATGATTCTCAATAGTCAATATCATGGATTACTTCCCTTGCATTCTTTGTTTTTAAAAAATCATTACACATGATATGAATTGAGAACTACTTTGTACTGGTAATAGCACAAATTCATTAATATGTGCTGATTGTGCTCATAATAAAACTCACTAGATATCTTGATGAAATAAGTGTTTAATCAATTTTGATAAAAATCTAATCAGAAAGTCACTAAAGTGATGACATGCTCAGCAAATTAGATGCATGATCATCTCACCAATATGGGATGATATTGCTCATAATTGTACTCATACAAGATCTTGACCATGTCTGTCTATCTGCTTACAAAAGAAAGGTCTCTGGAGTGACAGCAGACTCAGCCAACCAAATGCCAGATCACGTCATTAAAGTGTATCTTGCGCGTGACTGAACCTGTCTGCAATCTTGATGAACAAAACACACAAAGTTTAATCAAAATCCAATCAGAATTACATAGACTCCAGAGTGGTAACAAGTTCAGCCAACCAGATGCCAGATCACCTCATTAACATGAATGGATCTTTCTCATTATCTAAAATAACCAAGATTTTAGGGAAGATAATGTCTGTTTGGATATGGAGGTGAACCCTCCCATCTGAGTGGGTGTCCTAGTCACCCCTAGTCCCTGAACGGTTTGTTACTATTGTAACTCATCAGAGGGAATAATAAGGGTTGATTTGTTTGTTCAACTGATCACATTGTTATGTCAGTGTGAGGTTTATAAACCCCTTTGTTGCCAGTGCTGCTGTTATAGCTACTTGTGAGGTCATGTGACTCGTATTGTCATGACTTACAGTTGTAGCATCCAGGTTCTGAAATAAACCAGTGTCTCATGGCTTGGTTTTGGGTACATAGAGAAATATGATTTAATGAGGGGTATAAATGAAGAAATGACTAGCAAACTCTTATGAAATTTTATTTTGATTACAGAAACTTAGTTCTATAAAGTTAATTTCTGTAATGCAAAACATAATTCTACAATGATGTTATATTAGACGAAGGGCACTTCAATTTATTATGAGAGTGATCTTTTCTTTTGAAGATTTTTCTGCATTCACTGTAAGATTTTCTGATATCCAAATGTGTGATCTTGACACGTCACGTTAAAGATTGTCGATGTTTAAAATTTTGCATCGCAGTACACATGTTGGTAATTTATTTTGCTGTGTAGCAGTTGCGTAGCAGAGTGAATGGATCATAATTTGTGATGCAATCTGAAGGTAAGGCAGCATTTTGAACGTAGATTTCCTCAGAAGAGTGGAATATTCCACCATAATGACCAATGGGGTCGAAACATTTGAGTTTGCATGGGAGGTAAAATAATAATAAATTAAGTTATAAATGACTGAACTCTCATTTAGACCAAGATGCTAATCCCTACTGGCTGTAGAGGGGGCTCCGAGTGGCCGAGTGGTCTAAAGCGCTCACCTTTATGGATTACTGCCATCTCACCTGTCTGCGTGGGTTCGAGTTGTGGGTTCAGCCTATGTTGGTATGTGAGAAAGCTTGCCAGTAGCTTCTTGTGGGTCGGTGGTTCTTTCCGGGTTCTTCCTCCACCATTAATACTGGCCGCCATGTTTAGCCTATCTTGTGCTGAAAAATAGCGTTAAACCCTACAACAACAACTATAACAACTGGCTGTAGAGTATGCAATTAGTATATCCAATAAAGTTCTCTTTCTAAAAATAGTGCTACTAGAGAGCTCTGGATCAGACTTAATAATTTCTATTATCTAATATTTAACACAATCTATGTTGTGGTCAGATAAATTAAAATGCTTATACACCAGGGAATCTATATGATTATGAATATCTCTCAAGTGCTATTTTATTCTCACTTGGAATTCCCTTTTATAAGTGAGTCACCTGATCAGGCTGTGATGATGGAGTCAACTGTCAGTGTGCATTATACATATTTAAGTCATTTCCATTACTGATCAGGCAGTGATGATGGAGTCAACTGTCAGTGTCCATTATACATATTTAAGTCATTTCCACAACTGATCAGGCAGTGATGATGGAGTCAACTGTCAGTGTGCATTATACATATTTAAGTCATTTCCACTAATGATCATGCAGTGATGATGGAGTCAACTGTCAGTGTGCATTATACATATTTAAGTCATTTCCACTACTGATCAGGCAGTGATGTGGAGTCAACTGTCAGTGTCCATTATACATATTTAAGTCATTTCCACAACTGATCAGGCAGTGATGTGGAGTCAACTGTCAGTGTCCATTATACATATTTAAGTCATTTCCACTACTGATCAGGCAGTGATGTGGAGTCAACTGTCAGTGTCCATTATACATATTTAAGTCATTTCCACAACTGATCAGGCAGTGATGATGGAGTCAACTGTCAGTGTGCATTATACATATTTAAGTCATTTCCACAACTGATCAGGCAGTGATGATGGAGTCAACTGTCAGTGTGCATTATACATATTTAAGTCATTTCCACTACTGATCAGGCAGTGATGTGGAGTCAACTGTCAGTGTCCATTATACATATTTAAGTCATTTCCACAACTGATCAGGCAGTGATGATGGAGTCAACTGTCGGTGTGCATTATACATATTTAAGTCATTTCCACTACTGATCAGGCAGTGATGTGGAGTCAACTGTCAGTGTCCATTATACATATTTAAGTCATTTCCACAACTGATCAGGCAGTGATGATGGAGTCAACTGTCGGTGTGCATTATACATATTTAAGTCATTTCCACAACTGGCTCAAAATGTGCGACATATGTTTCTTCTTAAGGTAAGGAAATTATTAAAAATGGTTCTGAAAAACAGACACACCACCTTAAACCCACCCCCACAAAATTACCTAGCACCAAGTTAGTCCTATGTTGGTCTGGTTAAAAGATTAGAGACTGTTGAGTGCAATTTAGATAGCATAATTTCCCTAAAGAAAGATCATTATGAAACGGACGTCTGGTTTCAACAGTGAATAGAAGATTTCAATAAACTTGAGTGGAAATAAGTGAATCAGATGGTAAACCTTCCTTACTAAACTTTGCTTGAGATCTACTTAGTTACTTGGGTGAGAAGCACGAACATCGTCAGACGGAGGAGGATGGTAATTATTACAATTTGTTTATTTTCATCATGGTAGTAGTAGTATTTGTTATGAGTGTTGTCATTCCAGCTTTTCCAAAACATGTAATGAGTAAAATTTCATGAATTAAAATTGTACCATACCCATTATATTTACATCGTATACTGTCTGCAAGAAAAAATAAACAAGTGGCTGCTGCCATTGGAGCAATTTTTATCTTCCAATTTCACTCATTGTAAAAACATGTAAATAAAGTGTTTGTTTATTCCTTCATTTGTATTTTAAATATTTCTCCAAAAGTAAGTAACTATAAATGTAATGTATTACATTATAAATCAAGTTGTGATAATTTTGATTACTATATTGCTGCAATATTACTCTGAAGCTTTTATTTGTCAGAATTGCAATAAAAGAACAGAAATTTCATTCAGTGAACTTTTTCAACAATCAATACACGAACTTAAACCACAATATGTCTTTGATATTTGGAATAAATATAATCTGGATAGTTTTATGGTTTAATTAAATTCAAAGAGAATGAGTTTTGACATTAATTAGGTTATATAGTGGGGGGAAAAAAGAACCCTGTAAATATATGTACCGTATTTACTGGCCTATAAGTCGATGCAAAGTATAAGTCGAATCAGCAAATTTGGTGAATTTTCTATCCTTCATCCTTATATAAAATTGATGCTGCGTATAAGACGAGGACAGATCAACACCTCGGATTGTGTTTTTCACTTCGTTCCACAAAGCATCGCAAATTTTATCCTACCTGTAACTCAGTAACCTTTCCAGTCAGTATCATTAAATGTAACTAAAAGTACCTAATTTATTTCACAAGAAGTATTTTAAACATATTATGTACTTTTAACTACATATAATGATGCTTACCCGAAAATTTATTGAGTTACAGATAGGATAAAACTTGCGATGCTGTGTGGAATCAAATTATAATAACTTCCGGTTTCATAAATAATAAAAGTATCACTGTATGCTATTTCAGATTACCATCAATAGGGAAAGTGCATCATTAATACTAAAATCTATTTTTTTTTTGGTGGGGGGAAGAGATAGAGAGAGAAGGATGCTTTTAAAATCGTTTTAAAAACTGAAGAAAAAACCCCCCGTCAGAACAAGTCTAATGGGGATCATGACTGATGGAAGTCATTGCAACCGATGCTTTGATGCACGACTGAGTAATTGGATTAACATGTACAAAAAATCTGTTAATTACCTCATTGTTGTAGTCTGGAGAGTTGAGGCCAAATGAAGGATGTTTTTGAAATTTTATTAGTAATAAAAGGAACAAAGGTGGCCCCAAATGGCTTTTTAATCCTTTATTAAAAATCTGCCATCCTCCAGCACAGGCGAGATAAATGGAAAGACTGACCCAGAAATGATTTTGGCAGAAACACACTGGAGTAATGCAACACTGGCTAAACATATTACATGGTACCTATTAACAACATCTAAAAGGTAAAGAGAAACTGTAAAGCAAGACATCCTTCAGATGCTAATATTGCTGATCCAATAAGTAAGGAGTACATTGATAGAGCAATTGTACAATGACTGATATCAGAACCTGCATGACAACATTGCTTTATATGGGTATTTTGCGATCTGAATAAACACAAGTCAATTTAATATGATTTTATTTATTTTGTTCCATATTTAAGTACAGCAGCAAATTAAACAATAGTAAACATAAATATGGCTTATGGGAGGCATGTAATAAGGAATCAGGGCTTGTAGAATTTTTGTTGTGATTTGTTGTGAATTTTTAAAAGTCACCAGCCTTGGCTCTGTGTCTGAAAACCTTTTCTTTGTGCACTGTAATGACTCTGTCACTATGCTGGAAGGAAATACTGACACAGTATACTGCTGAGATGCATCAACATACAAAAGTTGTATCAGTATGTAATAGTGTTAAAGACAGAAAGGAGGTACCAATCACAGGGTTGAAAATACATAACCTATTCAGGTGTTACATTTTCTCATAGTTATCTAGTTTTGGAATTGTTGAGTTATCTCCCCTTGAGTCATCTGCATGTCAGTTTTTGTGAAATGGGTTCAAGATATTGAGGTTCTGACAAATGGATTGCTGAAAATACATAAGTGTGAAAATCAGGACACCGTGACCTATCCAGTAGTCTTGCTATGGTTTAGTTACTTTCCTTAAAATGGTTTTAAATACCATTTGTCATGAGTTCAGGTAAATAGGGTCTTTGATATAGAGGATATAAGGAAGGTACAGAACAATTAAACTTTCAATCATGGTATCACTATACTAATTACCCACTGCAACTGTGGCTCAGTGGTTAGCATGCCAGACTTGTGAGTGAAAGGATGGGTGTTAGAATCCCCCATCAAATTAGCCTTCATAGTGTCATTGTGCATGATACTCGACTCCAACTGCCTCAGCATTTGATAACCTGCTGTGCATAAAACACCCAGTCAAATTCATTAACTTACATATATATATATATATATATATATATATATATATATATATATATATATATATATATATATACACACACACACACACCACTCCCTCGATAACTCGCGCCCAGATAACTCGCGCTCCCGCTTGTAACGCAGTGTCTGGCAGGGCTCCCGATTTTTTCCCCAAAAAATATATTTTAAATATCTTTAAAATACGTTGATCATGAAAAAATTACAATAAGAATTGGAAAATTAAACCTTCATACATCGCTAGGTTTATCATCGAAAATGGTGATTAATGCCCGTAAAGATAGAATCCATATTGTGAAATTTGCAAGTTCTAAATAAGATATCATATATTATGTAAGTTTTTTTAAAATGATAAATAGTTGTCAATGCATCATTAATACTAAAATCTATTTTTTTGTTTGGTGGGGGGAAGAGATAGAGAGAGAAGGATGCATATGTATTCCATTGCATTTTTCTTTTATGCACCTCGTGATCAAAATCAAATATGATCCAATATATGAGAGAGAGAGTTTAGCTATTTGTGGATTTTTTATTCTTTTTAACTTATTGCCCCCATGTTGCTGAAGCTTTTGTCAAAGAGAGAAAACATTAATAAATGAAAGAGTAAATGTAAACTACTGTATGAAAATACATACCATACTCCTTCAGGGTTTAAATATTCAAAATAGTTATATCCATATAGTCTCCATTAGGTTAAATCCCAAGAATGACCATTTTGCATGCTTTCTAATTTTCTTTGCAAATATAACAACCTCTCCATTCCCAACAATTTGGATTTTGTTTAAAGTGCATGTAATCTTCCTGTACTTAGGGGGCAACTGTTTTTGATATTTGCTCATGCTAGATGTACTTTATATTGTTGTCAGTTCTGTCAGCAAGTTCAAAAATGTCACTGGTTGAGAAATTTTCAATAGTAACCACCTGGCATTTCCTTTAACTATATGGTACGGTATTCGTAATACCCATGGGTAGTCTCATTTACCTATTAGTATCATCACTAATCTGATCTGGTCTGCAGAATCTTGACCTCAAACAGGGGTTATCTTGGAATGACTGAATACAGCCGTAGCATATTTAATTAGCATGTAAACACCACTACAAAGCCATGTGATTCTTGTAATAAAGGAAGTGGAAACAAAAATTTGAAGGAATTGCTTAACTAGCATCAATTGATAATGGAATACGGTACTGCACGTATACACAAGTAAAATCAGGTAAGTGAACAATACAGATTTACAATCGTGAAGACATCTGTCTGTCTGTCTCTCTCTCTCACTCAATGGGGCATATGGACTATTTGATCATTAGGTGCAAGAAGAAAATTGTGATGGAATATGTTTTTGTCATGGTTATTCTAAGTTGTAAATTCTAATGCACATACAGTGTATATGTAATTAAATTTAAACAACGTATATTACAAACAACGTACATTACTGGTGCATGCTGCTTTAGCGCAATTACATCTGATCTATGTTAATTTATAATACTGATGATCATGTAATTGTATAAAATACTCACTGTGGGATCCTATAGTTGTTCATACATGATCTCTTCCCCAAAATGAAATATTTTTTGCACATTAATTTTCATACTCTTGAAGAAATATTTTCCAGACAAAAAAATATGATAAAGTGATTTGAATGACTTAATCCATATAAAAGTCGATTCAGAGTATAAGACGAAACTAAGATTTTCTGGTCAAAACAAATCGTCTTATAACCTAGCAAATACAGCACTTTTTGATTATCAGTGATATTAATTTCTTTGCATTTTATGATGCTAGCATGCCACTATTGAATACTTCTTGAGAGATCACTGAACAAAGTGTAGTCTGCTTACTAACAGCAGATTTGGAATAGCCAACAATATACAGACTGGTATGATGGATTGCTGAAGCAATGGGAGTTAAATGCCTTGCTTAGATATCAGCTAACCCAGATTGGTCTTAAAAGGATTTGAGCCCATTACTCTCGACAGTGTTAAAAGAATCCATCAGCCAAATACTTGAAGCCCCTCTAATTTCAGACTGATAACCACCTGTATTTATTCCAAGCAAAGTGCCCATTAGGCTTACTGAAAAAAAATTGCAATTTGGCTGAGAAAACTTTGATTGTGCGAATAAATGTGGATTTACTTTTTTAAGTTGCTGAAAGACTAGACAATTATTAATATTTATCCCCATGTATTTAATTATTAATATTTAATATTTTAGACCCTTATCTTTATGAAGATCATCTACTTACAGTACTTTATCTAAAGGTGTACAAAGCGAAGCAAGTGACATATAAATGGGGAACAGATTACCTAAGTTGCATATAATTAGGGCTCATTTGGCATTAACATAATTGTAATTCTACTGGTGGTAGGACAATAATACCAATTTTACCACCATCTACTGCACATAGTTTTATAGTTGACATCTACAGCTTTTGAAACTCAAAAAAAAATCGTTTTAAAAACTGAAGAAAAAACCCCCCGTCAGAACAAGTCTAATGGGGATCATGACTGATGGAAGTCATTGCAACCGATGCTTTGATGCACGACTGAGTAATTGGATTAACATGTACAAAAAATCTGTTAATTACCTCATTGTTGTAGTCTGGAGAGTTGAGGCCAAATGAAGGATGTTTTTGAAATTTTATTAGTAATAAAAGGAACAAAGGTGGCCCCAAATGGCTTTTTAATCCTTTATTAAAAATCTGCCATCCTCCAGCACAGGCGAGATAAATGGAAAGACTGACCCAGAAATGATTTTGGCAGAAACACACTGGAGTAATGCAACACTGGCTAAACATATTACATGGTACCTATTAACAACATCTAAAAGGTAAAGAGAAACTGTAAAGCAAGACATCCTTCAGATGCTAATATTGCTGATCCAATAAGTAAGGAGGACATTGATAGAGCAATTGTACAATGACTGATATCAGAACCTGCATGACAACATTGCTTTATATGGGTATTTTGCGATCTGAATAAACACAAGTCAATTTAATATGATTTTATTTATTTTGTTCCATATTTAAGTACAGCAGCAAATTAAACAATAGTAAACATAAATATGGCTTATGGGAGGCATGTAATAAGGAATCAGGGCTTGTAGAATTTTTGTTGTGATTTGTTGTGAATTTTTAAAAGTCACCAGCCTTGGCTCTGTGTCTGAAAACCTTTTCTTTGTGCACTGTAATGACTCTGTCACTATGCTGGAAGGAAATACTGACACAGTATACTGCTGAGATGCATCAACATACAAAAGTTGTATCAGTATGTAATAGTGTTAAAGACAGAAAGGAGGTACCAATCACAGGGTTGAAAATACATAACCTATTCAGGTGTTACATTTTCTCATAGTTATCTAGTTTTGGAATTGTTGAGTTATCTCCCCTTGAGTCATCTGCATGTCAGTTTTTGTGAAATGGGTTCAAGATATTGAGGTTCTGACAAATGGATTGCTGAAAATACATAAGTGTGAAAATCAGGACACCGTGACCTATCCAGTAGTCTTGCTATGGTTTAGTTACTTTCCTTAAAATGGTTTTAAATACCATTTGTCATGAGTTCAGGTAAATAGGGTCTTTGATATAGAGGATATAAGGAAGGTACAGAACAATTAAACTTTCAATCATGGTATCACTATACTAATTACCCACTGCAACTGTGGCTCAGTGGTTAGCATGCCAGACTTGTGAGTGAAAGGATGGGTGTTAGAATCCCCCATCAAATTAGCCTTCATAGTGTCATTGTGCATGATACTCGACTCCAACTGCCTCAGCATTTGATAACCTGCTGTGCATAAAACACCCAGTCAAATTCATTAACTTACATATATATATATATATATATATATATATATATATATATATATACACACACACACACACCACTCCCTCGATAACTCGCGCCCAGATAACTCGCGCTCCCGCTTGTAACGCAGTGTCTGGCAGGGCTCCCGATTTTTTCCCCAAAAAATATATTTTAAATATCTTTAAAATACGTTGATCATGAAAAAATTACAATAAGAATTGGAAAATTAAACCTTCATACATCGCTAGGTTTATCATCGAAAATGGTGATTAATGCCCGTAAAGATAGAATCCATATTGTGAAATTTGCAAGTTCTAAATAAGATATCATATATTATGTAAGTTTTTTTAAAATGATAAATAGTTGTCAATGCATCATTAATACTAAAATCTATTTTTTTGTTTGGTGGGGGGAAGAGATAGAGAGAGAAGGATGCATATGTATTCCACTGCATTTTTCTTTTATGCACCTCGTGATCAAAATCAAATATGATCCAATATATGAGAGAGAGAGTTTAGCTATTTGTGGATTTTTTATTCTTTTTAACTTATTGCCCCCATGTTGCTGAAGCTTTTGTCAAAGAGAGAAAACATTAATAAATGAAAGAGTAAATGTAAACTACTGTATGAAAATACATACCATACTCCTTCAGGGTTTAAATATTCAAAATAGTTATATCCATATAGTCTCCATTAGGTTAAATCCCAAGAATGACCATTTTGCATGCTTTCTAATTTTCTTTGCAAATATAACAACCTCTCCATTCCCAACAATTTGGATTTTGTTTAAAGTGCATGTAATCTTCCTGTACTTAGGGGGCAACTGTTTTTGATATTTGCTCATGCTAGATGTACTTTATATTGTTGTCAGTTCTGTCAGCAAGTTCAAAAATGTCACTGGTTGAGAAATTTTCAATAGTAACCACCTGGCATTTCCTTTAACTATATGGTACGGTATTCTCGTAATACCCATGGGTAGTCTCATTTACCTATTAGTATCATCACTAATCTGATCTGGTCTGCAGAATCTTGACCTCAAACAGGGGTTATCTTGGAATGACTGAATACAGCCGTAGCATATTTAATTAGCATGTAAACACCACTACAAAGCCATGTGATTCTTGTAATAAAGGAAGTGGAAACAAAAATTTGAAGGAATTGCTTAACTAGCATCAATTGATAATGGAATACGGTACTGCACGTATACACAAGTAAAATCAGGTAAGTGAACAATACAGATTTACAATCGTGAAGACATCTGTCTGTCTGTCTCTCTCTCTCACTCAATGGGGCATATGGACTATTTGATCATTAGGTGCAAGAAGAAAATTGTGATGGAATATGTTTTTGTCATGGTTATTCTAAGTTGTAAATTCTAATGCACATACAGTGTATATGTAATTAAATTTAAACAACGTATATTACAAACAACGTACATTACTGGTGCATGCTGCTTTAGCGCAATTACATCTGATCTATGTTAATTTATAATACTGATGATCATGTAATTGTATAAAATACTCACTGTGGGATCCTATAGTTGTTCATACATGATCTCTTCCCCAAAATGAAATATTTTTTGCACATTAATTTTCATACTCTTGAAGAAATATTTTCCAGACAAAAAAATATGATAAAGTGATTTGAATGACTTAATCCATATAAAAGTCGATTCAGAGTATAAGACGAAACTAAGATTTTCTGGTCAAAACAAATCGTCTTATAACCTAGCAAATACAGCACTTTTTGATTATCAGTGATATTAATTTCTTTGCATTTTATGATGCTAGCATGCCACTATTGAATACTTCTTGAGAGATCACTGAACAAAGTGTAGTCTGCTTACTAACAGCAGATTTGGAATAGCCAACAATATACAGACTGGTATGATGGATTGCTGAAGCAATGGGAGTTAAATGCCTTGCTTAGATATCAGCTAACCCAGATTGGTCTTAAAAGGATTTGAGCCCATTACTCTCGACAGTGTTAAAAGAATCCATCAGCCAAATACTTGAAGCCCCTCTAATTTCAGACTGATAACCACCTGTATTTATTCCAAGCAAAGTGCCCATTAGGCTTACTGAAAAAAAATTGCAATTTGGCTGAGAAAACTTTGATTGTGCGAATAAATGTGGATTTACTTTTTTAAGTTGCTGAAAGACTAGACAATTATTAATATTTATCCCCATGTATTTAATTATTAATATTTAATATTTTAGACCCTTATCTTTATGAAGATCATCTACTTACAGTACTTTATCTAAAGGTGTACAAAGCGAAGCAAGTGACATATAAATGGGGAACAGATTACCTAAGTTGCATATAATTAGGGCTCATTTGGCATTAACATAATTGTAATTCTACTGGTGGTAGGACAATAATACCAATTTTACCACCATCTACTGCACATAGTTTTATAGTTGACATCTACAGCTTTTGAAACTCAAAAAAAAATCGTTTTAAAAACTGAAGAAAAAACCCCCCGTCAGAACAAGTCTAATGGGGATCATGACTGATGGAAGTCATTGCAACCGATGCTTTGATGCACGACTGAGTAATTGGATTAACATGTACAAAAAATCTGTTAATTACCTCATTGTTGTAGTCTGGAGAGTTGAGGCCAAATGAAGGATGTTTTTGAAATTTTATTAGTAATAAAAGGAACAAAGGTGGCCCCAAATGGCTTTTTAATCCTTTATTAAAAATCTGCCATCCTCCAGCACAGGCGAGATAAATGGAAAGACTGACCCAGAAATGATTTTGGCAGAAACACACTGGAGTAATGCAACACTGGCTAAACATATTACATGGTACCTATTAACAACATCTAAAAGGTAAAGAGAAACTGTAAAGCAAGACATCCTTCAGATGCTAATATTGCTGATCCAATAAGTAAGGAGGACATTGATAGAGCAATTGTACAATGACTGATATCAGAACCTGCATGACAACATTGCTTTATATGGGTATTTTGCGATCTGAATAAACACAAGTCAATTTAATATGATTTTATTTATTTTGTTCCATATTTAAGTACAGCAGCAAATTAAACAATAGTAAACATAAATATGGCTTATGGGAGGCATGTAATAAGGAATCAGGGCTTGTAGAATTTTTGTTGTGATTTGTTGTGAATTTTTAAAAGTCACCAGCCTTGGCTCTGTGTCTGAAAACCTTTTCTTTGTGCACTGTAATGACTCTGTCACTATGCTGGAAGGAAATACTGACACAGTATACTGCTGAGATGCATCAACATACAAAAGTTGTATCAGTATGTAATAGTGTTAAAGACAGAAAGGAGGTACCAATCACAGGGTTGAAAATACATAACCTATTCAGGTGTTACATTTTCTCATAGTTATCTAGTTTTGGAATTGTTGAGTTATCTCCCCTTGAGTCATCTGCATGTCAGTTTTTGTGAAATGGGTTCAAGATATTGAGGTTCTGACAAATGGATTGCTGAAAATACATAAGTGTGAAAATCAGGACACCGTGACCTATCCAGTAGTCTTGCTATGGTTTAGTTACTTTCCTTAAAATGGTTTTAAATACCATTTGTCATGAGTTCAGGTAAATAGGGTCTTTGATATAGAGGATATAAGGAAGGTACAGAACAATTAAACTTTCAATCATGGTATCACTATACTAATTACCCACTGCAACTGTGGCTCAGTGGTTAGCATGCCAGACTTGTGAGTGAAAGGATGGGTGTTAGAATCCCCCATCAAATTAGCCTTCATAGTGTCATTGTGCATGATACTCGACTCCAACTGCCTCAGCATTTGATAACCTGCTGTGCATAAAACACCCAGTCAAATTCATTAACTTACATATATATATATATATATATATATATATATATATATATATATACACACACACACACACCACTCCCTCGATAACTCGCGCCCAGATAACTCGCGCTCCCGCTTGTAACGCAGTGTCTGGCAGGGCTCCCGATTTTTTCCCCAAAAAATATATTTTAAATATCTTTAAAATACGTTGATCATGAAAAAATTACAATAAGAATTGGAAAATTAAACCTTCATACATCGCTAGGTTTATCATCGAAAATGGTGATTAATGCCCGTAAAGATAGAATCCATATTGTGAAATTTGCAAGTTCTAAATAAGATATCATATATTATGTAAGTTTTTTTAAAATGATAAATAGTTGTCAATGCATCATTAATACTAAAATCTATTTTTTTGTTTGGTGGGGGGAAGAGATAGAGAGAGAAGGATGCATATGTATTCCATTGCATTTTTCTTTTATGCACCTCGTGATCAAAATCAAATATGATCCAATATATGAGAGAGAGAGTTTAGCTATTTGTGGATTTTTTATTCTTTTTAACTTATTGCCCCCATGTTGCTGAAGCTTTTGTCAAAGAGAGAAAACATTAATAAATGAAAGAGTAAATGTAAACTACTGTATGAAAATACATACCATACTCCTTCAGGGTTTAAATATTCAAAATAGTTATATCCATATAGTCTCCATTAGGTTAAATCCCAAGAATGACCATTTTGCATGCTTTCTAATTTTCTTTGCAAATATAACAACCTCTCCATTCCCAACAATTTGGATTTTGTTTAAAGTGCATGTAATCTTCCTGTACTTAGGGGGCAACTGTTTTTGATATTTGCTCATGCTAGATGTACTTTATATTGTTGTCAGTTCTGTCAGCAAGTTCAAAAATGTCACTGGTTGAGAAATTTTCAATAGTAACCACCTGGCATTTCCTTTAACTATATGGTACGGTATTCGTAATACCCATGGGTAGTCTCATTTACCTATTAGTATCATCACTAATCTGATCTGGTCTGCAGAATCTTGACCTCAAACAGGGGTTATCTTGGAATGACTGAATACAGCCGTAGCATATTTAATTAGCATGTAAACACCACTACAAAGCCATGTGATTCTTGTAATAAAGGAAGTGGAAACAAAAATTTGAAGGAATTGCTTAACTAGCATCAATTGATAATGGAATACGGTACTGCACGTATACACAAGTAAAATCAGGTAAGTGAACAATACAGATTTACAATCGTGAAGACATCTGTCTGTCTGTCTCTCTCTCTCACTCAATGGGGCATATGGACTATTTGATCATTAGGTGCAAGAAGAAAATTGTGATGGAATATGTTTTTGTCATGGTTATTCTAAGTTGTAAATTCTAATGCACATACAGTGTATATGTAATTAAATTTAAACAACGTATATTACAAACAACGTACATTACTGGTGCATGCTGCTTTAGCGCAATTACATCTGATCTATGTTAATTTATAATACTGATGATCATGTAATTGTATAAAATACTCACTGTGGGATCCTATAGTTGTTCATACATGATCTCTTCCCCAAAATGAAATATTTTTTGCACATTAATTTTCATACTCTTGAAGAAATATTTTCCAGACAAAAAAATATGATAAAGTGATTTGAATGACTTAATCCATATAAAAGTCGATTCAGAGTATAAGACGAAACTAAGATTTTCTGGTCAAAACAAATCGTCTTATAACCTAGCAAATACAGCACTTTTTGATTATCAGTGATATTAATTTCTTTGCATTTTATGATGCTAGCATGCCACTATTGAATACTTCTTGAGAGATCACTGAACAAAGTGTAGTCTGCTTACTAACAGCAGATTTGGAATAGCCAACAATATACAGACTGGTATGATGGATTGCTGAAGCAATGGGAGTTAAATGCCTTGCTTAGATATCAGCTAACCCAGATTGGTCTTAAAAGGATTTGAGCCCATTACTCTCGACAGTGTTAAAAGAATCCATCAGCCAAATACTTGAAGCCCCTCTAATTTCAGACTGATAACCACCTGTATTTATTCCAAGCAAAGTGCCCATTAGGCTTACTGAAAAAAAATTGCAATTTGGCTGAGAAAACTTTGATTGTGCGAATAAATGTGGATTTACTTTTTTAAGTTGCTGAAAGACTAGACAATTATTAATATTTATCCCCATGTATTTAATTATTAATATTTAATATTTTAGACCCTTATCTTTATGAAGATCATCTACTTACAGTACTTTATCTAAAGGTGTACAAAGCGAAGCAAGTGACATATAAATGGGGAACAGATTACCTAAGTTGCATATAATTAGGGCTCATTTGGCATTAACATAATTGTAATTCTACTGGTGGTAGGACAATAATACCAATTTTACCACCATCTACTGCACATAGTTTTATAGTTGACATCTACAGCTTTTGAAACTCAAAAAAAAATCGTTTTAAAAACTGAAGAAAAAACCCCCCGTCAGAACAAGTCTAATGGGGATCATGACTGATGGAAGTCATTGCAACCGATGCTTTGATGCACGACTGAGTAATTGGATTAACATGTACAAAAAATCTGTTAATTACCTCATTGTTGTAGTCTGGAGAGTTGAGGCCAAATGAAGGATGTTTTTGAAATTTTATTAGTAATAAAAGGAACAAAGGTGGCCCCAAATGGCTTTTTAATCCTTTATTAAAAATCTGCCATCCTCCAGCACAGGCGAGATAAATGGAAAGACTGACCCAGAAATGATTTTGGCAGAAACACACTGGAGTAATGCAACACTGGCTAAACATATTACATGGTACCTATTAACAACATCTAAAAGGTAAAGAGAAACTGTAAAGCAAGACATCCTTCAGATGCTAATATTGCTGATCCAATAAGTAAGGAGGACATTGATAGAGCAATTGTACAATGACTGATATCAGAACCTGCATGACAACATTGCTTTATATGGGTATTTTGCGATCTGAATAAACACAAGTCAATTTAATATGATTTTATTTATTTTGTTCCATATTTAAGTACAGCAGCAAATTAAACAATAGTAAACATAAATATGGCTTATGGGAGGCATGTAATAAGGAATCAGGGCTTGTAGAATTTTTGTTGTGATTTGTTGTGAATTTTTAAAAGTCACCAGCCTTGGCTCTGTGTCTGAAAACCTTTTCTTTGTGCACTGTAATGACTCTGTCACTATGCTGGAAGGAAATACTGACACAGTATACTGCTGAGATGCATCAACATACAAAAGTTGTATCAGTATGTAATAGTGTTAAAGACAGAAAGGAGGTACCAATCACAGGGTTGAAAATACATAACCTATTCAGGTGTTACATTTTCTCATAGTTATCTAGTTTTGGAATTGTTGAGTTATCTCCCCTTGAGTCATCTGCATGTCAGTTTTTGTGAAATGGGTTCAAGATATTGAGGTTCTGACAAATGGATTGCTGAAAATACATAAGTGTGAAAATCAGGACACCGTGACCTATCCAGTAGTCTTGCTATGGTTTAGTTACTTTCCTTAAAATGGTTTTAAATACCATTTGTCATGAGTTCAGGTAAATAGGGTCTTTGATATAGAGGATATAAGGAAGGTACAGAACAATTAAACTTTCAATCATGGTATCACTATACTAATTACCCACTGCAACTGTGGCTCAGTGGTTAGCATGCCAGACTTGTGAGTGAAAGGATGGGTGTTAGAATCCCCCATCAAATTAGCCTTCATAGTGTCATTGTGCATGATACTCGACTCCAACTGCCTCAGCATTTGATAACCTGCTGTGCATAAAACACCCAGTCAAATTCATTAACTTACATATATATATATATATATATATATATATATATATACACACACACACACACACACACCACTCCCTCGATAACTCGCGCCCAGATAACTCGCGCTCCCGCTTGTAACGCAGTGTCTGGCAGGGCTCCCGATTTTTTCCCCAAAAAATATATTTTAAATATCTTTAAAATACGTTGATCATGAAAAAATTACAATAAGAATTGGAAAATTAAACCTTCATACATCGCTAGGTTTATCATCGAAAATGGTGATTAATGCCCGTAAAGATAGAATCCATATTGTGAAATTTGCAAGTTCTAAATAAGATATCATATATTATGTAAGTTTTTTTAAAATGATAAATAGTTGTCAATACACTGTAAATAAACAGTCTGGTGAAATATTGATCAATGAAAACTTCTGGTAAATGCTAACAGGTGGCAACAGAGAATGAAATAAACACCAATTAAATGTCTTTCTATGTGAAAGTCATGTTCTAATCCTTTAATTCCATTTAGTGTATTATAATCGCAAGATATTCTGTTCTATGAAAACATGAAGAGTCAATTGACTGTCACATCGAAAGCCGTGAGTACTTCTGTGAGAACCTAATTACAGCTGGCTTTGCTTTGATCAACAACTTGGGGAAGTGTTTGTTGCATTAAAAACTCAATTAAAAGAGACCTGTTTGTTTTATCACTTGGAATGTGTTTTTTGTATCAAATCAAGCAAGGGAGGTACAAAGAAAAAATTCAAAATTCATTTTATTTGACCAATTGAAAATGGTTTCTCATTTTTATGGACTTAGCATCATTAAAGTATATATTACCAATCAGTAATGTGTCTTAATCATTTGTAAATGTGACCATGGAGAGTAAAGGAATCAATCGAAAGGCGTACTCAGTGACTGAAAAGTGTTGCATCATAGATAGGGTTCATAATGGTTAAGCGAGCCAAAGTTTGCAATGAACAAAAAATTGCTGAGTCGACACTTTGAGGTTGGCTTAATGATGAGCAGAAACTTCAGGATTACTTATATGATGTTGATTCGGATGATGGGATCAAACAAAAACAAGTATGGACTGCACAAGATACTAAATTAGATGATGCTGTGTACACATGGTTCACACAGCAATGTAAACAAGGTGTTCCTATCTCTGGAACAATTCTCAAGGCCCAAGCAGAGAAAATGGCAAAAATTATGGACAATGAATCTCATTTTAGGGCAAGCCAAGGATGGCTTTGGAGATTCCAGCACCGACATGGAATTAAACAAAATCGTTGTCAGGAGATATACGCTCAGCGAATCAGGAAGCCGCATGTAATTATCCAAACCAGCTCATCTGTGAACAATATACAGAAGACCAAATCTTGTAATATTGTCATACAGTGGCTGGAGATCCAAAATGTTGACTATGTAAAGATCATACCGTTGAGAAATCTGCAGGATTTTGGTTGGCGGCAGAGAAATCAAGGAGTAACACAAAAAAAATTCACTGATTTTTTCAAAATGTGAACTTATATTTGTCAAGCATGTCACAAATGGCAAGTATTATTGTGTTTAAATTTACATCGTTTTAAATTTGTAGACCCATTAAATTCATGTTGGTAATGATTAACCTTTGTGAATTTTTTTCCTCCATTTTACCTCTACCACAATCAAATCAATCAATCTATCGTTCGACAATGTTTCTCGAAAAGAGTGTCAATCTTTTGTATTAAAAATCCATCTAAGTTGGATTAAACAATAAAACTAGAATGTATCCAATTCAACACACAAATTAGTGACGTAGTACACATGGTGTGAAGTGGTTCACGTGTTAAGCGAGCGGAAACCATGTGGAATAATGTTTTTGATGACTTCCTCAATATACTGTAATTTATCCTGAAATTAATGTTGCTCTATGAGGAAAAAATAAGCAAAGTACATCGTTATGAAGAGATATTTATTCACAGTTAATCTCAGCTCGATTATAAATTGAGTATTCAACACTATAACATGTCAATGCGATAACGCATGCCTCACTTATAGTGTGGTCGGTGTTTTTGGACCCCGATGTGCACGTGTTATCGAGGGAGAGGTGTACATATTGTTTTCATTTTTCTACTCTATTTAAAAATGAAGCCCAGTGAATTCGTTATTAGTACAGATGCACAAAAAAAAAAAAAAACAGAAATTTTTCTGTGCAAGCGACCTTTATGGAATGGGATGAATCACACCTATTTGCTTTGCCATTCCAAGCAAACAACAAGATGCTTAACTTAATACACAGTTTATTTCTGTTTAGGCTTTAATTATGCTTTCTACTGAATGCAAATAACATTCTTCACCTGTTAGGAAATGTCCAGAAAAAAATCTCAAAAACAGTTATGATTTCTTAGAACTACAATAGGATGTTATAATACCCAAATGCTTCAAATTGTGTTCTGATTCCTTAAGTATGAAAACCATGGGATTCATCCCGCAGAACAATTTTCATGACTTTTGGTGATACAGGGTCCAAAATAATAGGAGTAACAAATATGAAATGAATGAATTATGAAGACATGAACCATGGATCCAAATGCTATAACCACACACAACCTCGGTGGTATGTGGATAAATAGATTCCACCAAGATATATCTTTCCTTATGCCCTATATGTCAGCATGACAACAACAAATAAATCTGGAACATAGGGGTGATACACTAGCCAACATAAGCATGTCTTATATGAAAGTTAACCACATATTCTGAGTTGGTCCTCTGCACGCTGATGGCAAAAGGTTCACTTGGATGGAAAGTAAAGGCCACAAGACGACGGGCTGTTGGTGGTGGATTGCGACCCAAAACTCCAGCATAGATCTTGAACTTTAGAAGTCCTGAATCTCTGGCATAAAATCTACAATAAGAAAATGTACTGGGTACAAAAGAAAATCACTGGGTACAAAGAACAAGTTTCAAAATGAATTTTCAAGTTACATGTAATCTTACCATTGGTTTAAGGCTATGGTTTATGACTGCTAGTACAATTATTAGAAAAGCATGCTTACATTTCTTATCCATAACAATGGATAAACTTCAAATTATCCATGCTACACTGCATAGTACACTAACCATTAACATTATTTAAAGTGAGTGTATCTTTGTTTTTGGATTTTTTTACGTAGCTTTAACAATTTTTCAGTCACATCACAACAATGTCTGCAGTGTGACACTTTATAGTGATGTCTAGCACTGGGGCATTATGCTGCTGACATGTAACATGATGTCCCAAGCAATCACATTATCCTGACACGAGGATGACCAGTCCTAGCACTGACATCTAAATGCTGAACGCCAAGCAAGGCATCTGCAAGTACCATTTTTATAAGTTTTGGTAGCTTAGCTTTCATTTTTTAGGTTTACATACTTTTAATGCCTACGATCAAGTATTATGCTTACTCTCTGGTATGATGATGAAATGGTTAACTTCCTGCAGTACATGTGACAGTCTCTACAGATGACTTCAGTGCACACAAAGTTACCAATTCTAATGTTCATCCTTGATAAAACTGGATATGTCTTCTTCTTGTTGTTTGACACATGAATAATCCTAGTGAAATGGTTATGATACAGAAATTAATATCTTATTCCTATACAACTTTAAAAGATGTACAGGTATATATCTGCATTTAAATGATTTTAGTTATAAACAGAATATGTTAAGTTTACGTAAAGTCTAGAAGAATTGTTTACCCTTTTTAATGTACCAAATATACAGTGAGACTGATTTAGAAAGAGACACTTACACAAAAATCAGTGATGGCCATGTCTATCACTGTCTGCTTGTGTGTTTACAAAATGATGTACCGCACAAGTTTTTTCTTTATTCAACATGAGACAAGAAATCCTAAACATCAGTTTGATTTATGAATAACAAACAATCCAAGCCTCGAGCTCATGACCTTTAAAAAAAATTAATGGTTCTTCATTTTACAAATCTATCAAGGACCTTGCAATAAATTTGTCATGTGTCTAAACAATTTATATATATATATATATATATATACACACACACACACACACAGGTCTCAGAAACGCTCAATTATGCATTATTTGGATGCCAATTTTTTTATCTAGGATGCAGAAAGTCACTGAGGCGGGAGTCCTCTGTATGCATGTAATAGGTGTGCGGCAAAATTCAAAGACTTGCCAGTCCTGCTTCAGCCACCTGCTTTGTGGGGAAAATGTGTTGATCAATTAGCTGTGCTTATATTTACAATGACAGAATTCAGTGACTGAAAGACCCCTTGATGTACATACATGTTGCCATTATAAGAGTACATCAAAAAGAACATGATGCAATAGCTGGGAGGCAGGTTCAAAGGCTCTGATTGATGGCTGGGTGGGAAAATGTACTGATATTTGCAGTGATTGAATTCAGAGGCAAAACCCAGTGATGTACATGTGGTCATTTATAAAAGTACATCAAATAAACAACTTTAGCTTTCGTTATTGTGTTCATTTCCGAATGTAGCAAAATAAGAAAGTGCACATGACCTCATAATCAAGACTTGTTGAGACTTAGACAAAATGACATTTGTAAATTTGGATAAGTATTTTGGGGTTAAACGTCAAACTTACAAAGATTGTAACGAGATTCAGATGAGTGCTAAAGCTGCTAGAATTGATAGTTCGGATCGGACAGTAGCTAAGTGTAAGAAAGTGTGTGATGCCTAGCTTAATGTTTGGAATAAGTCCTTACCTTACTTGGATTGACAAAATTCAGTCTCACTCTGATCAACGAACAAGAGCTATGTCTTTGTTAAAAAGAATGTAGAAATTAAACTCAATGGCAACCAATAGTTCTTCTAATTTTCATACTTTTTGGGGGAGGGCCAGGTTTCATACTACCAGGTGAAGTGGGTGACTAAGTCGCCTAAAAATATAAACTTCGCCATCTTCTGTTAGGAAAGTAAAAACGACTTCGCCCTGTGATTATTTAAAGGTACATTGACTGACCATACTTTTTTTAAAATGCCCCTCTCCTTAGCCCAGTTAGTTCTAGTGTTGTAGCGAAAGGTATTCATCAAGACATCAGTAGCTAGGCCTAGTTTTGATATCAGTTACATTGACAAACTATTGCCCATTTACAAGCATGTTTTGATAGCTGATTGATCATTAACCATTTTCCAAGTAAGGTAGCATCTATCAATTTCCTGCATAATATCCTTTGATGATACAAACATGTTTTAAGATCAGAATCGGTGATCTGGATATATATTAACTGCCTCTTGTACACTATTTCATCATAAAATTAGTTTGAAACTGTAAGTGAACCAGTAGGCCTAACAGGAAATAATGGCGGACTTTGCTAAGTCTGGGATGTACCAGTTTATTAGATTGTCTGTTTTCATAAATCATCGGGCAAATATATTCAGAAAAATATACAAATCATTGAAAGCAAAACCTATGTATTATTTTATTAAAGATTTAACTTTAAAATGCACATTATGTAGGTCAGAAATGTATAGGACAATGCTATGTCGTGGAATTCGCGATATGCGCTTTAAGGTCTAAGCTGTTATCTCCTTGACACATATTTGTGAAACTACAGGGAAAAAAGCAAATCAGACACTATTTAACCATTGCCTAAAATTAATGAAAGTATGTAGACAAATAAATAAACCATAAATTTGCAATCCTGTCAATGGACTGTTGTAATGAAGCAATATTAAAGTAAGTGATTACATTACGAAAACCTCTCTATCTAAAAATAGATGCACTCACGTCTGTGTTGATTCTGTAGGAAAGAAGGGACTGCAACTTTTGATGGTGGGACTCGTATTTTTACCAAAATGGGAGTCATGGACTCCTAGTTTTAAAATCCTAGTGAGACCTCTGATAGCTATAGTTCATTAATAATTATGATTACAAACTTATAAATTTTCATTAGAATTTTTGAGAAAAAAAAGGTTTCATGATCAAAAACTTAAAAGACAAAAATGATTAGGATTCCTATTGTGTACAAACAGTATGGGTACTTTCAATTTTGAGCCTAAGGTTAAAGCACTGTGGATGGTTACTCAACATGTAGCAACCTTTGATGCTTTTAAAATATCTGCTTTCTTTCTCATCATGATACATGTACTTAACGAAGAAGGCCAAATATGATATTTTATCTTAAAAGTCTATATAAAACTACAGTAAAACAAATTCAATTATAATACTAATTATTTCTCTGTACCTGGGCAAGGTTTGCCCAAAAAAAATAATTGTGTTATTTTCTTTTCTTCTTTATTCTTTATAAAAAAAAAAATAAAAACATTCATAAACATTAAACCTGATAGGATGGTCTCCACAAGCCTTGGGTCTTTCCATTACTGACACCCATTTGTCATCATAACTGAATAGGGCAAGGTCCAGATAAGGACTACTGCTGTAGGACTGTGCACTAATTGGTAGCTGGGCCAAAATTCGCTTCACTGCTTCCGTATACCCTCCAAACTTGGCATGAATAATTGTCTGCTTGAACCTTTGCTGGATCTGTCTTGCATAGATATTACTTGAACAGGAACATGGGAATTGTGCCTCAGCATGAAGAGTGGCGTTGCGGAAAAAGTCACAGAAGTTTTCAAACAATTCCAGTAACTCTTCGGAGGTATTTTCAGACACTGCTAAAACTTGTGTAGTGATCATGTTATACACTACAAAGAATGACGGCTGAGAGTTAGGATCATTGATTTTCAGTGTCACAACATCTTCACTGGCATATTTAATCAACAAATGATTCTCATCAAGAAGCTGTATTTTCCACATTCTTAGTGCTCTAAATTGGTCAAAATACTGGTAAAACTTTCGAAGTTCATAAAGTGAATTTGACTCCTTTGCTCTTTTAAACAAAAACACCAACAATCTGTGCTTCAGAGAATTGATTGTAGGCTCGCTAAATGGTCGCTGCGTTTGCTGGTTAAATGTGGAAGGCTCATTTACATAATGGTAGTACAACGCATCATCTTCATAACAGAATGTTCCAATACTACGCACATCGACAAATCTACCATCAGATGTGATATGAAAGATATGTATGGTCTGCTGTTGAACTGACAAGACTGCAAGTGTGTCTTTGTACAAGTACAAACCTTGATTGTGTGACAAAAATATCTTATCACATTTAAAATGCCGGGTGTCGCACAATCGTCCAGTTTCTAGTTCCACAATATGGAGAGTGTAGTCTTCTAACGGGGATCTTGAGTTTGGCGTTGGAGATTCATTATTTCGGTATACATCATAGAAATGTGGATGAGGATCTTCAGGAACATAGACAGCTGATCCCACAATTACAAAGTTCCCATCATCTGTGAACAAGCTGCATTCCCTGTTTAAATGGCTGCCAGTGTTAGCAACTATTGTGGAATGTTTTAGTCTAAAGAATCGTTCAAACAACTTGCTTCGTATGTTTACATTTGCCTGATTATTTCCTTGGGCCATGTAGTCCCCACGGACATCTTGTAATAAATCCTCTGCTGCAGCAGGCCCCTGGAAGGTATAAATTTCAATGGAAGTCTGATCTGATGAAAAGGCAACAAAGTAACGACCATCTGGGGAAAATTTACGAAGAAAACATGGTGGCTTCTCGACACTAACCATGGTAAAGTTGGGGAATATATTTGTGTAGAACATACGAGCATGGTGAAAGTGTGTGCCAGATTTTCCACTATGGGTCTCTCTTTGTACTAATCTGTAAACTACATTTTGGTTGGGGATCTTTCTTGGTTTTATCTCTGACTCAGCGAATACTATGCCTCCTTTTCTGTTGCAATGGGACCCATGCATTATAATCCTTATGACTGCTGATCATCTACAACCAAAGGAGACTGTGTTTATCTCCATATGGATAATGTCTGAAATATAAAAAATGAAAAGAAAGAGGTCAATTCTATCCTCTACAGTTGATTCAGCGCAGCATCAAGAATGATATATGCGTTGGTATCGCTGTGAATTTTCTTGTAAGTATCTCAAATTGTAGCTTAAATTATTTTGTGTATTAATGGTTCTAACACCATTTGTACTGACATAGAGAGCAACACCACTTGCTTTCTTATATGCTGAAAATTAGTGATTTGTGTACAGTGGTCCCCATTTTATATGGCCCCATTACCAGTGCCAACCTCCTCTATATGTTAATTTTCTCAGCACCAATAAGTTTATGTACAAAAGTACCGATTGGCCACCCTACTGATGCTGCATGTCGAAAGCATAATAGTCCAAAGTATATCAAATTTACCCCTTGAAAGTGGCCATATTGTATCCAATACATTTTCATTACCAATATTTAATTCATACAGTAAGGTTAAGTAATACAAAGTGATGTCTCTTTCCAGATGTCAGGTTTTCATTACTGGAAATGGGCTAAAAATGTTGTGATAAACCACAGATTATGGATGAGTGCCTTCCTGGACTTGAATAACAGCATGAGATTGTGGATCAGGTGTGGAAGGGAATGCTTGAAAGTTACTTATCTTGTCTCTTTTATAGTATGATAGACACGGTCCAGTGACCGATGGATCTTAGGAGTAATCTGAGAAGCTTTTGACACTTAATATTGTTTTCCCTTCAAGCTATCTTTTGGATTGTGTCAGACAACTGTTTATGCAGATAGTTCATAATGCAGTGGGCCCTAAACCATCAAGTAGATCTCAGCTTTTTTGTGTGGGTATGTGTGTATGCAATTACTGGTTGTAGACCAGTAATGCCTGAAAAAGGAAAGAAAACGCGGACATCTAATTGTTGGTCTACCCTCCATTACCAATCCTTCCAGTTCTGGCTAAGTCCAGTAATGTAAGATGTTGATGTGCATGACTGGAATATCAGGGTCGATGTCAGTGTAGTCCTTACTAAGTAGTGATAACAATGTAACTAGGGGGTGCATCGGTCTGGCCGATTTTGTACCTAGAGGGTGCCCCTCTTTATGTGGCTCCCATTCATTTAACCCTGAAAAATTTCAAGAATAGCATGAAAATTTTACATCATAACCTGCGCAAATGAAATCATTTGGCTTTCCTTTTAAACTTCACATTATTGGTAAGAATTTGATATGACTTTTCCTGAAAAATCCACAAAATATGTTGATCAGGGTGGGTTTCGTCTGATAGAGGTTTTATTTAAGTATCTAAATGCAGATATTTTTTGTACTTATCTTCATTTTGTGGGAATAGAGCTGTATTATAAAAAACAAAACCAGTGTATGTTAATCTGGAAATGCATGTCAGTTCTCTGCCCCTTCAGCAGCTGGTACAGGTAACAACTACAGAGTCTGATATTTTATCAATAAAGTACAACAAAAAAAATCACCACACAAAATCACTTTATCTGTACAATAAAAATACATATATTTATAGTACAGATATTGTGATTTATTGTAAGGTACTTTATTGATAACTGCTTTGGAAGCAACTATACACTCACTGAATATAAATATAGCTGCTACCAACCAACTCAATTTGTTTTTATTATTACTGCTACAATACAGTATCAAACTTGCTAGATACATTTGGATATGAGATTGAAGTATTTGTAAAAAAGATGAATACAAATTTTTATTTGTATCTTCTACTGAGATGTGGTTGTTATTTTAGAAGAATAAGACGCCCCCCCCCCCCCCCCCCCCGTAACTTTTTGTTTAAACTTCTCAAGTTTTTAATGCTGCTCACAGCTCAGGTTACTGTAGCATCCATCCCCCCCACCCCGCATAAACATCTTCATTTGTCTGTGATTTTATCATTATTTTAACCCATTAAAAAAAATAAGTTAATATTGTTATGAAACAAAAAATAACAGCACAATATAACTATGCAATAAAGCAAACAAAATAAATAAATAAAAAGTATACAGTACTGAATTTAACTTTTTATTGGAAATTTTGATGAATTAGTCCAAAAAAATTCTCATACAGGTAGGCATTTATAAGGAACAAGTACCTGGATTATCTTATTACATTGTCCTTATAGATTTATTTGAAAAAGTAAGGAGGTGGATGATACCAATCCCTTTTGTTTTTCACTTTCACACGAATAAAAACATTAATAAAGACAAGCTTTTCACCTAATCGTGCGTTTGGATAGGACATACAACCATAACTGCATACTCTGAATAAGTAAAACCGCAAATTTTGAACTGGCCTATGTACATTTCCCCAAAATTTCCTTTTTTATACCTCACACATTTGTAAATTATATCTCAAGAACAGTATATGTATATGATAACGATTCATATCCCCGTGTAGCGCCTGGCGCGTGGATGGATAGAGTAGACAATCTTCTCACAGAAGCCTGATAATTGCACTATAAAGGTAATAGGCTCTGCTGTTAACGTAATTACCTAATTGCATTGCAATAAATTATACTGAATCACCTTCTGAAACTGTTCAACACAAACTTGCCAACTCTTTTTTTTTTTGTATGCAGCTATGAGATATTCCGATTGTAATACCGAATATGGGGATTTGTACTATCTTCAAATATACTTATCACACGACCACAAATCAAACGAAATTTAAAACAAACAAACAAACAATCAACAAAACAAAACAGGAAGAAAAAACTCAGATCCTACTATTACACTGGCGTGAGATTACCACGTCCTTCTCTTATGTGAGATTTCACATTTGTCGTACTATTTGGGTGAACTTCGTTGCCTTGAATTACTAAGTAAACCAACTTAAAATGGAACGAAAACAATGGTTTATTTTAGTGGGTTTAACACCATTTATCAGCACATTATGGACTATAAATGACCTGCAGCATATTTGGTGGAGGGAGAATCCAGAAAACTCTCAAAAGAATCTCCGACCCGCGCGAAGCTACTGGTTAGCTTTCTCACATATCCACGTTGGCCCTGCAGAGCCGAGACTCGAACCGAACAGAAGTAAGATATCAATAATCTATAATGTAATAGCGAGCGTCTTAGACCTCTTGGTCGCCCGGGGCTCCGGAATGTAAACAAGGATAAATGAAATCATTCTAATGGTAATCGAGGACAACGAGATATAATATTATAAAAATTTCATTATACCCACGGGTGTAAGCACAGGATACTCACTAATTCGGCAGGAAGGCGGAATCCGCGTGCGTCCGTACTGAAATTTGTTAAATGTTATACCTCAAAGTTACGACCTAGTTTCAATCTACTGTTGCGATGTCACTCTTCAAGAAACGGAATATAGTGTAAAGATGAAAAATAAATTCCGAAGAATTTAATTTCTTTCTTTTCTAATATAGTAAAAGAATGGCACGGGTATTTAAACTACGATTGCAAGTATGTAAGTTTTCAAGTGATCGTTATAATAATAATAATAATAATAATAATAATAATAATAATAATAATAATGGACAAGGAAAACGAATAAGAAGGGCAAAAAAAAAAAAAAAAAAAAGAGAAAAAGTAGCAGTGATTGCATGAAATTCTGGCACAGCATCGACTACGATATACTGACAGTATCTGAATTCGGAGATTAAAATGTCACTATGGGCATAAAGATAATTAGCACTACGAAAATGTCCCTATGGAGTCAAAGAGATTTTTATTGCGGGGTCACTATCATGATGCATGAAACATAAACATTAAAATTAAATGTCGCTTTTGGATCCTGTGCGAATTTAAAATTACGGATGGCACCGTAGGAGCCTGTGAAAAATGAACGTAACGGATATGAAATACAGAAAGGATTACTACTCAGACTTATAGAAAACAGAACCTGATAGATGGCATGAACAGATAAATGTCGTAAGGCTGGAAAACCATAGTAAATACTGCAGTCAGGACCCCGTGGTCTCAAACTCAGTAACAGAAAGGCGCTAGACCAACCATTTTAGTACAATTCAACTATCAATTTGTTTCCAAAGAAGAATGTTCCAAAAGAATTCATATAATCGTAAATGTGCTGATGTACTAATAAGGCTGGTGTACCACAGTGATGTAATCCAAAATGTGTTTGAATGAATCCTCAATATACCGAAAGTAGCGGTTTATTCCAAAAAGTCACTGAGCACCCTTTTAATTCCAATAAATAATTTAAATAAATAATTCCTCTCAAACTATAACTGAACACAACAATAAACTTTCATCACAGTTTCTCAAAGACTGACATTAAAACAGAAATGAAGACTTTGATAACAATAACGTAAGTATGTGCATTCCCACTTGACCAATGTCGCAATAGCATTTTCTCAAACAAAAACTGATTAATTTTTTTTTCTCCACAAGTTCTCTTCCAGTACATTTTAAGGTCATAATCCAGGCTAGGTCTTGAACTCAGTTCTAGAAAGCATCTTAAAGATATGACAAATGTCATGTAGGTCAAAACTCTAACATCAATCAATGGTCCAGAACACAATATAAATTAAATACACATAACACCTTACCTCATAAAAAAAGAAAGCGTTATACAATACAGTTTGATATTACATATTAGTTATACGATACACACGATACTATAATAAATAAAATTACATCGTAAGATTTCTTATGAATGACACAAAATATATACAAAATAAAGCAATATAGTTCTTCGATACACGTGAAAGTGCATCTGCAATCAAAATATCTTTTCCCTTTATGTACCTTAGGACAATGTTGTATTTATGCAGCAGCGAATTCCAGCTCAACAATATCTGATGTATCTGAGGAAGAGGGTTATGATCGGAGATGGAGCTGAACTAACATACACTTCAAAATGTTGTAATGCCAATGCTAAAGCCAAGCATTCGTTCTCAACTATGGAATAATTTCTCTGATTCTTGTTTAGTGTTAATAAAAAGAAAAGACTGGACAATCCACACCATTTCTATTTTCTTAAATTAATACTCCACCAACCCATACATCATCTGTATCAACATACATTTTAAATATTTGACTGAAGCCTTACTAACAGACACTGGGAATTCAGAGACAACTTCTCTAAGTTTAATTTGACAGTGCCTTACGATATGTCACAGAAATGTAACACAAGCACGGCAAAATTCACTTTTGCCTAAATTAATTGTCAAATTTTCATCACGAGCCTATCAAATTACGCATGGTATCCAAGTGATCTTTCCAGGTATCGTTGTAGTTGGTGGCCTCGTCGATGCACGCGTCACAATTATCTAGATCACATGTTATAATGTTCATTATATATTGGAATGTTGAAGGATAATTTTTCATACCAAACAGCATCACTTTTTGTTGATAATGCTCATCTGGAATTGAAAATGCCGACATTTTTGTCAACTCTCCCGCTCTGTGAGTGCAAATTAGTGAACATATTATATGCAATTCAGACACTACCTTGTACATTCTGAGACTCGCTCTCTTTACTATGAAGCCGAATCTCTCTTTGCACCCCTAAGGTCAGTGTCCCTCAACTTCCAGACAGCCGTCACTTGAAAAATTTATAACGAGAAATACTTCTTATTTCCACGAGTCAACTTCTTGGCTTCCTTCATAAACTAAGACTGATTAATTTCGCGAGGGAAATAACTTACAACATTGAATTTCGTCTGGGAAACAAACAGCTCTCGTTTAGCTTAGCCAATCAGGATTAACTTTATCTAACCGTCAAAAATTTAACACGCCCATCGAAGTTAGAATAATTCTCTCTATTCCACTTTTATTAATAACTATTTCTGGAAAACCCCACTTTTTCAAAATGGCACATATTTTCTCTAGATTGTCTCCACCTTCTTTCCGGCAATTCACATAGCCTCTCCATCTATCTTACCATTATCCCAACGGTTTCTAATTAAAAATCAATCATGCCCCCTTCAAGAGCATCACCCTACCACCACCATAGCAGGATAGCGATTTATTGCGAGCCTAACCCATATGTCAATGTTAATTGGTACGTGTCTCGCTGACCACAATATTCCCTCAGTTATGGTGCAGTAATCATCTTTCAAAATTTCCTCACTCTGTTGCAATGTACTTTGGACTAGTTCAGGCTGATGTTTCAAACACCTGAGAAAAGTTGTTTTGATTAGCTATGTGCTTTGCTCATGCACAATTTCTACATCAACAACATGAAGACACTTCAATCACAGTACGTGAAAGCAGGACAGATGTATGCCAACATTCTCTCCACTGTACATGCTGCAAATGCAAACAAATTCGCCTTACCTCACTCTGTCAGAATTGTGTAATATCTGTAGATAGCAAACATAGCAATAAAACTAATAATATATGAAATGAAAATTTGTATTTAACGATACAAATTTAAGTGTCCCAAATAAGAGATTTTATTGCAAAAAACAGATTATCCAAAATTTAAAATATACTTAGCGATAAAATAAAGTATGAGTTCACCATAAATAGAAGCATTCTGAATTTTATACATAACTAAATGAAACAACGACGAGATTTTACATACATTAACGATACAAACTGAGGATACTCCTAACTGGCAGCCTTGAGTGTTGTAAATCAAAGACGACGGCCTCCATTTGAGAAATCGAACCCCCATAATGGACCTAGGTCATGTGGCCGCATGATACAAAGTGAATGGTCTCAACCCACCCACCCCCAGGCATTTGGGAGTCCATATGAAATAGATTAGCCAACAAACCAAAACTTCATAAAACCAGATTTTGATTTCGCAATAGTCTTAAGGGGCTTTGAAGGGACCCCGAGCATCATTTAACACTACTGAAAAGAGTTTTATGGGTCTGAATAAAATCTTGAGCAAACGAATTAAGCTGACATATTACAAATCAAACATTTTGAGCAAGACAGTCTATCAACTCAAGTCATATTTAAAAAAAAAAAATATATAAATTGATGTTTGAAAATTCGTCAACAAGAAGCAAAATTGTACAGTAAAAGATAGGGACACTAAACATGTTTTGTGTGTGTGTGTGTGTGTGTGTGTGTGTGTGTGTGTGAGAGAGAGAGAGAGAGAGAGAGAGAGAGAGAGAGAGAGAGAGAGAGAGATTTGGATTTTTAAAGTAGTTTTATCGATTTTTCAGTCATATCGCTAAGATGTCTTTAGTGTGGCAGTGTATAATGATGTCTAGCTACCGGAACATCATGCTGCAGACATGTAGCATCATGTCCCACCTAGTCACATTATCCTGACACAAGACTGACCAGTCCTAACACTAACTTCGAGCGCCTAGCGAGGTAGCTGCAAGCACTAGTTTTAAAAATGTCTTTGGTATGATTTGACCTGGGTTCGAACCCGCGACCTACGGCATACGTGGAGGATGCTCTAACCAATAGGCCACCAGAGCTGTCGCTTGGGAAAGAGAAAATTATTAAAAGTAACAAAATACATACGTAATCGCGTTTGATATTACAGTGATATCTGGAAATATCGTGTGTGTGTGTGTGTGTGTGTGTGTGTGTGTGTGTGTGTGTGTGTGCAAACAATTACGTTAATAGAAAACATATTCTAGGAAACGTTCCTATTGTTTCGCTCCTATTTATTAATTTTGTTTGGGGGAGGGGTAACACAAGCTTCAAATCCTCTCCTCCACCATCCGCTCCCTCCAGTATTACGGTATTTGGAATTAATACATCCACACGTGAGGTTTATTTTAATATGTTTGATGTAGTTTGTAACATCTATAGTCGTGATGTATTACATTTGAGGGTGAAGAGTTTGTTACTTTTCAGTCTTAAATTATGCGTTGCTTGTTTCGACACGGCAGTCAGTTTAGAACCTTTGTTTATGGTCAAATGATATAAGATTCAATCAAAATATTGTTACAACCATAGCTTTTCCAGTTCCGTCATAACGTTGAAAAAACCATGATTTTTTCCATTTTCATTTTACGTTGATACATCCGTAGCTTTGCCAGCTCCAGCATAACGTTGATACAACCATGATTTGTTCCATTTTCATGTTACGTAGATACAACCATAGCTTTTCCAGTTCGACCATAACGTTGATACATCCTTGGTTCAAGTTAAAAATGTAATGAAGACAACATGACTGATTAAATTGAAGATGCAAACCATCCGTTTTACTTTGGGTTATGTCTCGTATTTAGTGGGAAATCAGGTGACAGCCAAGCTTTTTATTTCAACTGTCGTTTTCATGACCTTTTTACTTGCTATCCCATCTGTCGTTTTCACGAGCGCTTTGCTTGCTATCCCATCTGTCGTTTTCACGAGCGCTTTGCTTGCTATCCCATCTGTCGTTTTCACGAGCGCTTTGCTTGCTATTCCAACACTTCTTTCCCTAGCGCTGTGCTTTCTATTCCAAGACTCACGGTACTAATTCAGTTCCCATAGTAAACCTGTGCAAACACCATGATATTAAAAATTCAATAACTTAAAAACCTTTGAGTGCTCATGAGCAAACCTATATTTATCAGTATAGATGAAACCTGGATGTCAGCTTTTGTGTAGAGGAAATATATGAGCCGCGGCATTTTCTGGACATGCATGTGTTTGAAACATGTGCTTTCAATTCCGCACCAAAGAGGTGCTAATTTTAGTAATGAGTGTTCCAAACTCAAGACTGTTAAAGAACTAAAATTCCATCAATAAAACAATGTCTCTATTTTTTTCTCTCACTTACAACTAGGATAAGCTCTCAAAAGATTCTTTTTTCCTAAAACATAGCTTACAATATTAACCAATCCTGGTCAGCCAAACCAATGTATACTCTATTATATCGTGTCCTCCAACTGTCGTTTTCACGAGCGCTTTGCTTGCTATTCCAACTGTTGTTTTCACGAGCGCTTTGCTCTCTAGCTATTCCAACTGTCGTTTTCATGAGCGCTTTGCCTTAACGTATATAATAATGTGAACGTAAATAATATCAATTTTTTATATATATAATCTAATCAAATGCCTCTCCTTAGGTCTTTTAAGCAGGCAACATAAATTTGTCTCAGCAACTTTCCATAAACGTCACATATTTGTTTCTTGGTTAATATATTCAGACCTTGAAGAGGTCGCGTTCTCATTCTGCAATCTAGACCCACTTAGAGATAACATATACACTCTCTTGACGATTGTAAACAAGTAGTGAGCGTGCACATGCATATCAGCTGATGCACAGACAGCTAGCACTGGTGTTGGCAGTTGTTTTGATTCGGAAGAAAAATATTGCAATGTATGTATACTATTTTCATTCCTTTTCATATTTTTAACTTTGTGACATTTGCATAAATCTTTCTTGGAAAGTTGCTCCTTTGAACAGATGAATTGCGTGGAAATTGTAGATTTTTACAGACACGACTTTGTGAGAGAACATTGTCAATTGCCAAAAGTAGGTCAGATATTTACGCAAGGTTTATAGGTCGTCATAACAACAACCAATCGATGCTGCTGTTAGTTATCAAAATTATTAAAGCTTGTGTACCGGTGGAGGAATTAAAGATGGCGGAAGTAATGCAAAAATGAGGTGGCAACTAAGACAGAGCATTAAATCGTTGGCGTACAAAAGATTTTGGCGCCTAGGGCGACGATGTTGGCCCAAAAGGGTTTTGGAGCACCAACACCTTTGACGCCCGCCCGTGGTTATGGCACCCCAAAACCACTGGCGCCCGTGGAAAACGCCCCGTCCGCGCTCTGTTTGTATGCTGCTGCATTAAATCAATTATTTTTGGACGTGTTATCTCTGGCTTATTCATTATATTAGTCACAAATATGTCAATTAAAGAAGTAGTGGGTATTAATTTAAAGGCCACTGGCCATACTACAACATTTTACTTTTTACACCAGATTTGAATTACATAATTAAAAGTAGTTATACTCGCACATAAAAAAGAAATATAGAGGACGCCAATCGGAAATGACGTAAATTTATCCACACAAGACGAAGTACATGCTTCTTGTTGTCGAAAAGTAAAACACTATAAACTATGGATAGGGAACATTTAGATAAAACTACTGAAAACTTATTTACTGTTTAGCCTTATATCGATATGGGTGCACGACGCACTAGATTGTGCCGCTTTCAAAACTGTTCCATTGTTTCAATTAATTTTGAAAATTCCCGTTAATACAGGTAAAAAGGAACCAATGCTGGCTTCCCTATGTCGGCCGACTTCATAAAAAAGAAAGAAATCGGCACACTTAAAAGAATTCAAATGAACCAAACTTGGCCTCCTTATGTCGGCCGATTTCATAAGAAAAAATCATCACACTTAAAAGATACAAAAGTAAGTTTCTGGGGTTGGTTTGCTTTGTAATAAAATAACCATTGTATTTGATATCCTGTCGGCAATTTTAAGCAAAGAGTTTATTGCTCGCTGCCAGATGTGTTTATTCATCATGCGGGCTTCTGTTTGTTTGCCATATGTAATCCTAATTGATGTTTGCAGGGCAAATATTATACACAATACTAACTTGCTTTAATAATACTTTTATAACCCATGTTAGCGAAAGAGTATCCTTTACACTGACAGTGAATGTATTTTAAAATAGTGATCTTTTATTTGCGAGATACCGTCGAATAGTTAACCTGGATACAATATAATATTGGTCAGTTTGTACCTTGTAACTTACCATGCGTGAATGGCAGGTGCCTTAAAGCAATCGGGGGATATTTTCGTCTCTTTTGCAATTTTGTTACCTGACATAAGCGATACACAATACAGTAAGGATGTATACGCAAGCCGGATTCCGCTACATATACGGAGTTCGTGGATATATGTTTTTCTTTAATAAATTTCGCATGATGAAGAAAAAATTAGTTTCTTTCATTTTATTTTCAAATAAGTTTTTGTTTATCAATTTTATTGTACCGTGCCGGGGGGGGGGGGGGGGGGAGAGCACAAACAAATTCAACACAAACTTATTTCCTTTCTAATTTGTACGGAATAATGGAGCAAATATGATTAACGATATTGACTAGTAATGACAAGCTTTCAATTTACACACTAAGACAACTTGAAAGATAAAAACAAGCAATAAAATTAACTGGTAAGAGCTTCATATTGCAAAAACTAAATACAGACATGATCAACATTATTCTCTCTCTCTCTCTCTCTCTCTCTCTCTCTCTCTCGCATGTGTAATCGAGTGTGTATTATATGCAGTAATGTTGCAACCTGAAGCCCAAAATTAAATATATTTGTTATAATATCTCATGTACGCTACCCTTAGAAAAATGTATACGTATAATGTAGAATAGTATCTTTTAAGTATTATTGTTTTATGAATCAATATTGATAATTTGACCGGAAGACTTAAATTGGGAATGTCGTTGTGCAGATGCATATATATAAATTTTTTAGCATACAAATAAATGTATATAAATATTTTCATTAGAACGAGCAAGATATGTCATTTTGTGTTTTCTCTCTCTCTCTGTCTCTCCTTCTCATATATATATATATATATATATATATATATATATATATATATATATATATATATATATATACACACACACGTTAGGAAGTATGATTAATTATTGTTTTTTAAAAAAGAATATCAGGATAGTTTGGTTTGTTTATATAACAAAATTCTTCTTAAAACCTTTTTCCTAAAACCTATCTTACATAGTATCTACTTGTTATTTGAAGAAAAGAACTTGTTCCAAATATTGACTAAATTTCGGCCCAATTTGAGCCAAATTGTCTTGGGCTGAATTGTCTTTGGGCCAGATCGACTATAATCTGGCATAAATGATACAACTTTCCCATCCCTCACCCAATTGGATCCCACAGCTTCAATCGACTTTTTTTCAGGTAAACAGGGTCTTTCGGAAAAAGAAAGAACCCTTTTGCCCCATCATCGCTCTGTTGGTTACATCCGTGTGCAACACAGTGCACCGTATTTGCTGTACAAAAGCACGATCGTAAGATATGCGTCCCACTGACATTTACGTGGGGAAATTAAACACTTAAATGGCTAGGTTGAATAAAAGGGATAAATGTACGTCATATCCGTTTTTGGCACGCGGAAACTACCGATTGTTTACAGAGATTGTCGAATAAATTATTCATTGAAAAAAACTGATTTTTAAGTATAATTAGACATTTTTATGGCGTGCATACACAACAAATGCATTTTGTTTATGACTATAATAATATCACACGTTGGTACAATAAAGGTGTCCAGTGACCTTTAAAGTGTCACTATACAGTTATGTTATTTTCCGCCATGTGGAATGACTTGGGGTGGGTGGGTGCGTGAGAGATGGCCTGTTTGTGAATTAATTGTGTCGGAGATGCTATATTTAAACGGAAGTTTATCGAGTGTGTTAAATCATTATTTTATGATAAGTTTCAATTTTTTTCGAATATACCGACTTTACTGTCATGCATCATACTTGTATTTTAAAATGCATCAATGAAATATAATGAGGATGGGGTGGGTAAGAGTAGGTTTGTAATGTAATAGATTCCTATTTATGCGATGCGACTTTTGTAACTTTAAATTTTGCCATTTCTAAAGATTTTTCTTTATAAAAAATAATCTTTTACTAGTTGTTGTTTTGGGTTTAGCGCCATTTTGCAGCACACGACTATACATGGCAGCACGTATATTTGATAAGGAATAACCCAGAAAAAATCCCATGAAGAACCACCAACTGAAGGGAAGCTAATGGCAAGCTCTCTAGCATACCCATGCTAAATATTTTGCTAGTTACGATGTGACTGGAAATCGGGATAGGTCAAGTATTAATATATGTACTACATGAATAAAATCATCAGAGAATATGTGATATGTGTGTGAGATATAGATTTGTTAAGGTAGATTTTTTTAAAAAAAAATCAGCGATATCGCTACGATGTCTGCAGTGTGGCAGTTTATATTGATGTCTAGCATTTGGGCATCATGCAGCAGACATTTAGCATCATGTCCCACCCAGTCATATTAGCACTAACCTGTTATTGCTGAGATCCAAGCGAGGCAGCGGTTAGTACCATTTTTACGAGTCTTTGGTATGCCTCGGCAGGGGTTCGAACCTGCGACCTCCCGCATCCAAGGCGAACACTCAGACCACTAGGCCACCGGAGCGGTGTTGCTCAGAGAATAGATCTATATCGTAAATAACAGATTTGTTTTCAGACAGAAATTATTATATTTTTGTAGCTTTTAACTGGATAATGCTGACATTAAAAAATGTGTTCCGTTGTGAGTAGATGCTGGGTTTAGCTGGTCACGTTGAAACACTAACGATCTTAAGAAATATATTACTAGTCAGGCATTGATGATATTTTGACTTTGGATAGTTATTACTGGATCCAAAGCAATATTGACATTTTTATGTAATTTTTTAAACGGAAAATAGTGTATGTTGCAGACGGACCAAATATATGCAGAATGCACCAATACAGTTACAACCTTTTGAAAGAAGAATTAATATACGCTCCGCGCAGTAATTTTTTTTATATACTCCTACCATATAAATTACAGCACAGGTTGAAGCGAAGCAACTCAGAATGCATCAACTTAAGATGCAAGTTTTAAAGACGTGTTCTAGTTTTAACAGTCTGTTTAATTATAACTTGAATTGCATAACTGGTCAAATATGCAAAATGTCAAACGGTGGTGGAGATTTGCGGTTTTTGGTTTTTGGTTATTGTTATCCAGAAAATTGTCGATCATGGTGTTATTGCTCGGATCGAGTAAACAGTAAAATAAAATATGATATTTAGGATAGAATAACATAGATCTGAGCAGAGATTCAGAATAAAATAACACGAACCCCCGTATGTAAAATACAATTTTTTAATCAGTTACATAAAAAAAATGAAATCGTTTATGAATGATTCGCTTTCTCTCAGAAATAAAGTAACAAAATTATGCAAAACTCAATTAGCCGTTATTATATTGATAGAACACATTTCATCATATGATCGAATGACTGATCAAACTCAGATTGCCGGCATGACAGCATCACCTGGTGCTTCCGGTCTTCAGCAAATCACTGATGACGATATGTCGGCCTCATCTCTCTCTCTCTCTTTCTCTCTCTCGTGTCATAGTGTCATCAACCTCTTGGTTGCAGACTGTACTCTCTCGCAACTGTGCATTATAGGTTTGGAGCTATTTCCTTTAAACAAAAAAATAAATAATACCCAACCTAAATACCTGTCAGCTTTTTCTTTAGTTTCCCTGTGATCCACCAGTATTCCCACTCATCTGCGTCAGATATAGTATATCGAAATTCAACAGAACTAGCCATGGCCATTTCGAAGCTAATATTGATACACAATCATATTAACGTAAACGAATGTCTTTTCCATCGCTCTCCCATTCCAACTGAGACTGTGACATAAATTAAATCCCATTAGATCAACAATCACACCCCACTGAGTCTATACATGTACCAGCTGAACTAGGCCAGTTAGCACACATTATTCGATTCTCGGTTGTAAGAATTCACAACTTAATTACGCAAGAATTAATGGACTTCACTCCTTGTCATAACTAGGTTACTTTACTCATTATCGATTTATATATTTCCAGACATAGGAAAAATCAACCTTTCGCATACCTTAAACAAAGTATGGAGTCTTTGTGATAAAAATAATTTAAGACAGATAATTTACTCCTCACAATTTGTGTAAGAAGAAATGCATGAAATCTTAGACTGCATGATTTATGTTATATACAAAAGAACTAAATCCATAATCGTTCATAAAAAAATATTGTATGATATTCTTGCCATACATGAATCATATAACAGACACGATTATTTCTGAACTCAAGGAAAAATTGAAACATGAATTTAAAATGAATAAATGTAACAATAATTACAAACTTACATCAGTTAACACATTTTATGTAATTGAGAATAATATTTTGCTTTATTCGAGATTCGCACGCTTATCAGCGAATTCCCTTTGTCTTTTCTCTTAATGTGGGTCTCTAAATGTTCCAGACTACATTGTCCTATGGACGTTGTTTTTAAGGGGAAAAATTACTTATTAATTTTCTCAGAATCCCTCAGACTTTCCCCTTCAGAAGAAAAACTTGGACTGCCTAATAGCACGAGGGAGATTATTTAAAAGTCCAAGTTCCGTCTGGGAACACCCACCTCGTTTATAGCTCAGCCAATAGGGATTACTTCTATACCCGCCCGAAATCCGTATCACTCTCATCGATATTGGAATAAGCCTCTCCAGTCTGCTTTTATTAATAACTATTCTGGAAAATGTCAGTTTATGAACCTGTTTCAAATGGACCACAACTTCTGAACATTTTTCTGGTTTATCTTAACTCTTGATATTTTACTGTTATGACATCACGTTAACATTGCACTCTTATCTGACTTAATCGTTAATAGAGCGAACCCTAATTATAATTTAATTCGTGCCTCTTTGCAGGAGAAGACAATTATTACATGCTGCCAAATTACAGCGGACCTAGCCAATACATCAGTCTTAATGTTTACTTTTCACGCTGACCAAGACAGAAAGTACACTGAAATTATACTACGGAAATCATTCTACAAAATTTTGCACCATTACACAAACATCTTATGGTTGTCTGGGACGTATTATAACTGCTGTTTAACGTGTGACAATGCGAGAGTACGCCCCAGTCCAATACTCTTGCTGCTCTGAAAAATGTGAAAGACATATCTAACGTTCCGTTCATTGGCTTGGATATTGCGAAACGCTTGTTGTTGAGGTATGCAGCTTGTCTTTATGGAACTACTGCTACATATATGTACGGGGTTTTCCCGGTTTCTTCCTTCACCATTCATATTGGCCGCCATGTACAGCCTATTTTGTGCTGAAAAATGGCGTTAAACCCTATAACAACAACAACAACATATATGTACAAAAAGAGAAATAATATGATGAATGTCATGCATCATTCCTGCCAAAATGGCACATTTTATTATCATAGCGATTTTGAATTTTCTAGTTCAAGGTTATCAAAATATTAACAAAGATATCAAGCAAAAAGTATAAACATGTATGCCCGTGTATTTTCACAATATAACTCAAACATTGTTACAACAAAATGTATACGTAAAGTTTCTGAATTTTTTTAATGTAATTTTCTCTTCCAGGTATATCGTATAGAAAAGAAATGTTTTTTTTAAACGAAACACGTGGTTAATGTTTTAAAGCAAGATTATTCGTTTCTTATTGCAAATGTATGCTCAATGACATAAAAACTGGTTAATCATAAAAAGTTGAAACTTAACTCTATAACGTAACAGCTCAAACTTTCATTCATATAAAGCATTTCTCTCTCAGCTGGAAATATTTCAGTTATATTTCTGTAATGACAATGCTTTTCTGCATTACTTCCGCCACATTGAATTTCTTCACCGGATTGGCTATTCAACGGTGCGTGCCGGGCCTGGTGTGCCGATCATCATAGAAGGCCAGGGTATCAGGCTAAATCAATCTGATTAAAATCAGATCTCCACTGTTCCCGGTGAAGATCTGACAGCGATCGCTGAAGGGTCAAGTTCTGGTGACCTTTGTATTAGCCATTGAAAATGCAGCTTTCAGAAATTTGAAAGTGAAATCAAATCGATAGGTATACGTATACATTGACGATCTTCAGCTATAGTGCTCAGTCTCCCAAAACGCAAAGATATTAGACTTCATCTGATTGGCTATTGAAATAAGCGATTATGGTAATAACATAGGTCACCAGAACATGACCCCTAAGCGGTCGCTGTCAGATCTTCAGATAGGACAGTGGAGATCTAATTTTAATCAGATTGCAAGCTAAATTATCTTGCCGATAACCTGGTTTTCGGTCGACCAATAAGGGGGCAGTATTCCATTCAGTGCGTTGCGATTGCATATTGAGTGGGAGCGATCGTGGACGTGTCGATCGGTAGTGCGAAAAATGATCTGGTATTCCTTAAAGGTATAATGGTAAGTCAAACTCTGAGTAACATACAAAGTCGACTATTGACCAAAAAAGGACGCTTTGCAAGTTTAGCATCGAAAATATGACTATGTACAAGAGCGAAGTCATTACAGGTGTATTTGGGTGAAAAGTATTTGTGCTAACAGGGTCCGGCACTGGAAAATTGTTTTTTTTTTTTTTATCAGCCCATTCAAGTGGTGTGCTCCCCTTGTCTCGATCACGTAGGAACAGTATTCAAATTTGATTTTGATTAGATGCGGTGGCTTGCCTCCGCATCCAATGGAATTCACAACCCGAAGCACAGAAATATCTGCTCGATAAGCCAAGGTTTGTATAGTGTTATCGGAACCTTGTCTAGGGAAGAGGAGTTGGTCCTAAATAAAAATGGTGTCAATCTGAGGTCTAACATGGCTGTCACAGATGCCATCTTGAGCACCATTTTCGACCTTGTTTACAAGTTAGTATTTTTTCCTCAGAAAATTTATTGTATCGCAGGTCAAGTGATATTGGTATATAAAGAGATTTTTTTTAATTACTCATTCCTGTTTCATATCATTATTTGGGGATCTATGAGTTTATTGCTGTGTTCAAGTATAGCTCAAGCTTATTTATTTATTTAACTTATTCATTGGAATTACAGACTCCTTTACTTTTGGTACGAAAACATTACTTTGGGATTATTGAGAACTCTTTCAAAAACATTCTGGATGATATAATTTTGGAACAGCAGGACATTCGAAACTTGGAATTTATCGAAACATTCTATATTTTGGAATTGTGATGAGACATTTAAGATTATTGGAATTTAATTCACAATAAGTTAAGTGTATTTTGAATTTTCTGCTTGTATGATAGGGAAATAAACTGTTTGTTGATTTTACTAAACTTGTTGATTTCGCTTCATTTATGTTCATTAGTTTAAGACCATGAAGTCGTGATAGTGGAAGTTATTTTTTCTTCATTTACACGCACACTCATACACACATTCTCTTATACCCACACACCCACCCACCCCACTCAGACAAGAAGACAACAGAGAAATGTTTTAAAATATATACATATACAAATAATGTACAACAAAATTTGGTGGATACTGGATTTGGATCTCATCTAGATTGCACCCATTTCAACAATCAGTGATGAAAGGAAGGCACTGATGAAGTTTCTTTAGGTTAGACAGTTCCAAATGAATTCACCCGAGAAAGCCAAAATATGTTGATGCAATTCAGTTTTGGTCATAGGAACAATAAACCTATCAGATGACATATATCGTTTCATTGGTAGACTAGGTTATATCTTAATAGCATTTGTCCTTCTACTGAATAGTTGTCCTCAGTGTAACATTTATATAGCACTAAATAATGCGTAAAAACCAAGCACACACCGATTTCCTTCAAGCACTTATGTGTAGGATAATTTCTGTTCATTAGGTCAACAGGAGAGTGGATCTACTCGGTGAATCGTGGTCTGAGCTATTACGACCTTGCACAGCACCACCCAAGATTCACCTATTAGCCAGTATGCCTTACAAAGGCCAACAAACAAGTCATATAAGATCATTTATTATCCAACAATAATCAATTTTGGTTAGGCAGAGCCCGATGTTCAATATTTTTCCATCCGCACCTTTTGTGTGTACAGGAAGCAATCCGCAAAGTGTACAGCTTTCTGACACAACTCTTGGTATTGTCTGAAGGGTAACAATAACTTTTCACGATACCAGTCAAGTTCAGGCTGAGCCTACGTAAAATGTGTTCCTTTTATATTGGTCCAGTCGCGACCTTTAAATATGCCGCATACACATTTCTCAGGTTCAGATCTGATCCATCGCTTGTTAGCTTACCTGGCCATAAAGCAAAATGAGCTTATGGTATCGTCGTTACTAATAGTAGAAAAACCTTTGTTCGACTTCGTAAAAGCTATAACACTGACACGAATTTGACCCAATTTGGCGAACCGTATTAAAGCAATAAAGGGCTTTTAAATTTGAACAAGCGATGCCTATCCACTGTCAAACCTGTCTGATATTTCTACCTTACCCAATAACAACTTATCAAAAGCCGTTTAATATAATTTTACCAAATTCACAGAACGTGTCCTGCATGAGAACTTTTCAGATTTATTAATATTATGCTAATCCACATAAGGTACAAAAGAAGAAAATAATTAAACAAATTTGGTCTTAAAAACAGTTTTCAGAATTTGAAAGACAGTATTGTGAGATGAAAGCCTTGCAATACAGGTTAAGAGAGAGAGAGAGAGAGAGAGAGAGAGAGAGAGAGAGAGAGAGAGAGAGAGAGAGAGATTTGGATTTTTAACGTAGCTTTAAAAAAATTTCAGTCGCATCGCTACGATGTCTGCAGTGTGGCAGTTTATAGTGATGTCTAGCACTGGGACATCATGCCGCAGACATAGCATCGTGTCCCACCCAGTCACGTTATTCTGAAATATCTCAAACAGCCAAATGCAGATCTGTTGGTAAAGTAATCTGGGCCAGAATGATGTTTTAGTGTACGGTTACTATATGTTGGACAACTCCGGTGGCCTACCGGTTAGTGTCTGCCTCAGATGCGGGAAGTCGCAGGTTCGAACTTAGGCCGAGTCATATAATACAGACTTATAAAAATGGTACTAACGGCTGCCTCGCTAGGCGCTCAGCATTCAGAGGTTAGTGTTTTGACTGGTCGGCCTAATGTCAGAATAATGTAACTGGGTGGGACCTGATGCTACATGTCTGCGGCATGATGCCCCATTGCTAGACATCACTGTAAACTGCCACACTGCAGACATCGTAGCGATATGACTGCAAAATTGTTACATCGACGTTAAGAAATCCAAATCACACACACGCGCGCGCGCGCACTCACGCACGCACAGTGGCCATCTTAAAAATCCGTTTGGTTTGAAAAGCTAACAAGACGACAAGTGTGCCCCCCCCCCAACCCCTTCTCCCGGCGACAATATGGGTATAAATAATAAAAATAATGAATGTATTGACAAAGTTTTGTGATTTTATCTTACGTAATTGATGCATTTCGTTTAATGATTTGGTATTGAGTACAAATAGCTGGGTGTGGGCGTGTCCATGATACAAGATAAACTTTAGATATGGTTGACACTGGATGTAAAATATTTATAAAGAACTCAATTTAGAGACGAATTTTTCTGACCTGATTATTTGAAATTGATATTTATTACGTCGTCGCTCGACGAAGTCAGAAGAGCCCTTTGGAAATTACGTTTTCCGTCCGTCTGTCTATATGTCAGTCAACATTCTGGGTTTCGCAAGACAATTTTCTTGGAAATAGTTGAATTTCTGCCAGGTTTGGTTCGCAGCTTTGTAGTGATGATACCTCAGAAAGTTTGTCAGCTTTCCAAGTCGTGATTTAGAGGAGTTACGGACTTTCAAAGTCATGAGTTTGATGAGTTAAAACCCTTGTAAGTCATCATTTCGAGGAGTTATTGCCTATCTAATTCATGATTCAGAGGAATTATAGCCTTTGTAAGTCATGACTTAGAGGAATTAGAGTCTTTGTAAGTCATGTCTTAGAGGCGTTTTAGTCTTTGTAAGTCATGGTTCAGAGGCGTTTTAGTCTTTCTAAGTCATGATTTAGAGGACTTTGTAAGTCATGCTTTACCGAAGTTATAGCCTGTAGTGCAGCAGAATATATTTACCCCAGAAAGTTGGATTTCAACCTAAGATGGCATGCAGCTTTATATTGATGAGTCCTTGATTGAGTTCGATTTCTAGTTTGCCACAAAATCATTTATGGGCGTTATGGCCCTGATTTCATGTCCCTTTAACTTTGTTTTTCGCAACTTAATCTTACAATGGATTGTTGGATTTCTAACCAATTAGGCATGCGCCTTTATATTGATAAAACATTGATTAAGTTTGATCTCCAGCGTTGAATGACGTCACTTACAGAAACCATGGCTCCTAACTTCATATCCTCCCCTGTTTTCAGAATGGTTTCAATTTTAGTAATTTTTGGATACAGATTTAAAGCGATGAGACGTTGAAAGTGTTTGATTTTTAGCTTTCCTTGGCATTATTCAAAAATGGTAGCTGGGTTTCAACTAAATTTGGCATGCAGCTTTATTTTGATGTGATCATAAATCTGCTTGATTTCTAGCCTTCCACGTCAACTTTCGATGTTATGGGCCGTGATTGTCCCCTTTGAGAATTTTCATTTCTCAAAACAACTTTGCCAAGAATTGTTTCAAACTAGATTGATATGTTAGTTGATAGTGATAAAATCTTGAATGAATACATTTCTAGCGTTACGCGACATCATTTACATGAGTTATGGCCCTTGAATGTTGGTCCTCTTAAACTTCAGTTCCAGCAGTATAACACATATAGGTATGATTGTCGGATTCAAACCAGATTTGGAGTGCAGCTTTATATTGTCAGATCTCAGATTTAAAAAAAATAATACGTCTTCTTTGTGAGATTAGTTGAAAGATTACACAATCATTAATTAGTGCAGCGATCTCCCATGTTTGTCCAACATTATATTTTTTTGCACCTGGATCTTCTAGGATGTCAAGCGAAGTTTATGAACAGGATTAAATTCTAGAGGTCTTGCATGAGTTTCATTGCCAGAATCTTAAGTCATCATTTTATAGAGTTATGGCCCTGTATTGTTGGATGCACCACAATATGTTCCATAACGTTTTTTTGTTTAAGGTACTGCACTACAGTGACGAATATAAGTAAGGTTCTGACGATATTTAAAGACCAAAATTTGCTCAGATCTTTTGGAAAATGAACCTTTCAAAATCATGTATTTCTTCAAGCTAAATGATTAAAATGTAATCCATTACATCTCTTTATAAGATAAAGATAGAAAAGGCAAAACCTTTTTAAGATAGGGTTAAGTATATTGTATAACATGCATTTTGTTTTAAAAAAGAATGTATACGATTTTCTCAGCTGACATATAAAAAACTTTCATTGAATTTTCCTAAAAAAATGCCCGTCTCGCAAGCAAGTGGGGTCGCTTCCGATGAACCATTCGCTACAAGCTCAAGTTACCAATTGGAGCCTTTAGCATTTTGTTGATATTGTTGTGGATACTGATACAATAATTTTAAGTATTACATATTGTCTTTACCTCGGTATGGGTACGAACTTTCTACCTCGCTATGGGTACGAATTTCCACCACGGTATGGGCATGACCTTTTTACCTCGGTATGGGTACAAACTTTGTACTTTGGTATGGGCATGAACTTTCAACTGCCCAAGCCAGAAGTTATTATTACACAGAGGCGGTAAACCCGCTACTTAAAACTTCGTCTCGTTTACCTTCTCCAACATTTTATTCAGGAAATCAGACAATTTTCCCCCAGTATTCCTAATTTTCTTCAAATGTTCGTAAGTGATCATTTCCAACACCTATGTTGTTGTTGTTGCTGTTGTTGTAGGGTTTAACCCCATTTTTCAGCACACGATAGGCTATACATGGCGGCCAGTATTAATGGTGGAGGAAGAACCCGGGAAAATCCCCGGAAAGAACCACCGACCCACGAGAGGCTACTGGCAAGCTTTCTCACATACTGACATTGGCCGAATCTGAGACTCGAACCCACGCAGACAGAAGTGAGATGGCAGTGATCCGTAACGGAGAGCGGGCAACACCTATGTAACTGTTATTATCAGTATCATGCATATTCGTGTATTGCTCTCATAGTCGTCGATCTCTAGCTTTGTATGCATGCTAAGTGCTTTTATGTTGAGAAAGGGCTATACCTAAATTGCAGAACATTCTGATCGACCCAATTTGCTTCACTAATATGATGATAATAATAAGATATGTTTAAATACAAACAAATAAATTATAAATAGACACTTCTGATCACCCTGCTACTGACACTAACACTATTACGGAAATCTGTGTATGCTTAGGGACCAGGGCATAGATGAATCTTCATGTCTGTCCATCCGTCCCTCCGTCCTTCTTTCCACCGGTCACACAATCACGTGAACGAAGGTAGTCCCAACTTTTTTTGATAAACTGCCAAGAAATTTGGTAAATATAATTGTCATCACCTGAAGATTTGCATGTCGACACAATACTTTGTTCCCGCAATTGTTATTAGAATTTATTGCTCGTTTTATACTCGCGGCAAAGTGCATTGCATGACTAAATCTTGTGAATGCAACTACTCCCTCCTTGTTTTCGATTTTTCTATATCACCAGAAGATCATCATATATATATATATATATATATATATATATATATATATATATATATATATATATATATATATATATATATATATATATATATATATAATTTCAGAAAATCTGTTAGCTTTAAAAAAAACAACGAAAAAACAATAATAAAAAACAAAACAAAACAACAACACAAACTATACGCTTATCTCCATCGTGGGGATAGGGTTGTGAAACAGGTGCATACTGACGCATGCTTGCCCACCATATCTTTAATTTGTAGTGTAGCCGCGAGTGCTGCACAGAGTGTTTGCATTGTACATTTGTTTGTAAAGGTTGCTAAACAGTAACAGTCCGCTTCATTTCTAGATCGTGGGATAGAAACCGCACCCTTTCAATGTAATAAAACGGAACAAAGTAACGGGTGTATAAACAAACCTTACTCATAAAATTGTTTTCATGAAGTAAAAAAAAAATTGTTATTTTGATCTTTAATGAAAATGAAAATAGAAGTTAAAATGAACATGAAAACTTAAAAAAGAAATTTGTACCTGTTACGAGTCTACGTATCCACAAAATACTAGGTACCTCTAGTTAGACAATCCAAGCCAGTGCTGTCTAACCCGCGGCCCGCGGGATGATTTTAAATGGCCTGCCAGAGCTCGAGCAGCTATATAGTCGTTGTTTTTCAGTTTTCTTTTGTGAGCCTTGGCTTCAAGAAAAAACATTTTTCAGTGGCCGATGGTGTCAAAAAGGTTGGACAGCACTGATCCAAGCATTTAGCGTTCTGGTGAATATTACGTGATGGTAAGAAAGAAGTTTCTAATATGCAACAACATCCATTATAGGCCAGTCAACTAATCGTTGCTGGAGTTTCCTGTTTTCTAACTTACACCACTGTTAAACACTATTAACGCACTCATTAAAAATCAAGTGCGGCTATTGGTAGACACGGCTAATTGAACACGACATTGACACTATCGTCAATGATTCACATGTATGTTCTGGCGGGTTTGTTTGGACTAGTGTTCGAACGGTTAAGTTAGTTACCCATAGTGAATAATGGTGTCAACTTCGATATAAATAGACTCAGAAATACCTATTTGCCAGTTGCACCGAGACCTTGCCGTAACACACAGCTAGCGAGATAAGAGAAAGAAAAATCAAAAATCGACACGATGTTTATCATAGAATTCGACTGTCTTCACGAGAAACCCGCATATGATCGAGGTAAGAATACATACGTACATGTGTTAATATTCGGTGTTCTGAAATGTATTATCACTGTAGTCGTCAGCATGTACAAAACAGCCTTTGCGAAGAGATCTAGGACTGTAGGCTGTTGTGGTCTATTTATGTTTTCTTTTGTATAAATGTCTTGCAAGTGTTGGCAGAGATGCTGTAGTTAACTAGCTTCCTTCCACTCCATCTCATTAGTTTCTATCTATCCGCCCCTTTATCATAAGGAGAAAAGGCGCTAATACATAGTATATAGACAGAGTACATACATAGACTTAACGTGCTTCCAACCTACCAGTTAACCCTGCCTGACCGCATGCCGCCCTACACCACTGCCCTTTCTTTCGGTCAGGACCAAATGCATCCAGGCATGATGTTTGTCCTTAACCTGTTTTTCGTTTAAAACATATTTAATGTCCCATACCAACAGTTTCATACAAAAGAGTACACAACATTTATATATTTAAAAAAAAATTAAACTGAGAATATACAAATGTATTATGTGTGATACGTAATGGGTGGTGGTGGTATGAATGAATTGCAGTTGAGATATTCTGTTGTCCCTGACCTAATTAATCCCATCTAGACTCTCTATCGGACTAGATTTCGTGTCTTTGTAAGAAATTTTGGCATTGACAAGGTTAATGCGTGTGCATATTTTACTGCTAACCTGTTTAACTGGCTTTGGCTAGCCTATATTTTGGACATTTGACAAGGTGTATACAGTGGTTTGCATTTGTCTTAAAGTAGTGTTGCCGCTATTGATTTGTCACCATACATTTAGGTTACAAGTTCAGATCAGCTGTCCAATTACCGGTAAAGTTATCAGTGTTTTAAATAGCGGACTTGACTTTTGCTAGGTGGTTGAGTCAGGATTTGTAATACATATTTTCCTTTTGTTGGTTCCTTTTCATATTTGAATTTCAAGATCATAAGGTCTTATAAACAACGCAATGGTGTCTTTCTGGGAAACTCCTTGCGTGCTTAGTGTACACCACTTTCGTGCAACTTACTTGCGAGAGTAAAGAATCGTCCATACTTACCTTCGACTGTCCAGGAGAAAAATTATTCTTGCATTCTCTGCATTTTTATCGACAAGATCACAAAACTATTGGTAATGAAATCAAAGCTGCCATGTTTTGGAGGCATAAACCAACAAGCTCACATTCCTATAGATAAAATTAAGTAAGTATTAAAATTTAGTGGAAAATTTCAGTTTTAAGAAGGCTTTATATTGGCGTTGGAGATATAGTGAAGAAGTCCTTGAAAAGCAGAGGATAGGATGTGTAGGTTAATGACATTTCGTGTAGCACTAATGCAAATAACCGATTCAGTAAAGCTTCTCAAAACAGACCTCCTTTAAACCAGGCCCATTTTATAGTCAGCCCACATATTTTGGTTCTATTAGGACCAAACAAGTTACTTTCCTAACCGGCTTATGATGGCAAGCGCTTTAAAACTGTGTCCGTTTTAGACTTCTTTAATTGTACATGCAACATAATGATAGCGTAGTCCTTTATACAGTATTTTATGGAGAAACATTCATTAACAACACTTAGCACCTTTTTAGGTGCACACTTATGATCTCTTTAAGATACCCTTCTTATAGTGTAGGTAATCTGATAGGAGGTGTGATGTGTAAGCGCGCATTAGAATGATTGTTAAGGGCGTGTACTTAAATTAAGAAACGCAGATGTGCGTTATAAGAAGACGTATCTTTGTTGATTTTGATAAATATAAGCTTATTATAATGAGTTTGTGCGAAATAATACTGGTAAGGTTATTGTGTGTAGCTTCGCCATATTTGTTCCTTTAGAAAGTGCGTCATATCATTTAAACTTTGTATATTTATTTGCCGCATTTTTATTCATGAAAGCGGACTACGGATATTAATTCGAATTTAAAGGTAATATTTATTTTGTTGTCCTGCCCAATGTCAGCGACCTCAGTAGGTAGTAATAGTTTTAAGAAATGCACATTAAAGGCACAGCTTGATCATGTATTAAACGGACTCAGCGCTGTACTGTGGCTGCTGCTACTACTACTACTACTGTTACTATAAGCAGTGCTACTACTACTACTACTACTACTACTACCACTACTGTTTCTACCGCTGTTGCTGCATTGCGACTAATACTGCTGTTATTGACGTAGTAGCTCAGTTGGTACTGCGTTGGACTCGTAATCAGAGGGTCGTGGATTCAATACATGCATAGACCATACATACCGTTAACCCACTTCCTACTTCTACTGCTGCTATTACTGCTACTTTGCTGCTGGTATCACCCAATCTGATTAAAATCAGATCTCCGCTGTCCTACGTGACGATCTGACGACGATCGCTTAGGAGTCATGTTCTGGTAACCATTGAATTAGCCGATGGAAATGCAGCTTTCAAAAATCTGAAAGTGAATCAAATCGTTCGGTACACATCATGGTCTTCATCCACACTGCTCAGTCTCCGAACGCGAAGATATAAGACTTCTTCTGATTGGTTGATAAAATTAGCGACTATGTCTGCCACTGCCTTTGATATCACGTCAGGTTCACATACGGGTATGCAATTATTTCATGAAAACATGGAGTAAATAACAGCAACATTTGATTGTTTAGCATGATCAGTGTAAATGCCAAGTAATATTTTTCAATACCATTTGGAAGGCTGATACCTTGTTTTTTGGATAGTAATAAAGGTTTTGGACTGTGAAGGAAAGCGCCATAATGGTTCATGATATCCTATTTTTGACCTTTGACCTTCCCTGCGGACCCAGCGACTTTGTCACAGAATTACGATATTTTATATTATGAAATATTATCAAGGGCAATGAATTGGACACACACGAAGACATGCGTTGTTGATTTCCTCATTTGTTACCCCTTTGATCTTTCACTTTCAATCGGGGCCAAGGGTCACGTTGGAATTCCTAAACTTTCCTACAAATCTACACTCCATATCGATAACGTGTACTAAATCTGCGTTTACAATATGAGTGACGGATATACGTATGGAGGAACAAACACTAAACTAATATATTTCAAATAGGGAGTATGAAAAGAAATACATGAACCAATATACATACGGGGTTGGGGTTGGGTTGGGTCCAGGGATAATACATAAACATTCCGTTACCCAGAATATTATCTTACAATGCCCTCCAAATATACTGTCGACCTTTAAAAGCGTCATAAATGAAGACACGTGTTTCTTAACTATGTTAAAAATAAAATTAGTCTTCTCTTTAAACACCTATATTTTTTTCTCCACTATTGTTCGAACCGTCAGAAGTCTGACTAGTGGAAAAAATACTTAATATGTATCACAATATCTGTTAGTCATGGCGGCACTGAAATATTTTAGACTTCTTGGCTTTTGTTGACATACATTATGCCACTCCGTACATACTCCACACCAGACTCATTGGCTCACGTTAATATGGCTTGGATCGCGCTGACATGCCATATGTCGCTCAGTACATACTCCAGACTTATTGACAACATTGACATGCCTTTGCTTGCGTTTATGTCAAGTTTTTGCACTTATTCATCACTTTTACACAGATCATATTATCGTACAGTTTCCTGCTGCGCATACATTTAAACCCTGCGGAATTACGCTACCCATCCTTATACTTCACTGTGTTTACACCCTTGTTATGAAAGTTACTTTGGCGCTGTTATCAGTACACTGAACATTGAATCACGTGCAAGTCTATTCATTAGTTTTTTAAACAATGTTTCAACATGGTTTTTTTTTCTTTGACTAGAAAATTGCGTCAAATTATTTATGAAACTTGTTTCACCTTTAATTATTATTCTTTTTTTGTGTATTGGTTAGCTTGATAATGATGAAAATAATTTTGCCAAACCAAGTTCAATAAAAAATCGAATGGTGATTTAGTATGGATCAGTTTGCTCACCGGATTATGTAGACATGGAAAATGTGCACACTTTGGTTGCCATATTGTGTTAACCTGGCAATAACACAAAACATATATAATAATTTGACATCATTATTTACCTCATAATGTAAGGTCATTGCAATAGACTAATGGACATGTAGATATATAAGACGTGGTCTTAGTCTCGGATTCTATAAAGACATGTCTTGGTCACAGATACTATAGAGACATGTCTTGGTCACGTGCACTTTAAAGACATCATCTTGGTCACGTGCACTTTAAATACATCATCTTGGTCACGTGCAATTTAAAGTCATCATCTTGGTCACGGGTACTATAAAGATATCATCTAGGTCATGGGTACTATAAAGATACCATCTTGGTCACGGGTACTATATCGATATTTCATCGTGAAGATGGGTGGATATATGACACAGACAAGATCGATGGGTCGGACTGATGGATGCGAAAGACTTCTTTATGCAGTTACTTCGTCAGACTTTAGCCCAAACCTGGACCTAGTTTTTGCTTTTTTCCGCTTGAGTTCAATGTTTGTTATCGATTTCTTGTATAAAAACAAAATCATAAATGTTGGGTTCGAATTAGCTTACGCCGTTGCGCCCGCAGAATCATAATTTATTTTGGTGGTGGTGGTGGTGGTTTTTTTAAAAGGGGGAACAGTGGTGACCTATCATGTTTTACAGATGTAGGCCAAACCTTGTTTAGAGGTGAAATCTTGGGATAGATGCTTGGGCGGTGGTGGCAAGTGCACCCCACCCCCTTGCCCCGATGTGCTTGCGTCCATGAGCGTACGTATGCGTTAGTTTCGATAAAGGTTTTGAGATAAAACTGAAGTTTTGCCTTTCGATTCTGTACAAGAAATACTAATTTTTCATAGATTGAATCAATTTGAAAAATAAAGAGTTTTTGTTTTCAGGTGTCGTACTGGATACTGGGTACCAGCAGCCATGTTGAACAATAATGTCGTAATGCCACACCTACCGGTGTAGATCTAGATCGTCCGTCCTCTAATGTCCTAATACGCACCCATACGCGTAGACCTAGATCTTCCGTCCACATATATCATAATACTATGCCCATAAGCGTAGACCTAGATTTTTCGTCTACTAATGCGCCTGAATACCAGTATGTCATAATAAGCAGCAACCATACAAACTGCTCACTGTCCTTTCCGATTGTTTAGAACAGTCCATTTTCAAAAGAAAAAAAAAACAAACAACAGAAAACAAACAAAAAACTGTCATCTGCATCAATGTCTGGTCTTAATATTTTTAAAAGAATTAAATAAAATATAGAAAACTATTATCTTACATACATGTGTTCTAAGGAACGTAAATTCTTCTGACGTAACTGTCGGAGTTGAGAAAATTTAAGAAATTATTTAGAGCTTATCACAGACGGAAAGCTACATCACGTGTTGTCAGAGAAAATATGGACTGACCCATGCAAATATGGCGACGTGTTAGTAAAGAGACTCACGTTGCAGAAGATGAAAGTGTTACGGATCCTCAGGTGACAATCAAGTCAGATATAAATTGATGAATGAAATGACCCTATTTTGTATATAAAAAAAATAACCTTGTTGCTATTTGTTAAAAAAGATTGTTTGTGCGAGGAGGAGTGTAAGTGGGAGTGCAAACAAACGAAAAAGTATGTGAATGCTATCCTCATTTAAGCTTGCACGAATGTTGAATACACTGTGTGCATATGGGTGGGGCTTCCCATAGCTGCCAGACATAAATATATACCGACACATGCATGGTTTCCTGACTGTATTGCGTCATTCATAAACCTAAGATAAAATGCATTTGTCAAGATAATTGTTTTTCTTCAGACTGTATTGTTACGATATTTTCTAATTTTGACGACCAAAATAAACAAGTTTTAAACATAGATACCATGTCACGATACACTGCAGTTAAGTATTTTTAGTATGGTTACGTTATCTGTATGCTTAACAGTCCTATTTTAAGAATAAACCAGGTCATCTAATCGATTTCGGTTGTGTTTGATGATCACTGAAACAGTATCTGATGTGTCCTCAAAAATGACCAAAACGTAATGAACTCATTGAACTTCACTGAATATTGGATATAGTGTGTGCTAATTTACGGGTGGGGCTTCCCGTAGCAGTCATACATAAATGTATACTGACTCATCCAACGGTTCCCTGGGTGTACTGCATCATTCGTAAACATGCTATAATATATAGTATTGAAAGATAATTAGTTTAATTGTATTATGATATTTTCTTGTTGTTGTTGTTGTAGGGTTTAACGCCATTTTTCAGCACAAGATAGGCTATAAATGGTGGCCAGTATAACTAGTGGAGCCAGTACCCTGGTAAACCCCGGGAAGAACCACCCGCTGACGAGAAGTTACAAAGCGAAATTTGAAACGGGTGTAATCTACCTACAGACGAAGAGAGTTCATGTGTCGTGAACCTCGAAACTTTATGCACGTGTGCATAATTCTCCTGTATATCCCCCACCACCACCCTCCGTACCCCGGGCATACGCATAGCCATTCGTAGTTTTTACACGCAGAATTGACTCTATTCAGTATGGGATAGATAATTTAATGGACGGGTGGTGATTTTTTTTTGGTACCTGTTTTTTTTCTTCTTCTTTTGTACCTCATATTAATTTATTTGTTCAACTAATAAAATGGATATAATTACTTAATCATCTTTTCCCCCTTCAAATCAAAGAACATTTATTTTAAGCTATTTGGGGGCTGGAATTTGTATTACAAAAAATACCCCCACCACCAAACTGATTTTACTTTGAACATGTAAAAGTATACGAGTATTCAAGACTGAACCACGACCGTCTCTTTGTTGGACGGGATCCGCTAAAAATGCAACATACTACATCGTTCTTAAATCGACCATTACACTTAGCGTGGCCGCTGATAATCATCTAATGGAACTTTAAGTGGCTTGATGACCAATCCAATCAAACAGCAGTGGTTGAGATTTTACACGATTTCCTTTTTTTTCTCCAGCAGCTGGATCGGACAAGCTGTCGGTCAGGAAACCTTTTGATCACGTGTGCAGTCTATACTATGCACAGGCTTAGTACTACTTAAGCCTGTTTTTAAGCTTTCATGAAATTTATACCTCATATTTAAATGTCCCATTAAATAATTATTTCGAGGAGAAAAACGCTGATTTAAATATATATGCTAGTTGTGTTTCTCTGAGGTCTGCTTTACCTAATTGTAAGAATTTATCGTAAACATAGTTGTATGTCAAATTATCCGTCTTCGGGCATGATCATATATCACGTTTTCCTGGAGAGGGTGGTGGGTGGGGCTAACTTCTATAATTTTAATGAGGATATGTCGCCAGTGTTTTTAATTTTTATTTTTTATTTTTAAATGAGCGTCTTATAAATATTTACCACATCTTTCAACTACGATCATCATTACATCATTGTTGATCGCTCCGGTGGCTTGGTGGTTAGCACTACCGCCTTGGATGCGGGAGGTCGTGGGTTCGAACCCCAGCAGAGTCATACCAAATACTTATTTTAACAAATGGTAATAACAGGTAGGCGCTCAACATTAAGAGCTTAGTGTTAGGTCTGGTCGGCCTAGTGTCAGGATAATGTTACTGGGCGGACATCATACTACATGTGTGATGTCACTAGACATAACTCTGAATGGCTACACTGCAGACATTGTTGAGGTATGACTGAAACATTGTTATAGGTTCGTTAAAAAACCAAATAACACACACGCTTCATTGCTGTTCTTTCCATTTCTTATTCAGGAAGAGTAAAGCACCGTGGGTTCATGATTGTAAAGTAATGAACGATTGTAAACAGGTCCGGCTGTAGGATGTGCGGGGCCCAAGGCGGTTGCCTCGTTCGACTTGCCCTAGGGCCATGCCTGATTGTAAAGTAATGCGCTTATTGCAGATTGATTTGTGTTTCTTGTATCATAATTTGTATCATGTCTTTCCAATTACTCAGCATCCATGCATTAAAGTTTTAACTTGTTTAAAATGCATTGGAGTACTGACTGCGATGTTGCTGTCAATCTACGTCAGATAGCAAATACTGTGAAAAACATTGTATCGTCCATGGCTGATTTTCACGCATGAAAAGTGCGATGTCAGTATTTTGCCTCGTATAGCATAATAAAGAATGTGTCATTGTTAATGTAGTGCGATCATGGGTGTGTGTTATTGTCTCATATTACAAATTCGGTAAATTTATTTATATTGATTATATTTGGGGTGATCACCACAAAGTTGTGCTCGAATCAAAGTACAGTTGTCAGATACAAAAATTGCACGTCTGTCATGACACATGGACAAAAGAATTTGCATATTACGGCGAACCATGTTTTTTTAATGTATTGCTATCAGCGATTGGGACATATAGTGACCAGTACCTGTACAAGCATATCAGTGAGATGTTGTTGTTGTAGTAAGGTTTAACGCCATTTTTCAGCACACGATAGACTATCCATGGCAGCCAGTATTAATGGTGGAGGAAGAATCCAGGAAATCCCCAGAAAGAACCACCGACCCTCGAGAAGCTACTGGCAAGCTTTCTCACATACCCACATTGGCCGAATCGGAGACTCGAACCCACGCAGACAGCGGTGAGATGGCAGTAATCCGTAACGGAGAGCGCTTTAGACCACTCGGCCACTCGGGGCCCTTTCAATGAGATGTAGGATCGTTTTAGGACCGTAGTAGATGGGGTATCTTGTTAGGTCCGAGATGGGGTATCGTTTTGGGACCGTAGGAGATGGGGTATCTTGTTACGTACGAGCTGGGGTATCGTTTTAGGACCGTAGGAGATGGGATAAAAGTTAGGACCGTGGGCGGAACATCTAAATCCAAAATAATACAGAGATAGGGTTTCGGTTTAGGACAGTAGGAGATGAGATATCTTTTAAGACCGTGGGCGGAACATCCCAATCCAAAATAATACAAAATTACTCCTCTGGAGGCACGCCTAAAAAAAATGCTGTGACATCTGACAAGTTAGTGGTACATCGTTCCATATCATCCGATTTAAAACTATATCACTTGAGATATTGGCTGACCCATGTGCCAGTATTGCAATATACGTGAGGGTGTTTATGTCTCTTCTGGCTATATATATATATATATATATATATATATATATATATATATATATATATATATATATATATATATATATATATTGTTTCCAACTTATGGAAACGTTTCCAAGTTATGAAAAGGGGCTAGTCCCTTGCCTCAGGGGTGTGACCCAGGAACTGCATTGGATGCTCATTTTAGCAACCACCCAAGCAACCACTGCAGCTGTATGTCTGTGTTTGTGAGGACCGATGAGCTCCCATAATTACCATCAAACAACTTTTTTATTGGGAGGGCTCCAAAGAATTAAGTTTTAAAGTGAAGTGAAGAAGTGGGGCAGAATTTCTCGCTGCACTACTGCCTGTGGCAATTCCTCTTCCCCAGGGGAATGACATGGTTCATATTGAATGCATGTCCTATTTAATCTCATAATGACCTTTGTATATGGTTATAGGGTGGAATCTCAACAGTGTCGAAATGATGACCCAGGAGGCAGCATTCTCCAGCCATTGGGCAAGACCCAAAGGTGTAATGTACGTTTTATCCCCGGGCTCTTTGAATGTACACGTTTTCAATACTCAACGATTTTAGATCGGAATACATCTTTCTCTACAACCTAACCCCGCCTCCAAAAGGGATTTTTAGAAAACACTTTGTGGACATCTACAGACCGCCTTATTATGTCCCAAAGAGAGAGAGAGAGAGAGAGAGAGAGAGAGAGAGAGCATGTGTGTAATTTGGATTTTTAACGTAGCTTTAACAATATTTCAGTCGTATCTCTACGATGCCTGCAGTGTGGCAGTTTATAGTGATGTCTAGCAATGGGGCATCGTGCCGCAGACATGTAACATGATGTTCCACCAGGCCGACCAGTCCTTTCACTAACCTCTTAAAGCTGAGCGCCTAGCAAGGCAACTGTGTGCACCATTTTTTTAATTAAGTCTTTGGTATGATTCGGCTATGGTTCGAACCAGCGACCTACTGGCATATAGTATAATCCTTGTCCGTCCGTCGGTCACACCTTGGTTCAGGTTTGCATTTAGGTCATTTCAGGTACTGTGTTGAGGTATCGGTGTTCCATGAGCACACTTCAAGTTTATTCATAATTTTGCCACATGCATGAAAATGATCTCTTGCATCAAACTTGTCAGTAGGCAAATATACACGAATGTAGAACCTCGAATAATTTAATGAAGTACGTTCGACTTTAAATGACAAATATAAACGTGCATTTGCATTTGCAACAGAGTTAAAGCCAAATTATCATACATTCTCCAGCGTGTGTGTTTGTGTGTGTAAGGATGGATGGATGCATGCTTGCGTGTATGTACCGGTATTCTCTTGAAACATGGGATAAATTATGGCGTTGTGCAGGCAAGATATTTCCTTCCGAGGGACTCTTGTATTTCCTTATACTGTTGTATTTTCTGTAGCTGTACTTAGCTTAGCTCGTCATGTCTCATAGAAACGTTTTGAACTGATTAAACAGCTTATGTCACAAAATAAATCGGCCAGATTAATGCTGTTTGCATGCCTGCTTTGTTGTACAAGAGTTTCTGCGTACCGTATTGAGCGCGCTATTTGTGCATAACAGATTGATCAGTGAGACGTTAGAAAATGAAATGCTCAATGGCACATTAAACTGTAGTCATCTTAACGCTGGACAAACTGAACTATTCAGTTATCACGGTAGTCCGGTTCAGGTAGTGAATAGATTCAGAGTGAGTGAGTTTTGTCTGCATTCCGCAATGGGACATTTTCAAGTATAATGGAGAAGTGATTTGATCGATATTGCTATAGCTGTGGCCGAAATCGGTGGACATGCTTTAAAATTGTTACCGTAAGAGCACGGTTATGTTGGATGTGGTATTTACACCATATTGTCTATTGTTGTAGAGTTAGCGAACAAGGCTTTACGATGTCTGCAGTATAAATATCTTGTAAATCACAACATTATTCTTATTACCAGGCCTGACAGAGATATTCAGGCATTGCCAAATTAAAAAAGATTGGCAGCCAGCCTATTGTAATCCGAAACGGGAAGCTTACAAGCTCCGCCAGATTCTCTGATTGGTCGACAGAGTGTCACAACAGAGATATCATCGAATTGGCTTGCAGTATATTGCGTTTCCAAGGGCAGCATTTTTAAATGACGCAGTGGATGCATCAAGATATTATACAGCCAGAAAAGTAATATTATCTGACCCATTTATATGTCAGGATTTTTTTTTTTAAAGTTACATCGTCACGTCCAATATTTTCATCAATATTTATCATGATATTAGGTTGACCACATTTGACGTATTTTTCCACAGGACTCGGAAATTTGGACGTGTTTGCCGACATTATGAGGATCAAAGGATTTTAAGCTGTTTTAAAAATGCGCATTTTTATAGGTGGATATCATACATTAATACTGCATATCGAAAAAACTGAAAAAAAATGTCTTACAATCGCTTGTGGTTAATGAATTATTTACTTTGAAAGTGCGTATTTTATCTTTACCTGTCTCAACATATATAAAGAAAAGTAGGTACCACTCTTCTGGCGTCTACGACTGCAAAAGTAAGAAACAATGTACAGGTTTTGTATGTAAGACAGTGGAATATATACATAAACTGAGTAGGCGAGATTCCATATTTCACTGTACCCTAGTATCTGTTTCTTATCTGTGTTGGTGGCCCCGGGTGGCTGAGTGGTCTAAGGCGCTCGCTTTTACAGATCACTGACATCTTGGCTGTGCGCGCGTTTTTTTTAGTCTTGGCTGGGTCATCGTGGGTATGTGATAAAGTTTGCCAGTAGGTTCCCAAGTTCTTCCTGGAGCCTTGTTGGGTTCTTCCTCTACCAAACTATATTGGCCGCCATGTACAAACTATCGTGTACTGAAAAATGGCGTTAAACTCACAAACCCTAAATGTGTTATCTGTGAGAGAGTATACTATCACCACAGGGACACACCTCTCCTTCTCTTCCTCGCCAGCTATCTCTGTCGTGTCACCAGGGGTTCTAAATACTTGTCAGGTTAATTTACATTACTTGGCTTGTACATCACCACTGTATTTATGTACAAAGTGGATACAAATATCTTTGCATTTTTAAAGAGATGAAAATGTACTCGTGTAAATTATTTTGATTTAGGAGTGTGCTAATTATACTGACATTTTCAATGAAGGTGAAACAAAGTTGATTAAAGATAGTTCTAATCAAACAGAAGTGTATAGCTTTTTGTATTATAAAAAACTATATTTCATTATTTTGAATGGTTTTTAGATCTACTGGTGATTGACCAGATGGAATTATTATTTCGTCCGTTGTCTATCATCCGTTGGCCGTAAGCACAAGTTTGTTATGACTACTCCGTAACTAAACGGAGAATTGCATGTAACCACACACACACACACACACACACATTCATCTTATGGTCCTAAATGAAAACGGTGCTGCTCGGACATTAAAGTCTTTTTATTGCTACACCACCTGAATGGATTGTCATATCAGTACGGAGTTCTCTTTCAATATAAAAGTCTTCTCGCGATGTTTAGTGTGTCATATCTTACAATCTTACGTCCAGTATGGCCGCCACAGCGACCCTCTTTAAATGTTATCGCTCCTTCTCTATGTGTGGTTATATAAAAATGGTTTTGCACTGAAAAACTTTCTAGCATGTCTGGTTGTGTCTAAATGGAAATAATGACGTACAGTATATGACCATCTTGAAAATCTTGTTTTCAGTGCTCCTTTTAAATGGAAAGTCATTTTGCAATGGGGTTTTATTAGAAGAGTTCTTATGGCGTCTAGTTCGTACTAAATGAAAATGACTTTGGTGTATTTTGTGCCTAATCATCCAGCTTCTAGCTGCATTCCTTTTCCATTCCCAGGGTATGATCGCAAGCTCAGTCTTTGCCAATCTTTGCATTGTAACGATCTTCTGATGAAAAAGTTTATATTTTCATTTCAGACATCAAGATGAGTACTCGATTCAAGGACCCAGAATCGGAATTATTCGAGGCTCTATTCAATGGCGACTTGGTCCGTGTTCGTCAGTTGATCGACAGTGGAATAAACAAAAACACAGTTCTTCACAATCCTGCCCGGTGGGAGGGAGCTACGATTCTTGGAACAGCTGCGATTGAAGGACATCTGGACATTGTAAAGTATCTGATTCAGCAGAAAGTGTCGGTCAACTTTACAGATCCGTGTCTTGGACGGACAGCCCTCCATTGGGCTTGTATGGTGAATAGGGTGGACATTGTTCGGCATATGTTGGACAGTGGTTCAGACGTTAACATCTGCGACAAAGACAATACAACTCCTTTGATAAAAGCAGTAATTCATAAATGCAAGGATATTGTCAGATTACTGATAGAAAGAGGAGCAGACGTGAATCAAGTAGACAGACTCCGTTCTTCTGCTCTCCACTATGCTACATTCATAGGAATTCCCCAGATGGTATCAGACATCATCAAAGGTGGCTGTGTCGATAATACAGAATCAATTCTTGGAAAGGGAACTCCATTATCAAACCTTATGCATAGTGAGGACATAGAAAATATTTCCCTACTTCTGGACGCAGGGTATAGCACTGGGAAGGACAAATGGTTAATGAAATGGGATGATGTCAAAGATCCACCCAACAAGGCGATCCGTTTTATTTTGCTCCGTTACAAGAACCCACCATCTTTACAACACTTGTGTCGGAAAGTCGTACGAGAGAACATGCACGGCAGATTTGTGAGCAAGAAAATTAGGACCTTACCATTACCACTAAGTTTACGCAGCTTCTTGCTGCTTGAGAGCTAAACGGGTTGCATTTGCACCTTCCAGAGAGATACACAGGTTACGGTTCAGGTTACAGTGTAATTGTAGATAATCTTACGAATTTTAACAAATTTAAGATTTTATAAAATGACTTTTTCAATATATCAATATCTATCAGAATTTATCCGATCTGTTCAAAAGTGATGTCTTTGTTGTGGGGTTGAGACACGCGTTAGGTAATTTTAGACCGTTTTTATGTAGGGAATTTACATCCCTGATTCTAGTCATTCTCGGTATTGTTATCAGTATTGTACAGTCTGAGATTCTTCTTTAACGAGAAGAAGCCGAAGGTCTTTAAACCAGTCTGAAATAAGAATTCACCTAAATTTGTGTTGTGGAGGAGGAATCCCCACAGAGTGAGAAATTTTGCAATACTCTTAATATGTGACTATGAACAATATCATTGAATAATGTAATAATAGTATTTAACATTGAATAACAGAGAAATAAACATTAGAACTCTACTGAAGAAATCTCTACTTATTCACAGAGAAGGATATCAAGAGTTTGCAGTTTCGAGGAAATCTTGAAAGTTTGTTTGCTATGGGAGGCTTTATTCACTTCGAATTATGACTTTATAAAGGTGCTTCCTTCATTCTGTGATTCTTGTCTTTAATCGATGTACCTTTATAAAAAAATAGGGACATATACACCTAAATTTATAAACGTAATTAGGACGAAGAACACGAGTATGAACCATCATATTTCCGACAAAAGTGTGACTACCGCTGCTAATTTTTTATATATAGAAAAACGTAATATAATTTTCTGAAGAACTTCCAAACAAAATTCGATCAACCTTTTACAGAAAAGTATCTGGACAATAAGCTAATTCAAATTTATTCCAAACATTATGCTAATCCGCTGTCAAATTTTGCCGTCATTATCACAACTAGAAAGGAGAAGAAAAACTTTGAAAGACCTCGACGAAACTGCTCAGTTCATTTTAATCAATTTTGGTGGAAAGCTTTCTGGTTGTAAGAGGTTTAAAATTTATATCAGTGATACTCTTACTAAAATGGAAAATTCTTTAAGCGATTTGTGAAAAAAAGTTTAAAAGCGTTCGACCTAATTTTGCAGAAAGTATTCCGATGAAAACATAGTTTACATTTGTAATAATGATGCGCGTAAAATGTCTGATTTTACTAAAACTTAACAAACTTCTAAATAACTGCTTGACACAGTTTAATCTAATTTGACAGAAAGTGTCTTAACTTAAGCATTTTTCAGGTTTGTACGAACGATGTAGTTCAGCCGTCAGATACGACAGCCGTTACTAAAAAATAGATAAACATTGACACATCTTTATTAACATAAAAACTCACGGAACATACATTTGACCAACTTTGACACAAAATGTGGTGGCATAGAAGCCTTTTAATATTAGACAAATAATGATAATATGCGATAAAATATGAATGAAGATAACAAAATAATGAAAGCTTGAAACAGTTGCTTCATACAATATGAAGTCTTATGCATTTTAAGAACTCTGAACAGAAGGCATCCATCAGACCCAGATTTCATGACCGGCTGTTCTTGCATTCATAATTAGGAAGATGTCAGCCAGGTCCACTTTAGCTTTTTATTTACACAGATTTGTCATGTGACTTCATTCAAAAACATATGATCATTAGAAAGTATTTGACTACATACGGTCAACTGGTCAGAAAAATGAAATGAAGAACAAAACGTCTACCCATTTGCTCTATCCATTATTCTCTTTTATGTATTGGTAGCCATTGGAACTAATGATTACGAGGACTAATCTTCTTCATTGTTCCCAATATTTACCGAAAGGTTATGTATAACAGATTCTTCTGTTTTTCAGAGTACAGTATATGCATCATTTATATCCGGTAATCTAGTGTCCGTTGATTTGTTTCCAGTATGAAAAAATTGAAATAAAAGAGAAGGACAGTGCCATATTTTAAGCATGGTGGTAATTCCCCATAACCGAATAAAGATTTCAAAACTTGGAGACCAAATGTAGAATTATATTCAAGGTAACTTTCCAAGTTAAGATGATCAGGGGATGGGATAAGAGATTTGGATAGTATGAGGGTTTGATTTATTGTAACGAATGTCTGACAACGGTCCACAACCTAGTTGGAGTACTGGTTGATTGATATGTAACGGTTCTTTTCACTTTAGCATGACCCATATTTTATGCATTATTGTATTACACGTAATACCTTCAAGAGTACATGAATGACACTAAATAGAAAGGGTGATGATGTGGGCAGTGTACTTTTCAAATTTTGAATGAGACTGAATCGAAAGAGCGATGATGTGTGCAGTGTATTGCTCAAACTTTGAATGATGCTAAATAGATGGGGCGATCATGTGAGTAGTGTACTGCTCAAACTTTGAATGATGCTAAATAGAGCGATCATGTGAGTAGTGTACTGCTCAAACTTTGAATGATGCTAAATAGATAGGGCGATCATGTGAATCGTGTACTGTTCACACTTTGAATGATGCTAAATAGGGCGATCATGTGAGTAGTCTACTGTTCAAACTTTTGATATTATGATTACCTTGTGAGTGGAATTTTGAATTTCAGGCAGTGTAGCAAGTTTGAAGTTGTTCCCTCGTACAGTAATTCAACACTGCATAGTTTTGCTTTGTATTTTGCTTTGTTTCTTTCTTTACAAAATATTGCAAATTTCTCTAAATATACAAAAGAATATTTCAGTATTAGCAAAAAGGTATAATGGTTCACTTGTTTTATTATTCCTGTCAGTTCTAACTGTAAGCAAGCTATTAGGGATAAACAAACAGGCACTAAGTAGATTTAGACGCATTCGAAACCCCAAGAATTTCCCTGCTAAATAGATTTAGACACACGAGAAGCCCCCAGGATTTCCTTGCTAAATTGAATTAGACGCACTAGAAATTAAACAACTTACCTTGCTAAATTGATTTAGACGCACTCGAAATCCCAAGGATTTCCAGGCTGAATTGATTTAGACGCACTAGAAATTACCAGAATTTCCTTGCTAAACTGATTTAGATGCACTAGAAATCACAAAGATTTCCTCTCTAAATTGATTTAGACACACTAGAAATCCCAATGATTTCCCCTCTAAATTGATTTAGACACACTAGAAATCCCAATGAGTTCCCATCTAAATTGATTGAGACACACTAGAAGTCCCAATGATTTCTCCTCTAAATTGATTTAGACACACTAGAAATCCCAACGATGTTCTTGTTAGCAAGGAGAAATAACTATTATTTAAGGGCACTATTTATGAAGCAAAATTATACCAATTTTTTTAGCAGGTCAAGTAAGTATATTAAGTAAGGCTAGAACTAAATAGTCATACGTACAAGAACTAAAAATTGGTATCCCGTAGGGTAGTGTGATTGGTCTTACTCTTTTAACATCATGATCAACGGTATTACTGAAGTAATATAAACATTTTATCTAAATCTCTCCAATTTTGATGGTGACAATAGAATCTGGAACTTTATTATTTGCACCGATACGATAGATAGAATGTCCAGGGAAGAAGTTAATTTATCAAAAGGACTACCCCTTATTATGATGCGGGAGGCAATTTTCCTGAAGTAGGTAGTCAGGAATTGAATCCATAATAAATCTCGTCATATTCGTCAAACGGTAGAGAGGTGACATGTACCCTTAAGATGCAAACTTCAGAGTTATCTCCCAGAAGGAAACGAAATTCAGGACTCCCAGCTGCACTGGCGGAAACCATAACATATCCAGATTCCGCCGCAAGGACCTGCTCATCTTTAGCAGTAAGCAATATAATACTTTCTGACGTAGAAATTAGCGGTGGTACACTCGGATTTATAACAGTAGATCTAACTCCACAGATCCTGAGCGTATTGCTGCAGCACGACTACCTGGACACTGCTCCATATATGCAGTAGAATTAGCTGGATACAGTTCAATACTATTTAAAATATCGTCCTTCTTAGTGTGAAACGATTCCTGAAAATGGGTAATTCTTCCAGTATGTAAATCTAAATGGAGCTGAAATAATACTAGTACGTCAGTTATATTGTAGAATTCATGTGGATACCTTAACAGACCAATATCCCTCGAAACGACAGGGCGGATAAGATGGCTACAACTCAACCATCTGAACCAAGTGTACATAGCTTAGAATACTTTGAACTGGGAATCTACATTACGATTAGATGGAAAATCGATTAAAATCTTGCCAAGCTGAATATGCCAGCAATAATACATAACCCTGCTGAATTCATGTTACACAAAAAATTATAAACAATATTAGATTAGCAAATTTCGCTTATCCTCGTACATGTCTGTATCTGCCAATAAAGGACGTTAGTTGAAATTTGGATCGAAAACTCTCAGCTAGTGGGTTTGGAAGAGTTGCACATAATAAAGATTAAAGGTATAAAATGTCCCTATTGCCTCATCCCAAAACCCCTTGACATATTGCCTCATCCCAGGAACTCTGCCTGGACTGTCTCATCACAGGAACCCTGCCCACTCTACCTGATATCAGGATCCCTCCCCACACTGCCTCATTCCAGAAACTCTGTTCATACTGCCTGATCACTGGAACCCTGCCCACATTTCAGGCACCCTGCTTATACTGCCTCATGGGATGAACCCTGCCCACACCGCCTTAGCTCAGGAATTCTGTCCACAATGCATCATGTTAGGAACCTAGAGCAGTGCTTGTAACTACTGTCCAATATACAGTGCAACTAGATTTATATTCAAAGACAAGCAGAAAAAATAAACATGTACCCATGAATTATTTTAGTACATGAGCGACTTAAACTTGGCGAGGAACAACACAAAATGAGTGAAAAGTCATCACTTGATATTGTGCAAGTAAAGTTCAAACCGTTGACACCTAGTGACGAACGCAGTGAATACGTCACTAATGATTATGAACCAAGCAATTAGAAGGATACTTTATGTATTAACATACAGATGGCATCCACAATCACTAACCGATGAACAAGAGTTTATGAACCCCCTGTTAAGTCTAGAGAGATAAAAATCATAGTTCTGATATACAAACAATCTAACATTTAGAAGTATTGGATTTGACGCTTCGAGTGGCAATATAACGATTGATGCAGTACTCAGCTGTGGATCATTTGAGGTCATTTCAGCCCCGATCGGCCTAAGACAAATTTTATATGAGTTTATTGTCATATTTATTTTTTCATTTTACTGATGATTCAGATTGCGCGCCTGTTTATTTACAAGACACTCGTATAGCACTTCCGATTACCATAAATAAAGACATAGCACTGACTTCTTGCTCAATTATATAAACTTCTCGCATTATGGAAGTTCAAAAGTATTGGGACGCAATCACTGCAAAGGGGTATGACTTGACAAACGCGAAATAATGTGGAAGAACATGCTATTACGAATACTGTAAATCACATTTGCTAGCGGTACATGTTGGTCTCGGTGCTGGATCATTTCTTCAGTGTGGCATAGGATTAGAGTCGCGTAATCAACTTTGCCGGCTTTGTGTACCTGTTCGCGAATAATAATGCGCGCGCAGGTAAAGACTCACAGAACCTATGAGTCTGGAAACACTAGATGTCAATGCCTTTGAAAATGACACAGAATTAAATAAAAGCCAGGATTGAAGCGATCGCAGTTTCGAACTCTGGTACAGTAAAAACGATAATACAATTTTCCAACTAGACGAAAAATTTCCTTATATGTAAGTATACCAACTGTGATTCAACCAAGGCAGCACGAACGAGAGCGTGGAATACGAATACCAATGATTAAGATAACAGATGACATAATTTCAATGCTAGGACTTTCCCCATGAGTATCCGCAGTTAACTGTAAGGCAACATTTTGAAAAGTCAGTGCAGTATTATATCAAAATCCATACACGAGCCGAGTGAGCTGAAATAACAAAGGTAGTTGGTAATTAACAAGAGCGCATGCGCCGTATATTAAATATCATTGATACTGAGGCAGTCTCAAAAGCAAGTTAATTACAAGTCCCCTAGTTTGAGTTGCATAACGGTCATGGTGATTTGCACAATTATCTGGCAATTATTCCGATCGAATACGAGCCTGGTAAAGTTATACCATTACGCATCGATCAAACATTTCCAACGAATAATATAGCGTCATAGTAAGTTTGAGGGTTAGAAATGTTCATGCATATGTTGCATGTGTGCATTAGCGACTAACATCTACTTGATCAGCATAACTTTTACTGCGGTGTAATCAGTGAAAAGCTGTTGTGCACTATTATGCCAGAAGCTGGTAAAAAAATATTTGATATTTACTGCAGTACAACGAAAATGAAAGTAACGTATATCATCTATGTGGACTTCGAATGTCTTAACATTTCAGTGAACGCATCCGAATGAAGGTCTAATACAACGGTAGTAGCTGAACAAGTTACATTCGGGTTTTGTAATACTGCAGTCAGATGCTATGGGCTAAATGAGCCACCAGTGTTGTATAGTGGCTTGGACATAGCTGAGGCGTTTCATAAGTAACTGGCGGTTACGGCAAGATACATTAGACAACAGCTCTCTTCCACCGTGGACATTATGACTACCAATACATTCGTGAGTTTTTACCTCCCCGTCATGGCTGCATTTGTGAAGGAGTTTTTCGCTCCGCTGATAGCAAAGTGAGCGATTACTGTCACATTACTGGCACACGACCCATGTAATCCACAGTTTTGAATTTACCAAGTAGCTCAATGATGCTTCATAGTCTGTATGGATATAATGGCCATCTGATCAGGCAAGGGGACGCGGCACCAGCATCAAAGTCACCAGTAAGCTCAATCTTCAACAACACGGAAAAATGCACGACATTTTGGCTTGGCCAGCTGCAGTTCATTTCCGCCAACGACTATGACATGCAACAAAGCCTGGTCCGCGTTTGCTTCATGACTAACATAATCTATTTTTAAAAAGGTGTATACTTCTGTTCACGTATGTTTTTGAGACGTTTCGTGATGCAGCCATGTGTGTATACAAACTCAACCCACGCACTACTTTTCATCACCGGGACTATCTTGGGATGCACTTCAGCCGAAGTCAAAAGTGGAACTGAAGCTTTTCACCGACATCCATTAACATTTATTTATCGAGTGTGGAATCCGTGGCGGTAAATCAATGTCACACCACCCTAGTGCTAACAACACAAATGTACGCGAACACATACATGCCAACCATTGCGCTTTCGGCATAATAATTACGCTTTTTTCACCAAATTACATTTTCCGCAGACTGCATAAAGATTACGCTTTATGCTAAATTAAATAAATAAGCAATAAAAAATGCATTTGTCACTTTATTATCTCTTTAGTTTCACTCATAAATTTGAGAATATTCTTAAAAAGTGACTGCTGCGTAAGAATAGTGTAAGAGTATTTTCCTTATATGCTATTTATAGCAATTATATATGACCAATTTCGAAGAAAACAGACTGGTTTCTTCAAAAGTGATATTTGGCTAACAGATTCATTTGATTTATCAAGTAATTAGTTAATGAACCATTCTATATTTATTAAGAAAATAGCGCCAGATGTTATGTGAAATGCTTTACGGTGTGAGTTTTGGATTCTATATAACGGAAATGTTAGAGCAGATGGATCCTTTCAAACTTCTAAAAGTGTCAGATCAGACAAAAGCGACAAATCAACACCGCTTTACAAACTTTAAAAGAAGAATATGAGAGTAATATAACATCACTCTGAGTACACGACTGGTGATCATTGCAGAATTCCAGTTCACGATCATTCAGCTAAAGTTACACATGTAGATTAGCTGAAGTGAGTGTTGAATATAAACAATTTTTCAATATATTTTGAGTTTCTATTCTGTTTCTAATACATATGGATTTTGCCCTTTGTGACAAGAATTTTGACCAGCTGCAGAACCAGGTTAGTCGTAAAATGTGTCTTTTTCATACGTGCTGTAATGTAAATATATAGATTACACTTTTTACGCCCAAATTACGCTTTTTGCCACTTAAAGCAGCAATAATTACGGTTATATCTCGTTTTTTTTATTATTATAGGAATGTATGCAAAAATGAGCCGCTCTCCCAAACAGTTTCATTACGTATCTTGACTTAAACAATTTTACGGTTGGGCAGTGATGCAGCCCATGTTTGTTGACGGGTTTCAGAGGATAGATTTTCAGAGCGTAAACATAAACTGATATAAATGCTACAGTGATATCGCTTACTTCTTTGAAATCTACTAGAGTATCCACACTAGCTTCACAGTAGGCGCCATGTTGGTGCCGCATGATTGGTTGTATCCGTATCAGTTTGAGATTATAAACGATAATGGACTAAGGTATACAGAATGTTTTTAGATAGTCCTAAACCTAAGAATTAAAAACAGCCATGTAGTTCATATACGTAAGTTTTAATTATATCTGTGATTGGGTACATGTGTGTCACAGATCCACCGTACAGTTTCACCAGAACGCATGAACGGGCCTATACATTCAAATTAATACATATCTACACTCAAACGCCACAAACGAGATTTCTCCAAGCTCATAAACAATGCTGTGTCAAGCATGACCTTGGAGGATATTCGGAAACGGATTCACTTCAACCTCGTCCGTGATAATGTATCAGCTTCGTATGCTTATTGTTGACCCGGTATTTGAGTCCCGGAATATCGTCGATGCAGAACTCATAGCCTTATAGAATAAAAATGTGAAACTGAAGATGAGAAAGCCTGTCTATGTTAGCGCTTCTGTGTTGGACTTATCAAAACCGCTGGTGTATGAATTTTTTTCATGATTAGATGAAACCGCTGTACGGTGACATCAAGTTGGTATGCACGGACACAGATTCGTTGTTGATGCAAAATTACCACTAGTGATGGGTACGCATACATGGCTAAGACGTTGCTGGTAAACGAGTTTTACACCGGTGAGTATCCTAAAGAACATCCACTGTTTAGTAGCTAACACAAAAAGGTTGTTAGTAAGTTCAACGATGGGTGGTCATGGTAAAACTGTCGAGGAATACCTGTGACTGCGCCACAAAGAGTATACGATTACTGTGGTAACTTCCAGCAAAAAAAAGAAAAATAATACCAAGAAGGCTAAAGAAGTGCACGGCCTGACTATACAAAACGATCTCAAACATAACAAGTACTTAGCATGTTTCCAGCAAATAAACTGAATTTGTTAAACAAGCCCATAAAACCCATTAAAAAACAAAAACAAACATTGGATGGGTATATATCGCTGCAGTAAAGCAAGTTTGTACCGGCATGACACTAAATATTGGATATTTCCTGATGGAATAACAACTTTTGCGTACGGTCAGGCGCAAATCCCAAAATAAACATTTGCGGCTAATCTGTATCTGTGGGAATACATGCTCTGCTAGGAGTAGTTCCGCTTCATTATATCTACTGGCAACATCTACAATTGTTAAAGCGTACTTGCATGTCTGATCACATACGCGATCACGTGGAAGAAACGGAGGATCAGCGTGATGAACATCATTAGGTGTTTCACATTAAACCGTTGAAGTGAAATCTTCCTTGGCTTGAGTAGATCAATATGTCACAGTGCTTGTTTGGTGACCTGTGCCGCACTGCTGTCTTTGAATGGCAGCTTCACCCTCCAATAAGCGCGAGGACTGTAGTAGATCTTTTTCATGTTTATTATTATAATAGTGCGCTTTACCTCCAAATGCAATCTTAGTATTCATGCTTCCTTGGATGATCCATCTAGCGATTCTTCTTCTGAGATCTTTAAATGGTGTTCAGATAAATATTTGCACCGCTTATCAAACCAATAAAAGAGACCGCAGACACGACTGGGAAACGCCAGACGAGTTAAAGGAAGCTGAAAAACCCAGCGCAGCGATGATGGGAGTAGAAGACGGACGGGTCCTGTTGTTATGATAGCCAAATACACCACAGACATCTCGAAAGTTGCCATTGCAACAACGGAAACCACTCGACGCTTGCCAGAGGTGATTACGGAAATCCAAGAAGGCATCGTAGAAATTGAAGAGGAAGTTGGTGAGATCCAAGAAGGCATCAATACAGTTGGTACAAACGTGAAAGCGGCACATAAGAGTCTCCCACGGATACCACCACCTCTTATGTGAAACCGAAGCAAAATATTTAAATGAAGATTGCAAGTGGTTTATTGAAAATCGCATCTATGCCAGTCTTGTTGTACCCGGCAACTGGAGAACATTTGTGTTTCAACCAACAATACACAGTGTAGACCAAGTCTGTATGGCATGCAGGGAATTTACTTTTTTTTTAAAGTCCCCGACCCGCTATTTGATTTTTATAACAGATTACTTGATAACGCTGCAGCTTGAAAACATGACCAAACCGAATATATGTTCACATATTTTATGCAACTACTACCGAAAGCACGACCATGTCCCAAGTCACGAGTACCTTCACCAGTAGTGAATGGGGCCACTTTAGCGACAATGGGAATTAGCGTTAAAAACACCCCTGGGCCACTTTGGCGACAATGGGAAATTTAACATTACGAAAACCCCTGGGTCACTCTAGCGACAATGGGAAATTAACATGGGGAATAGAGTTTGGGCCTGTTGAGCGACAATGGGAAATTAACATGGGGGGAATAGATTGTGGGCCTGTTGAGCGACAAGGGAAATTTAACATGGGAGAAAAAAAGCAATTCTAGGGACAAGGGGAATTTAACATGGGAATAGAGTTTGGGCCTGTCTAGGGACTAGGGGAAATGGAACAGGGTCGGGACCCTATTTTAATATGGTACCGACCTGATGGGTCTCTATTTATTTTGTTTTTTTTTTAAAATAAAAAAAATAAAAAATGGGGTAGGCAATTGAAAGTCGATCTCTTTTCGAGAAATGTGGGTGGCCCTGAAAAGGGCCTTTGGTTTTCTTCTTCTTCTAACTCGTTAACTTCTTTATCCATCCCCTTATCTTTGCCAAAATTCCCTTCTTCTTTCTCTTTTCATTTTCCGGTATCCAGTCCGGGTGACCCATGGCTCGGAACTTGTTTTGGATTTTCATCCAATTGTTGTTAAGCAGCTCAAACTCTTCCTTTTTCTTTTTGTTTTCTTTTTCTTTTCTTTCTACAGTCCAAATGTCTTTTATTATCTTGACTTGTTCTCTCATCACTTTCCTCATCATCTCCTCTGCTTTCATCATTTGGTTTAAACCCCATTTCACATAGGACCACTCGGTCCACTCCAAAATATCTGTTAAAAAACACCTCACTTCAATAGCATAATCAAGGGCCTCTTTCAGTTTACCTACTTTCACATAGTCAAGTTGTATGAAGCCTCTTAACTTTTTAATCTCCTCTTCAATCATGTCCCCAATCAGATCCCTGGCAAGTTTTAGACTCGTCACTTGACTTTTGACAAAGTCCTTAGTAACTTCATGCATCCACTCCTTCTCTAGCCTTTCCACCACACAGGCTGCATCTGTCATCCAGTACCAACTATCCTTTAGCTCATTAAACAGTTCAATACTCATTTTCTTGGGTTCTTCCGTAGAATGGTGCGAACGACGAACCTTGTGGGTTCTTATAGTTAAAGTACGGACGTGAAGGAAAACATCCCCCCCCAAAGACACAAAAATTTATATTACCTAGAGGAAAGACAACTAACACCACCCCAAAAATAGTTGGAGCCATTACTAATAAAGAAAAAGCTGACCGACTAGCTCAGCATTTCTAAGATATGAGTAGCAACACCAACCACACCCCAGCATTTCAATTACATAGGGACAAAGTAGAAAGAACCCATAGTAATCTCTTTAAAGACCTCGGTCCCAAAGTCTCGAACCTAAATAAAGACATTACAACTTACGAATGGGACCTAGCATTGAAAATCAAAAAACGAAACTAGTCCAGGGGAAGATCAAATAGGATACACAATATACAAAAATATCCCAAATAACATTAAACAAACAATTATTAAATTACTAAACCAAATATGGACCTCAGGCAAACTACCCGATAAATGGAAACACGCAATAGTAATTCCAATACCCAAGCAAGGAAAAGACCCTAATGATATTAGCTCCTACAGACCCATTTTCCTATCAAACAACATTTGTAAGATCATGGAAACCATAGTCACCAACCGACTCAAACACCACCTAGAGAGCAATAATTTAATCTCCGATAATCAATGCGGATTTAGAAACAAAAGATCCACCACGGATCAACTAATACGATTGGAAACCGCAATCAAATTAGCGTTCAACTCCAAACGCAAAGCTGATAGGAATTTAATTGCAGTATTTATTGACCTCGAAAAGGCATTCGACCTTGTATGGACCAAAGGCTTATTAGCCAAACTCAGCCACTACGCCATCACAGGTCGAATGTTTAAATTCATTGAAAACTTCCTCGCTGACCGTAAAATATCAACCAGAGTCGGCGACACCTACTCTGAACCACACACACTTGAAAACGGTACACCACAAGGGAGCGTACTCAGCCCAACCCTTTTCAACATCATGATTGATGACTTGGACACCAGCTTAACATCAAAACTACTTGAACTCTCACAATTTGCTGATGATAGTGGATTATGGAGAGCAGGAAACCCCTCCAACCACAAAGTGATCAGCGATATTCAAACAAGTTTAAACAAAATAGGGAAATGGGCTGATAAATGGGGTTTCAAATTATCCCATAAAAAAACCATAGCAGTATTATTCACCACCAAACGTAAATTACAAAATCAGTTTCCCAAACTCACCATCCAAAATCAAGAAATTAAATTTGTAAAAGTAGCACGATTTTTAGGAATGCATTATGACTCCAAGCTAAACTGGGGACACCACATAAACGAACTAGTCAAAAGGTGCAATAAAGACTTTAACCTCCTTACAACCCTTAAAGGAACCACCTGGGGATCCAATCAAGAAACCTTACTAGCATTATATAAATCGTTAATTAGATCTAAACTAGATTACGGATGCCAAATTTACAACTCGGGACCCCAAAATAACCTCAAGAAACTAGATAGCATACAAAGAAAGGCCCTAATTATTTGCACTGGAGCACTACCATCCACATCACTAGTGGAACTTCAAATCTTAACTGGAGAACTGCCGCTCCACCTTAGAAGACAAGAACTCACCCTCAGATATGCAGCCAGGCTAACAACACACCCCGACACACACCCCGCCCGGCTAGCTATAAATAAATGCAACATACCTTTTAGAACTAAATTATCACAAAACATACCAGCAGGGAAATTAGTCCATCAATTAGTTGAACAACTTCCTATAGACAACCTCCAAGCAGAAATTGCAAATCACTATGACAAAGAACCATGGATAAATATCAACCCCTCAGTTGACACCCTCATTACGAAATATGGCAATAAAAACGAACAGGAACTCAAACTAAACACAATCTGTACAGAAGAAATCAACTCAAAATATTGCAACTACATTAAGATTTACACTGATGGATCCAAAATTACAGAACCACCCAGAACAGCAGCAGCTTACGTAATCCCCGAACTTAACATTAAAGTAGGACGAAGACTACCTAACGTCTGCTCTATATACACAGCTGAATTCTGGGCCATACTTGAAGCACTCAGATGGATCAAAGAGAACAAAATACCCCAAGCGGTAATAATAAGTGACTCGCTAAGCGTCATAAACTCAATACTTAATAACAACACCAAATAAAGAGAAAACTATCTTAGGCAAACCAATTTATTGTTAAAAATACTGAACAATAATAACTTACAAGTAGAATTTATGTGGATACCATCCCATATTAACATACCAGGTAACGATATGGCAGATATAACAGCTAAACAAAAACTAAACGAAACCACTCACATCAACCTAGATTATAGCATATGCGAACTCAATAGCATATCTAAAACCCTCATTGATAATAAATGGCAGGAATTATGGAACACAAGCACTCAAGGCAGGAAACTAAACACCATCATTAAAGAAGTATGTAGAAATAGGAAACCACCCAAAACAAAAGGCAGTGAACAAAAATTCATAAATAGAATACTCACGGGCAAAACCAAGCTGGCTAACAGCTTCGGACAGTACATAGGACCACAACCACATAACCCTAACTGCTACCACTGCAGGGTCCCAGAAGACATAGAGCATATTTTTAACAACTGCCATACACTTGAAAAAGAAAGGGCTAAGTTTAAAGTTAAACAGCATAATATTGGATCCCCTGCAACATACCCAGAATTCTTGATGAACACAAACCCCAATATTAATCTAACATTCAAAAATATCATAAGTTTTATACACCAATCCAATCTAATCAAAAAAATCTAAGAAAGCAAATCAAAGACCAGTTAAAAATATTACAAATCACTGTTTGGGAATTATGACGGCCGGCTCGGTCTCGTGGGTTCACAGATTGACACAGCCGTTCGTAGCCCGAATAATAAAAACCAGTTAAGGACGAATATTACAAAATCACTGTTTGGGAATTATGACGGCCTGCTAGGTCTCGTAGGTTCATAAACTGACACAGCCGTTCATAGCCCGAATAATAAAAACCAATTAAGGCCACAAAAATTTAAAATAGGAAAATAGGAATTAATTAAAACAGGACTCCATAATAACATACAAACAACCATAAAACAAGTTTTCATTCCAAACCAATGAGATAAGGAATCAAAATAAATAAGGAATTCATGAAGAAGAAAAAAAAAAGAAAAAGAAAAAAATGTACTCCTAACCGTCTCCTTGTCTCTAAAACAACATATGGCTGAACTTTTAAATCAAGCTTACACAGCTATTTCTACTAACATACTCAGCCAAATCCAGGCAATGTTGGCAGAGGACCCTGAAGAATTTGAAACTTCCACGCTGGCAGTGGCCCTGTAAGTATCATCATCCAGCGGCGATGAAGCTGATGAGCCTGGACCACCTAAACAGAATGGAAAAAGGAAGGCTCTGTCTACCGGAATATGGGACTGGGAAAGGCAATTGATGATATCAAAAAAGCGGGCCACTTCGTCAATGCCAGAAGACCAGGTTTCCTAATGTGACGTCATCGCTGCCGACCAATCGTAGCGGGAGTCACATACTGCTTGGTTTGACACCTGGGGCATTTCAATCCTACTAAGAAACACGAGTGTGTGGTGTGACTATTCCCACTCATGTTTATTAGCCTTTCAGTCTTTCAGTCAGGTTGTTAAGGACTAGTTAGTCCTGAGTGGCTAAATTAAAAAGTACTCTTTGAGTACATAAAAGCCTGGGGGATGAGGCTCCTTTTCCTTCCCCCAGGAGTAATTAAAAATCACGCAGTGCGTGAATAAACAAGTGGTACATGTTCAAAAGAACGAAAACCACTATAATCCAACTAACTAACTAACCTAGATCATTACTTAAAACGCGCGGACGTGAAGGAAAACATCCCCTACTTTTCTCATTTCATATGATCTACTATCTACATACGTGAAGCAGCAATAAACAAACCCCAAATCTACTATCCACACACGCAAAGCATTAAAATGAAACCCTAATCTACTATCCACACAAACCAACTTTAGCTCTTACATAATCCAATAATCTACTATCCACACAAAGGTACGTGAGCGCTGACACACACACACACACACACACACACACACAATTTTACAAAAAGAGTCAGTGTTTATATTCACACTACTCTACATACACACATTGGCAAATCGATTACTATTTCTTTTCTAAAGGTTTGGGTAGCCCTGAAAAGGGCTGTTTGATTTTGAACTCCAGTGACACCTGGTTAATGATGGCACCTTCCAGGCCTGGCACCACACACACATCTTCTTCCCCAGTCTCTTTTCACTCTTTTTTGCGGGAGAGCAGAGGCGGGATAAGTGGCTTCAGAACCCCAATCTTCTGTCTCTGGGATTCTGAAATTTCCTCTCTCCTTTTCTTCCTCTTCTTTGTTTCTTCTCTCCTCCTCTTCTTTGTTTCTTCTCTCCTCCTCTTTCATCCTTCCCTCTTCTACGATGGCCTCTGCAGCCAGCTCATTCACTATACGCCTGGAATATTCCAGGTGGACATGAAGTTCAAGCAGTTTAGCTAGTCTGGTGTTCATTCTGGTGGTGTTGATCAATCAACAAGGGTAGCTAGACTGCCGAACGATTTTTAATTTATACTGAAAGCGCGTACGTGATGGAAAACATCCCCCTAAAACAAAATTGATCTTACCTAGATCATAACCAAACAAACGCGCGGACCTAAAAGAAACACTCACTCACTTTTTATACTACCCATCACTATTCTAAAAAAATTTATTAAACAAATAATATACTATCCACATACGCAAAGCAATCCAATCAAACCCCAAATCTACTCTCCGCACACGTCAAACAGCAAAAAAAAAAAACATCATCATGATCTACTATCCACACAAACGTACGTGAGCACTTACAAACACACAATCATATACACAAACACATACACTCACACCACAAAAGAGTCAGTGTTTATATTCACACTACTCTACCTACACTCATTGGCAAATGGATTACTATTTCTTTCTAGAGAATGGGGTAGCCCTGAAAAGGGCTGTTTTTTTTTTTGTTTGCTATGGCAATCTTTTAGTTTCTAAGAATGCGATGTCCTCTGACGATAGACTTTCTGACGATAGGTCTGCTTCTTCGGAAAGAGAAGAAGAACTCTTTGGTGTCGATACGACAATCGACAAAGCCTCTGTCAGGTTCAGGTTGGTGCTGCTGTTGCTGCTCTCTCTGCTGTTTCTGAAGTCTGTACTTCTCTGTCCATTCTTCTTTCTCCCTGTTCACTTCTTCTCTGAAGAGCTCTTCTATCACGTCTTCAGTGACTTTTAGCATTCTCACATTCTCTATCTCTTCTGGCTTCGGTATCAGACTGTGTCTGACCCTATGCAAATTCACGTAGGCTTCGTTTAGCTTAGCTAGTTTGGAGCACATCTTCGTAGGAGGATGAGTCGACAATGGATAGTTAGACTGGAGGCTACCCCGGCTTTAAAGTCAAAGCGCGGACGTGAAGGAAAACATCCCTCCACGGTTTACGAGCCGGAACGTTCAATGAGTGCCATGAGAGGGATAGTAAGAAGTCAAAGAGCATGAATCAAGATTTCTATAGTCAAACAAACCACAAAGGCATTTTTTTCAAAACACAACATTTTTTATTCAAAATCACTTAACACTAACAAACAACTCTAACATTTTTAACAATAATCCAACAATATAACATCAAACATTTTGTTTCAAATGACAAACATTTTTTTTTCCAACTCATACATTATTTTGGACAAGGCTGACAACGTTGTGAAAGAAATTGTGATTTCCACTGTTGGAAGTCATTAGGCCATTGATGGACACTACGTTTCCTAGCTTGAGACAAAAGATAAACATATTAGTCACAAAACCATTGATCTACTTTCACATCGTTTCTAGAAGAAGAACGAGGATCAAAATGAGTCACTAAATGTTCTAAGAATAGCCCAGGCTGCGATGATGCAGAAAATACACACAATATTGTCCACACACCAAGGAATCTGTGCCTTGTAATTTGACATTATTGAATCGGGTGGTCTGAGCATTTCTTCTCATAAAGTCGATGATATCGTCTTCCAAAGGAGGCAATCCATAGGAATCGAAGTATTCCACACATCCTTCTTGAGGAAAGTAGCTACCCAGTGGGTTCCTAGGATCACATAAGCTTGTTGATCACATAAGCTAGATGGTCTTGAGGTGTGCGATGAGGGAGTTCATCTTTAGCACAGACGACAGGATTCCAAGAAGCCGTGTACGAGCTGTGGTTCAAAAGGTAATAAAGTTCCCAGGTATCCATTGATTTGTGTGGTTTTCTTCTTCACAGGTAATGATAAGTGATCAATTCGATCCTGACTTTTTGCTTGAAAATGTCTGACAAGTAAAAGGCGTTTAGATCCGACTTCTTACTTTGGTCAAAGAGAGATTCGATGCGACGGCACTCCAGACACGTTAATGGAGGAGAAGAATGTTTATCCAAGCCTTTATACCACTCGTTCAACACGAATTCTATTTCGATGTGATCCCAAGCTTTGTCCAGATATTCGTCCAATTTTTCTTCTTGACTTAACATCAGACATTTGTCGTGTTGAATTTGACTGGGATGATCGTTGTGACATCCAGAGCACTCTTCCTTGATCAGTTCTTTCATTATATCTGCCAGGACTGTATCAAAACAGGAGACTAAATGGGTTTCTTGTTCTGGCCATCTTGACTTCATCATGATAACTTCTTCGTCTTGGGATTCTTCTTCTTCTTCCACGGTCTCCTTACATTCCATCTTCAAAGTTTCTCCACTAGGTAAAGAGGGATAACAGTCTTCCATAGCTTCTAATAGTCTAGAATGACTTCACTCAAACTGTTGATTTCTATGGTATTGTCAAATTCTGCATACAGGAGGACGTTCACTGTGTGATCTGGAGGTGGATTTGCAAACTGAAGTTCCACACGAATCTGACCCGATTTTATAGGGTGGAAATGTCCCTCGTCGCTGCCTTGGTCTGGAGTGAAATCAAAACCCCACAAAGCATAGCCTCCTGCATAATCGTCGTACGAAATACCGTGACTGGTGTTGGTTCCTAACTGTCCCGTGGCTTCGTACAGGGACAAGTACGATCTCAAATAATTTTTCGCGACACCAAAGTTGGGCTCAAAGGGTCGGGTACACAAGGTCTTGCAGTCGCGACTGACTTCGATCTTGGACACATTGTAATGTTGAAACTCAAAAGGATTTTGATCGTGGGTTCCGTTGAAGGCTGAATTCCTGACGATACCAACAATCAAACGCTTGGGTAACTGTCCTTGAAAGAGATGATCTTCGATCATAGATCGCTGTCCAGCGGGAATGGTGAACGTTTTCACTTCTACGCGTCGTATCGGATACTTGGCGGTCGTTCTGCTCAACGTCTGACTGACGTCGTTTCCCACTTTAGGTAACACTTCCACACGACGCACGTAAAGTCAGGCTTCTTGAATGATAGTTTTGTATTCAATGGCATGGGCCATCAAATGGAAAGCGGCACTGCTACGATTCAGTCTCAGATGGATATCCACCCCGTTCAGCAAATACTTTTCTTGTAACCACATGTCCAAATGCAAACGATCCATCAGTTCTAAACTTCGCCCTTGCAGAATTTTCTTACGACGGTCGTTAAACCCCACATTGTGAGGATTGTCATCTTCTGTCAGGACTGTATCGCTAAACGTACCTACACCTGCCGTGTCAGGTTTCCATACCACCCAAGCATCCAGATGAGTATTCTTGGCTTCTTTTCCGTACGTCAAGAGATTTTCCAGGTAGGCACGATATGGGTAAGTATCCATGCTGCTGCTGACCAGTTTGTTATTCAAGTACAAGTCCACTTCGCTGAACCAGGAATGCATGAAATTGTTGACAGGAGCTACTCTAGCATCGCCTCCTGGATTGGTGTTGTCCGTTTTGATCACTTTCACTTTCAAATACAGCTAACTGCTATTCAGATCGATGTAATCTTCGGGTTGTCCTTTGATTTCAAACTCGATGGGAGCGGAATCCGTCAAAGAGGAGACGGGATGAAATTCCATCCACTGGGATTCTTGCATGGTCATCATGGTGGGTGGCATGGCAAACAGATCTAGTTCCGACTTGGAACAGGCGCAAGACTCTCGGTGCATCATTTTTTTCTCTTTCTCAATAATCGAAAACGTCTAAGTCTCGAACGGTTCTTCTTTTCTTTGCCTTTCTAGCTTTAGAAGTGTGAAGTCTGGTGAAAGGGTGTTTTCTTCGTCGTCTCTTTCTGCCTTGTCCTTGCTGAATGCTTGACTCGGTAGCGTGCAGGGCATTTATTGGTGTGTCTCGTCGGCCCAAAAGGTCCTTGCCCGTTTGCAGCAAGACATTTTTGCCTGCCCTCATGAAAGCTTCTTTAGGATTTTGTTTGTCGATGATGACATTTTGGAGAAATTCTTTGCCTTGTGTCAATGCCGCATCTTTCAAGGCGTGCAATCCGCGTGTCACCATCGGTTTCAACACCAGGACCACCGAACGAAAGGCCGATTTCAGCATATCTCCTAAACCGTGTCCTCGCTGTCGAGCAACCCCTCGGTACACTGGATACATGACTTACAAGTCGTGAGAGAACCGTTTTCGAAAATGGAGTTTCACCGTGACTTTTCCTTTGGTGAATGAAATATTTTGTCCCAGATCTCCTTTTATAGCAATAAGACTTACTGACAGGCAAATAGTGAGGATGTACAAATTCGAGGTGAACGTGGTAAGTGTTTCCACCTTCCTCGTCAGCGGTCGTGGCAGAATCCACTTTGAAAGGAATGACAAGCAGTAACGGCACAGAGGTGTGTCCCACCACGTTATACTCCACCACATCGGAGTACACAAACATCAAATTCAGTCCTTGGTTCAGTTTTACCGGGGCACGAAATAACTTGCTAAAAGACTCGTTGTCGTAAATGACTGGCAATTCGTTTTTCTTCATCATGGCCATTCTCATGTCCATTTCTCCGCCCAGCATGTCAAACAATTCACGACAAAATAAAATGGACACGATTTTACTCCCGTCAAATGTCATCAAGAAGCGACGAGCTGCGTTGTGGTATTCCATGCTCACACTTTTTTTGACACTTTCCAAAGCTTTCAGAAACACGACATTAAACCTGGAGGCTATGGTGCTGACCAAATGTTGACCATTAAAATAATAGCCTGGGGGAACGAACAAGTGATACGTGGTGTACTTTTGATTTTTTGTGCCAGGGGTTTTCTTGTCATATTTGCCATAGGTATCCAAGTACTGTTGCAATTGTTCGTCATGAACTTCCACATCAAAAAAGTTCTGATTGGGAAGGACATTGAGGACATGGGTCGGGTGAATGATTTATACTAAAGCCACTTCCCAAAGGGCTTCGTGATCTAATGGGATGGTCTGAGGTAGTTTGGCCGTGTAACACCACAACGTGTTGTTGGGAAACACCTCCATGGAACTGTCACTGGGTAAGGTTAAGTAAAATTGGTTTTGGTGACTCATAATTCCAGAGTTCTGTGGCTGTCCGAGGGGTTACTGGACGTCAGAGGAGTGTCTCCGCTCAAAATGGGGTTATTGTTGTTGTTGGAGTGGTGACTGGCACTGGCACTGGACACAAGGTTCGCGTGGTTCCCGTTCGAGGAGAATTTCAGGGAGGGATTGGGAAGCAGGTAACCGATGCAACTGCTCAATAAAATGGTCCACAATTGTTTGTCTCCTTGTTGCAAACTCAAATTGGCAATGGCTGCCCCGATGACACAATACACCACGAAGATTTGGCAGAAAAAGACGATTTGCGTTTTAGGCACACGTTCTCCACACCACACCCACAAGGGTTGTTTTTGTAAATCTTGCAGAGAAGAACTAGGTGAAGGAGTGGTCGACGTAGCTGCGTCTGTGTGAAAGGGCATGATGGTCACTTCTTTTTATAGTCGATGACTTGCGAAGCGTCGTTCCAAGAATCGAAACTGGGTGGATATCCTTTCCAACGTACTTTGACTTCTTTGACACGTCGTTTGCCCACTTTACGGGTTCTGCGTTCGAGAATGCTTTTGATGTCGTACACGTCGTCTTCTTTTTTGGTGACACGTTGTAACTCGGGTAAGTAAAACGTTCCTTTGAGCACTTCTCCGTTCATGTCTTCCAATTTATAGACGGCAGGATGACGGCCATGCACTCGTCCAGTGACACGAAACAATTCGGTCGTCCAGTTAGGTAAGTAACCTTTGTCGAAAGTGCGTTTGGTTTTGCCAATGCGCACCCAATCTCCTACGGTCAACACTCCACTTTTCTTGGGGGCAGCCCTCGTCGGGGACGTACCAAACAGGCGCTCAAACACCAGCACTTCGTTTTCGGGAGTCACTTCTTGCGGGGCACGTCCGGTGCTTCGATGGTAAGATTGGTTGTACGCTTGCACCAGGTGCGGTAAGATGTCGATGTACTTCAGAGTGTGGTGATGCGTAAAATATTTCCACATACGTTCTTTCAAAGTGCGTTGAAAACGTTCCACGATGCTGGCTTTGGTTTCGGGATTCTCGGTGGTAAAAAAATGAATGTCACGTTTCTTTAATTCTTTTTGGAAAGCTTGGTTCAGAAATTCGGTGCCTTTGTCCGTTTGCCATCGAAGAGGGTGACGACCACTTTGTTTCAACACTCGTTGCAGGGCTCCCACTAACTCGCTGCTCGATTTCGAAGTCAAGGGCACGACCCAGGGAAATTTGGAAAAGACGTCGATGACACAAAACAAATATTTGTAGCCGCGATTATAGCTGGCCAAATGAGAGACATCGGCTAAATCGGCTTGCCATTGATGATCGATGCCTTCCACTCGGGTGCGACTTCTGGAAAACTTGCGTCGAATGGGTTTGTGTAAAGTGTAGGTAGCTTGTTCTTGTAACCATCGTTGCACTTGAGGTAAACGGAGACGTTTCAGTCGAGTTTTGGCAGCACGATACAATTTTTGATCTCCTGCGTAACCTGCAGGATGGGAGGGATCGTAGTAAATGCTGGCTAACACTTTTTCCATTTTGTGTTTGTGTGTTAATAAGGCACCCACTCTTGGAAGATGCTACTCTTTTTCTCTTGGGGTACTTTCTTGGATTGCAATGCTTTGCGTGTGCGACCAGCAATAGATGTCGCAGAGGAGGATGTCGGAACAGGGGAAATCGGTTCTTGTTTCACTTCTGTCTTCACTTCTGTCTTCACTTTCTTTTTCTCTTGTGATGAAGAAGGGGTGGCCATCATCTTTTTAATCCATCCAATTCTGGAGGTAGGTGGTGTTGTTAACTTGCGTACTTTTTCTGGTGGAGTTTGAAACCCTTCTTCTTCTTCTCCTTTTTCTGTCTTGGTCACTGGTAGTGGTGGTGGTGGTACTGGTGATAGTGCTGGACTTTTCATCAAGGTCATAAAATCTTTCAGAGTGGGTAGAGCTGTTTCGTATAAAGCTTTCTGGTGAAAGAGTTGCAGTCGTTGCAAGAGTTGACCGTACTTTTGCGATTTTTCTGTTTCGGACAAATCTTGGCGATCCATCAAGGACTGCAATTCGTGTTGTAACTGGGACATTTCGCTCAAATGGGGATTAGGAGGTAAATGCGGGGTGCGTTGTTGTTGCCAACGATGGTATTCCATCCATCGTTTGTAAGGCACTAAAGCTAGTTTTCGTCCTTCCATGGGGTTGTCATTGGTCGATTTTGAGATCTTGGGACTTCAGAGGGCCTTATTATCTTGCACCCATCAGTCCTCCCAACATGGTTCCCAAGACTCCTTTCAGCAATGGGCCTAACAAGAGGGGTAAAATGCCTCCACGTTGGAGCAACATCTTCTTCTTTTGGCGAAGGGGGATTTTCTTTTGAACCATTTGGCGAAGAACGTGACGATGTTTGCCTAAGGATTGTTTATGGTGTTTGGACAAAGGGATCGTGCCTTTCAAGACGTTCAAACAACATTCGCACACGGTATCGATGACCTCTTTGGAAGCTGATTGAATGAGTTTTTTTCGTAGGGGTGGAGAAGCGTTGGACAGGACAGATAACATGTCCCCGTGTTTGACTAAACGTGGAGGCAGTCCTTTCCTTTTCTTTCCTTGGGGTTCTTTAGAAGAGGGATGTTTTCTGGAGGGTGACATCTTCAGGAGCACCAAAACACTGATACCCTACTTGGTCACACACCTTTTTTATACTGGAACGCGTCGCCACTGATTGTCTTTACGTCGTATCAACTTGAGAACAGGCATGATACGTCGTGCAGGGGTACGTAACGGACTAAATCGAGCCAGTTCTTGCTTGGACAAATCCAGTAAACTTTGTAACATGCCTGATCTTTCTTGGACTTTGATGTTGGGAGAAGGTACTTTGTGAGCAGCAGCCACTGCCACTAAATTGGAGGGTCCTGCCACTGGGGAAGTTCTTGGGGTCATCAACGGAGAAGTTCTTGGTGTGATCAACGTCTCCAAGTACTCTTCAGTTCTTGGTGTCATCAACGGACAAGTGGATGAACTTGAGGCTGCCGGAGACGCAGTCATCGCCGTGGCAGGTCGTGGTTTGCGAATGTAAGGTTGCGTCCTGGCCGAAGTGCCTCTCTTGCGACTAGTTTTCTTCTGTGGACTTTTCTTTTTCTGGGGCTTTTTCTCTGTTTCTTTTTCTGGGGGCTTCTTTTCTTTTTCCGGGGTGGTGTCTGGTAAGAGGAGTGTCTGGTAAGAGGAGGGTCCCGCCACTGGAGAAGTTCTTGCAGACACGGGTCTCCTTGGGGACCTGGTGTTTTTCTTATTCTTGGAGCTTCGTTTGACTTTTTTCTTGGGGAGAACTTTGGATGTATTAGGATCCCATCTTAAGAGAGAGCGAATGATGACCCCTCCTAGAGTACCGCTCCCTCCAGGTTTCAAAATGATTTGTATTTTGGTTTGAGTGTCGATGCGGGGATCGGCCAGTTGGGTCAAAGCGACTTTGTTTCGATCAGAAAAGCGTTTGGTTTGATGAGGAATCTGAATGATCCCTTGTAGTAATTGACGTGCCGTCACCGTGAACCATCGTAAGACTTCTTTGAGACTAGCTTTTAAGACACGAGCTCGTGTTTGTGGATTTTTTTCTCGACTGATGCCATACAAGGCACGAATCAATTTGACGGGAAGATGCGACTGAAGGGACGTCAAGTTCAAAATGTGTGTGAGACAGACGAAAAGGGTCTGAGGTTTTTATAGATTTTTTTTGTGGAATGAAGTTAAGTCGAGGACGGAGACGTGTACAGGACAGGCCCTCCGTCTTGGCACCAGTGGTGAAACAAGTGGGTACGAAATCGCAAATCATCGGGGGTCGTAGGTTTCAAATCGACGAGTAAATAGGCGTGTAGAGTTTGAGTGGCATCGTCGTACGCCTGAGTCAGCCAAGGTGTCCCTAACTGTTTGGCTAAGACTTGCACTTGCGATTTATCTCGAGGGCTTTTAAACAAGACCACGTAATGCGCATTGAGACTGATGGTGCGATGGGCTTTACTTTGTTGAAACAAATTTTGAGTGATGTAAACGACACTGGCATTACGATGATGCCCTTTGCGCGTGAACCACAGTTTAATTTCTTCTTCGTCTTCTCCTAACATGTCGTCGAAAATGACCAAATGGGTTTGACGGGAGTCAGAGACGATGCCGTCGTCTTCTTTAGGAATGCCTTCCACAAACACGATGGAATCGCCTTGACTTTCTCGCAAGAGGCTGTACGCCGATTGCCACTCTTTGTAACACCACACGATGCGTTGAGGTGGTCGATCGATCAAATGATGTTTATGTTCGATCAAGCGTTTGACGAATTCGGTTTTGCCTGAACCGCTAGGTCCAGCAATGAGCATGTTAAAGGGATGTCGAAGATACAAAGCCTCCCAACTGGCACGATCTAAGTGTTCGTCGTTGACTTTGACAGTGGAGGAAGAGGAAGCAGAGACAGCAGAGGAAGCCATAGTGTGAGGAATGTCACTTGTGACACGAAAACAAACAAGACGAGAGTTTATATACTTTTTTCAGGACACGTTTATTGAATGTTTTAAACATGAATACGAAAGACAAAAATACATAAAAGCCAAAGGCTTAAGTACAACGATAAAAGGCACATGATAACCATCAACGTGGAATAAAAACAAGTGTCTATACAACATGTTTTGGGTAATGTTCTGACCAGTTCTATAGGGGGTAAGGTCACACAAGTGTCCTCCCGAAAGGGTGTTTCAGGGATGTCCACGACAGTCCTGTCCTGGGTGACGGATTCTTCTGGTACTGTCACTAACACAGCATCGGTCCTATCGCAAGGCTCACAATCGCATTCCACTTCAGAAGCTCCAAACTTGAATTGTGCCTTTCTAAACTTGTTTTGTGTTTCTTTGAAAGTATTAATCTTGTTCACTTGGTCTTGGTAGTCACAATGAACTATCGATCTTGCCTAGGGTTCCTTTTTATATGCAGACCAATACCGGCGTGTCCATACGGCAAGGTGAAATGATTGGGAAGTCGCACTCGCTTCTGGTACACGATTTGATAGACTTTTTCCAAGGGTCGACTGACGATGTGGTGAGTGGGTAAACGTACAATCTTGTTGGGTTGATAGGTGGTCACTTTAAAGTGTTCATCCTCTCCAGATTGCAAGGCTTCTTTCAATACCCCAAAGTTGACCACACGACTGGTACGATAATTCAGAGTCAATCCTTTCATTTTACACTTCGTGTGCACTTCTACTTGTGGGTCCTGGTATTCGTAGCCGTAATTTTTAGGACCACCACTGACGAAACTTAGAATCTTGTCGCCGGGATGCTCGTCTGTCCAGGCTCCTAAACGGTCTCCTTCGATGTCAGGGTGCTGTTGACTCGGGTGATCGATGTAAATGCAACTGTCCGTGTCAAAGTACGGGACGCGTTCCCCTAACAGTTCTAAAGCTTCGTACAATTTTAAGCGAGCATGAGCTGTCACGTAAGCCGCAATGATGACATTTCCAAAAGGGTCATCTTGTACAAAGTCCAGATCTTCTTCGTAATTGACCAAGATCAAATCCTCGTGAACGACGTCCACGTGTTTCATGAATTTGGTTTTGTCGTGAATCATCTGAAAGTAGCGGGAAGGTTCTGTCAAATACTCCGTCTTGGGTAAACACGGACGTTGTGCCATTTTACCCCACAAGCAATTTAACATCACTTTGGCAAACGATCGCATGCCTTCGTTTTTCTCGATGTGATCTAAAGTAATGCTTTCTTGTGCCTAGTATTTCTCTTTGAATGTCTTTTGGTTTTCGGGAGTGTGACACCAGAAGGATAGCCACTGGCTTCTTGTTTCAGTTTCAAAAAGGCATCCACGTAGTCTGCGAAAATGCCTTTCTGCGTGGGGTCACCTTTGTGGTATTGTTGCGTCTTGGGAAAGTGACAAATTTCGTACACTTCTAACAGTTGGTATCCCATGTCCAGAGCTTTGAACAATTCTACGCTGACCCAGGTTCCCGTCAAAGCCTGTTCTTCCTGGGTGTGCTGACAAGGTTGATCTTGGTTGCACGTTTCGGCACAAGTACGGCACAAAGGAAACATCAGTTTGCCTTGGCAATGGTGAGGTAAGACGGGATGGTACAAGTCCTTGGGAGGCAAAACTTTACACTTGATCAAGCCTTCGTATTGTCGAATGTTTTTCAGGTCGATGTGTTCCGTGAACAATTGTGGGTGCCCTGCAGGAAAGCGACAATATTTGCATACGTAGGGATACAGCGAACACACGTCCAAGTATTTGATTTCTTCTCCTTTCTCTTCGTCGGCTTGGTACAGCAAACAGGTGGCATTGGTCCTTCCTCCGTACAAACTATCCCTTGGGTTCAGGGGGTCCATGAACTGGTAACTTTCCACGAGGCGTTTAAATTCGGGATCGGTTTTCAAGCGGTGATCGTATTCGTGTTCCCACATTTCCACCACTTGGTATCCTTCCTGTTCTAACTTTAGCCGTCGCTGACAAGTGGCCTGGTAGAAGTCTTCCATGGTTCGTTGTAAAAACTGATTTTTAGTGCCACGGTCAGGGTAACAGACGGGACATCCGTGAAATAATCCGTTAAACTCGTACACGATCTTGGGGTTTTCTAAGTCTCAGCCATCGACCGAATGCGTTCCGATGATCTTTTCGCCCCCTCCGTTGCGGGCATGCTGAATCCATTTGTCTTCCTTGTCGCACAAGTAATGTAACCAGCGTAGGGCTTTGACCGAGTATTGACGTTTGACATAGTTGGTCGTTTGAGGACTGATGACAGCCACAGTGTTTTCAGGCATGAATCGTTGCCTGTACACTAAGGAACACGCTTTTGCAATGGTGAAGCTTCTTTCAAAGGATCTACCCCTCCGTGTTCCATGAACAGTTCTCGAAATTTTCCACAGCAACGCCGTAAAATGTCCACGTCGGAACGACAATACTTTAACATTTCTTCCTGAAAGTCGAAAGGGTCCGAGGCGTGAGCCTGGTGCCAAGCGTAGAAAGCTTCTTGTTGTTCGGTACGCATGTTGTCAGGGTCGTAATAGTGAGCGTCAGGTAAATGGGGTAGAACGGCGTGTTGATTGGCTTCCGTATTGAAAAAGTGTGGAAAGTACTCTTTAGCCATTTCTGTCATTCCAAATGTTTTAGGCATTCGGCTCAAAGGCATGGCCAAGTAACTCATCGAATCTTTTAACTGTACTTGTCCCACTTGCATGAAAATGATTTTGGCTCCGTTCAAAGCGACTTTAGGACGCTCGGTGCCTTGTTCCGTATAGTATCTCAAAAGAAACTGTCCATCGTATCCGGAGAAATTGTGAGCCATCACCGTGGCATGACGATGACAATCTCCGAAATGTTCGATGTCCTCTTGGCTCCATGTCTTATCGATGGGGTCTAAGACCCATTGGGCAAAATCGGTTAGCGTGTTCGATCCCCGAAAGATTTTTTCACGTCCTCCAGGAATCTTGCTGCAGTGAGGGCAATGACTGAAGATAGGTTCTTGAATGCACTTCTCGCACGCTCGATGAGCCACGCAGAAATAAGGAATGTGAATGCCAGTCTCTTGCATGCATTCGAAATCGAAAAAGATGAAATTGCCTTTCTTCTTGTGACCATCCTCTTTCTCTGGTTGGGGTTGGTATTTTTGCACGTAGCATTGGTGTTCCAAGTCCACGATGTGGTGACAAATGTGACATTTTTTCTTTCCTCGACATACGTGTGCCTTGGCACTGTTATTACGTATGCCTTGTCCACACGTAGGGCACAATCTCAGGAGTTGACAAGCACATTTCTGCTGTGTACCTTGCGTCTTGAGATGTTGTTGGTAACAGGCAGGGCTGACAAACGTGCGCAGACAAGCTGGACAATGCACTCGTCCTTCGTTCAGACAGGGTGGAGAGACCAAACATCCTGAGCATTTCGATCCGCAATGCTTGTGTTGCTCTCGATTGTTATAGCCATAGTCACATTTCTCACAGTAATATCTGTATCCCAGGAATCCGGTGATACTGGTAATGGTATCAAAATGGCCATCGTGATAATTGACATGAATGTATTTTCCATCCTTAAAATCTTTACCTCGAAACAACAGAGACCCACGCATTTCTTGAGGGTGCACTTTCAAGGTGTAGCGTGGAGCTAGGACATCTTGCAATGTTTGCATTTCAGGAATGCCACAGGGTGTGTCTTTGCTTCACTTCGTTGTTTGGCTCGGTCGGATCGTTGAATAGTTTTCCAGGCTCTTTTCCATTCTACCGTGTCATTCTTGTTAGCATAGGTGCGTCCCACCACGATGGCACGGGCTAAAAACATCTGGTCTTGAGGGTTGTGAATTCGGACGAGACTCTTTTTGGTGCTGGGAAGGTCGTTCACCAATAAGACTTTTTTGCGGCCAGTCCCTTGAGGAGGAGAGACGTGGGTCATGTCCAGTGTGGCTTTTCCATCGGTGATGTCAAACTGGTCATTGGATTGTTGTACGTGTTGAATCTTGTCCATGACTTTGGAAGCAGTCAATTCTGCAGGGCTGCTAAACTCGATCCAAACAGGGGATTTCAAACCGTCGTGTTGTATGGAAAGTCTCAAGCGATCGTCTTCTTTGGGTTGACATTGTCGCTTGAGTGTGGTAAGTAAAGAATCCCACACCCCGGTGATGAACCCTTCTGCTTTCTCTAACGGTACTTCAACCTTGAAATCTTTAAACTTCACCGTGTATTTGTAAGCCGTGGTTCTAATTTTTCTAGAGGAGCGCTTTTCCGTCTCTCGAATGTCATAGTATTTTTCAGGGTTGACTAAGGGTAGTGAACTTTGTTTAGAGGGTTCGGATTCTGGTTCACTCATGTCCTCTTCAAAATCACTGGCATGAATTTGTGCCAAGACTTCAGCCCTGGTACGAGGCGATAGATCACGTTTCTGCCTCTTACTTTCTTCTTGAATGAATTGGATCGTTTCATCTTGAGTGCAAAACGTCAAATGACTAAAGTTTAAACACCATGGACTAATTTATAGTCATGGCAGACCAGCGTATATAAAAGGGTGTGTGTCTTGTCCTTTCACTATTCATTTCACTCTCAAACCGAGCACAACGATGGAAGAGACTAGCCAAATCGAACGTTTCATCAGAGCTTTGCGAGGGGTCATTAGAAAATTTTCTTCAGACCAGCCTTCGGACTACTCTCCTTCTTTTCGAGATAAAAGTGAAGATACTTGCTATATCTGTCAGAAGAAAGGGCATTGGTCTTCAGAGTGTCCAGACCGTCAAAAAAGAAAAACAGGGGTTAAAAGAGACAAATTCAAGATACCTGTTATTATTGTCAAGAAAAAGGACATTGGTCTCCAGATTGCCCAAAAAAGAAACAAAAGGAGTCAGAAGAAGAGAGGGATTCTTCAGAGGAAGAAGAGGAGGAAGATAGCAGACAGGTGAAGAATAAGAAACAGGAGAAGAAAAGAAGAAGGGAAGAAAGTGAGGAGGAAGAGGAGGAAAAGACTGTGACAGTGAAGAAATTTAAAAAACAGAGACTAAACAGTGAGACAGAAGAAGTGAATGTACTTTTTAAAGTGCTCTGTTGTGAATTGTGAATTGGATTGTAACTATTGATAAAAGAATAAATTAGGTATAAAAAGGTAAGTGTCTTTGAGTTTTGATTTTAAATAAGAAGCTACACTCACGCACTCATATACACGTACTATAGGGGTAAAATGTTTTTCTTTGTTTTTTTTTGAGTTATTGGCAATTGAAAGTCTATCTCTTTTCGAGAGAAGTGGGTGGCCCTGAAAAGGGCCTTTGGTTTTTGGTGTAGGGGTGAGTTTAAGCAATCAACTTTAACTGCCTTAAGCCTTTGCCACGGCCGAGGCCTACTTCTGATGATGATGATTTGTTTGAAATCACTAAGGGTGGTACGGTAGGCTTAGTCACAGGGTTGGCGTGTTTAGCTCGGGAAGGTCGTATTCTCTTCGGTCGTGATAAAGAAGTCTGATACATTTGTTTCAGACTTCTTAACTCCGCTAAAATGTCTAACAGTACCGTGACCGTTTGATTTTCACCCTCTTGTTTCTTTGCTGCTGCTTGTTGTTGTTGTTGTTGTTGTTTTCTTACCTCTTCTTGCTGTTGTTGCTGTAAAAGATAAGCTTGTTCCGCTTCCTTTTGTCGTTGTATAAATTTCTCCAATTCTTCTTTCTGTCTCTGTCTAAAGTTCTCCACGTGTGGTAATGAAGGTGACGAAGGTTCCGGAACAAATTCTTGCGAGGTAAGAAAATCCACAAAATCCCAATTTACCTCTTCTGAAAGTAAGTCCGGGTTCCCTTGTGTAGTCTCCACTGCTGGTGCACCCCAATTTATCGTTTTCTGAGTTTGCGTCATGTTGAATCACTGTCTCGCATCGATTGACTGCACACAGGCGGTAGCGACTCTATATAGACCACGTGACGTCACAGACTGTTCTCTTCGGATTGGATGCGAGCTGACTGAATTTTGTAACGCGTGTTTGGATTGGTCAGTGATCTCAATCCGTTTCAATCCTTCCTCTACCTATAAATAAGCGCAGTTCACTGCATTGATTTACCTGTTCTCGTCGCCTCAGCATGTGGACTGACGTTGAATCTTCCACCCTTGTGTCAACGATGATGTTCAGGACGGACATACCGATGTATGTCCGATCCGAATGGACAGTTGTCCATCGGACCGCCAGCAACCTATGGATACGTAGGATTTACGTGGAGAGCAATGATGCCTCAAAAGAGTCCTGTTTTACAGTCCTACTGTGAGACGAAGCCTAAGGACAAGAAGAAGTCACAGATGCCCTTCATGTTAAGGGCATATATAAACCCAAAGGCCCTTTTCAGGGCCACCCACATTTCTCGAAAAGAGATCGACTTTCAATTGCCTACCCCATTTTTTTATTTTTTTTATTTTTTAAAAAAAAACAAAAAAATTTAGAGACCCATCAGGTCGGGACCGTATTAAAATAGGGTCCCGACCCTGTTCCATTTCCCCTAGTCCCTAGACAGGCCCAAACTCTATTCCCATGTTAAATTCCTCTGTCCCTAGAATTGCTTTTTTTCTCCCATGTTAAATTTCCCTTGTCGCTCAACAGGCCCACAATCTATTCCCCCCATGTTAATTTCCCATTGTCGCTCAACAGGCCCAAACTCTATTCCCCATGTTAATTTCCCATTGTCGCTAGAGTGACCCAGGGGTTTTCGTAATGTTAAATTTCCCATTGTCGCCAAAGTGACCCAGGGGTGTTTTTAATGCTAATTCACATTGTCGCTAAAGTGGCCCCATTCATTATTTTCACCTCCACCCGAATTATCAATTTTCCCGAACCTCAGAAGCGGAGAGACAGGCATAAGTAGCAGCACCGCCTTAATCTAAACGTAAACGCAAACCTACAGGTAAGGAAAACATGGCTACATTTAAAGATACAGCTGTATCCCTTAGAAAACCTTCATCTCCACAGGTACCTGAACCCCAGTATGAATCCGAACCAAAACTAATTGTTTTTGCAGGACAATGAAAGAGCAAGAACGAAAGGAAGCGGCCTTACCGTGGGACCCTACGACCTTGTTGATTGGTTGGAAGCACCCGTGGTGTCTGTTTGTGCGGCACTAAAGCTCCAGAAGTTATTAATGAGGCTGCGTCAATTTGCTAGTGGCTGCTCACCAATGGCATCACGGACACGGAGACGTTGCGCGCGTTGATGCGTGAACTTACTAAATACATTTATGAGCTATATGATGACTTCTGAGGAAAATTTTCGCGAAATCAATGCTGCGATGCAGCATGTTGCTGTATGTACAACTCCAGATGTTACTTCGATTATCACTATCTTGACACTGATCATGTATTACAGCTTTCAAATATTTGAATCTTCCCGCAAATAACTCTTTCATGTTTTCGCCAGACGGTGGTGCAACGTGGAATTTTTCCAAACTTCAAACTATCGCTTGCGACATTACTCCAACCAGTGAAGACATCCAACAGGGCCTTGATAACTTTCAAAGATTCTAAAACTTATATAAACTAAAACGAACACATGCTCAGCTCTGTGGTCGTGATTGACCCTTCATAATATGTTGTTGTACATATCGCACGGTCGTTGCTGGAACGGTCCTTACTGTCCTGAAGATATTAATGAAATTCCCGAGGACAAACGAATCTTACGGGCAGGTCTGAAAGGGTCTGGATGCTATATCTCAACAGACATTGTTAGGAGTGCCTCAATGATTCATGATAGTCTGACCTGTGATATTGTCAGTGGCAACTACGAAGGAGCTTCTACAAGAGTAACTTGTCAAGGTCACATATTGTTTGAATTTTCTCATAATTTTCCCCCGGGTACTTTGTTCTCGATTACTATCGCTGCACCTGTGTATCTGTGTATCTATCGTGTCGCAATCCTCACTTTGTAGAACAGGCCAGCACATGCTGAACATGAGCGGTTAGACCTTGACAATACAAACTGTACATTGAGTTGATATTTAATAAAATTACGGTGTACATGGACGCGTAAAACCCTTGCGCATTTGTTAACGCTAGAAACCCATTTACGAGCTGTATTGAGGAAATTGCCTTGGAAGTGTTGTCTGGGGATTGTTAACAGACGAACCTAAGGTGTTCGTGGCCTTGTCTTCGCGATCTTCACCAAACGCTAAACTGATTACCCTGCGAGTCGTTCATAAAATCAAAAACTTTGCGAAAACGTTGCAAAACAAGAAACAAAACAAAAAGAAACAAAACAAACAGCGGTTACATTACCATCGATAGCGACAATGACAGATCCGGTAGTAAAATCATCAATGAAGCCACTCAAGAACATTTGTCTGATTCACTGATTATAAATCTGGCAATTGGAAGCGGATTACAGTTGTCTCGGAAGGTATTAGACGAAGCCATAATGTATTAACAATGACTTAGTTCAATGGTGCATCTGATCCCGCGTTCGACATTGATGGGCCTGTTTGCGAGATTACCACTATTACTCGTATGAGGTTATGGATCCCAACAAGGAAGGGCAAGTAGAATGTCAGGTTCATGACACATTTCGGTATTTTCTTCCGTGGTATCCATTTTAAGAGTCTCAGAAAATTTTGTACAAGGCGGCAACAACAACAACAACCCATACGGTGGATACGATAAAGTCGGATTTGTCAAGAACGGCATAATGGCCTTGTTCAACAGCACACGTTATCTCTTAGACGGAAAGGCAAAGCAAACCTTAACAACGTCTACATTGCCACGAGAATTCTCAGACTCGCCCATTATAGTGTCGATGATGTTTAGAAAAGAAACAAGTTAAGACAGAAAGGGCAACGCGAAAGTTTTGGCGTGATGCTGTCGCCATTCCAAACGGCGGTAAAATTGTGTTATCTATATTGACGCTCTGGATGGCATCAATAATTTCATCAGTGGCCACAGAGGTACGTTTGACACCATTTATGGCGCATGGTGGAACATCTATTATTTGATTTCTTACGACGAACACAGCCTCACACTTAAGCAGCTCTCGGTGAGAATTCTCATGGGAATTGGGTGCTCAGTAAGGTGTCCGTGCATCGCGGCACGTGCACATCATTTAAAGTAACAGTCAATCTAAACATCCAACTGGAAAGGTTAATGCTTGTTTTCTTAACGAGGTTAAGTAGTCACCAAGAACTCACCGAAAACATTTTGTTCGAATTTATAAATTATCAATTCGCTCGACTGAATCAAAGATTCATGAAATACCTGGACTAAGACCAACATATTGACACAGGATTGCAACTTTCTAGCACGACGTGTGTACCTTTTACCCGAATTGTCTAGATCTGTGTAAGCAGTCCGTGGTAGACATGTACTTTAAGTACGAATAGCCTCCGGTGACGCAGATTATACAGGTAGGTATTACTGTAATTCTCTTCGACAGCACTGTTGTTTCAGGGCTTGATAGGCCGTATGAGTGTTATAGACGCGACTATAGAAAGTGTATATAATTGGTACATGAAACTGCTACGTTTTAAAATAATAAGGTCCTATCACGAAGTTAACGCTGGTATTGGCCCAAAGCAGCTTGAAAAATAAATACCTCATACGAAACGATTCAGGGGTCACAGTGAGGTTTTATTCGACACAGTAAACATTAATTATCCACGTGTGGTTGATCCAAACAAAACTTAATCACCTTAATGCGGACATATAAAAGAACACCTCGGTGATATTAAAATTATCCATGTCATAAATGAAACAAATGACAAAAGATTGGTGGAATATTTCCATTCATCGCAGTCATTCTGACGTTGTTGGCAGCTGCTGTTTCAGCGGTTGCCAAAGTGGTTGCGTTTATCGCTGTACGAAGTGCCTCTGTGATGGCCCTGGAAAAGGCAATTGGATGCATATCCAATGCATAAACGAATAAAAGGAAGGCTCTCGACTACCCGGAAAACTGGCAAATGGCTTCCCAGTTGACCAAGTCAAGCATTTCCGAGATGTTTTTATGCGGAACGAACACAGAGCCAAAGGTTCTCTGGCGATGATTACTCGCAAGCGGGAAACATTAGTTTTTAATATGGATTCTTCAACAGGATATGAGACTAAGTGGTAACGCCTAAACATCTTATTTTGAGTCGCATGAGCTTTGCGTCACTTCGTGAAGTTGTTGATTATTTGACACGATGCGTTGACCTTGGAGGACAACGGCTGTTTTAATTTATGCTGCCGTTGCAAGCTAGGCTGGACGGACACATATGCGGACATCTTGTTGTTAAAGCTTTGCATACACTTGTACGTTCACCAAGCTCGCGAATGCCTATTCTTTTTAACATTGTTAATTAGAATGTACGCTTAATATTATACATAATGCCTGCTGATATATACGGACGCGGGGTCTCAATGACTGGACGACGCGGCCCTGGTGTGGATCTGACCAGGTTTGCCACCAGAGCGGATTTAACTGAGGTTACGAGCCAAGTTGATAATGTGATTTTTGAAGATCGAAATGGAAACATGCGAACATCTACCCTGGCCATTCAAGATGCTGTTTTAGAGCCGAGAAGCGCCGTTGCAAAGAATCTAGACAAACCAAATGAAATCGGGGGAATTGGGGAGTCTGGTTTGTCGGTTGCTTTTACCAAATAGTTCGTTGATACCGCCAATACAGACATGAAACAAATTCTTGGACGTAAAGATCGCAGAAGTTCTCCCACCTCAACGCGTAGTAACTTCATGGAGAGCAAAGTCGAGTCAAACTGCAATACGCGTGCATTTCAGGGTCTATGTTGTTTGTTCTATTGATTACTCCTAACAAAGTGCACATACCCAGATCTGTCGGCGCATTTTGCGACGGCAGATCTGGGTCGGTGAAGTTTGTAGGTTGGACTCGTCTTGTAAGCTTAGTATAGACGGTACCATAAAACTATATTTGTTGACAATTACAAAAAGTCATACAAGCAAGTTTGTATTACTCGTCTAATCACCCCATCATCGGCATGTAAGTTATCTGCTTGGGCGCATAATAAATAGTGTAAATAACCTAAGGGCACAATATGAACTAGAACAATTTCTTCATGTGTTTTGAATAAAAGGTCTCATTCTGTCTTTGAAAGATATTTGCCCTGACATAATTTGATTGTTTCCCACAGTCTTTTATATGGTGTATCAATACATTCATTATGATAATAACAAATACATACATGATGATAATAATAAATACATTCATGATGATAATAATAATAAGTATCAACTTCATAGATACTACAAATATGAACATATGTTGCAAAATTAAGTTTAAATTAAATTTAAAATTGTAAAAGTTTAAAATATTAAACTCATGATTTCATTTTATGGCTATGCCACTGACAGAGCATATTTAATTTTCGTATATAGTCTTTACATTTGTTTGTCAGTTCTGAACTTTCCAGTGTATCCAAATTCTAATAAATCATATACTAATCCAAAATATCTTAAGAGGTGAAATTCTTCTCAGGTTAATCGGCAGTTTTTGAAGGCTGGATTGTAAACAAAACAACGTGCACTGGGTCGCAGATTTCAAACCCGAATCAGCAACAACGGTTCATTAATCGCTGTACACCGTCGCCAACATAAACACGGACAAAATCATCATAATGCTCATATTCTAACGAATAAGCTCTTACCTTTAAATCAATACCAAGAATGTCTAAATCTAACTCTTGTATCACCACAAAAACTGACAGGAAGAAATGCTCTAAAATCGTGGGTGTAGGTCCCAAGGTAACGATTGTAACCAACGTTAAAGAAGTGCGTGTGTGTGTGTGTGTGTGTGATTAGGATTTTCAACGTAACTTTAACAATTTTTCAGTCATATCGCTCTTATGTCTGCAGTGTGGCAGTTTATAGTGATGTCTAATACTAGGGCATCATGCCGTAGACATGTAGCATGATGTCCCAACCAGTCAAATTATCCTGACACCAGGCCGATCAGTCCAAACACCAACTTCTTAATGGTGAGCGCCTAGCGAGGCAGCTTTTAGTACCATTTTTGTAAGTCTTTGGTATGACTCAGCCGGGGTTTGAACCCACGATCTCACGCTTCCCAGACGGACGATCTAACCAGACAAGCAGACAGTTATTCCTAACCTGAGCTATTAATCTGAAACGTGTCTTTTGTTTACAGATGTCTTGTAGACAAGATAATTTCGCCAGTATGTGCCTTGGTGCGTTTTGCTTGCAGTTCTATTTTAAACAAGTTAATTTTCTCATCCTCTACTGACCATTTTTAAAATTAAAATTTACACTTGTCCTGTGAATATTAATATCCTGTGATAACCAATGCTCTTCACTTAGACTTTCTACTTGAACAAGATAATCTCATGTCCAGTATGTGACCAGGGCATTTTTTTTATAAGTACAATTTGTGAAATAGGCAACGTGTATAACTTTTGTTTGGTAAGCACTAAATTCAATGACATCATGTGGATAAATACTCAGCACCTCATTGGATATGTTGCATTGTCTTTGAGCGATTGCATATTGTGTGCGAGCATCATGATCTTGTGTATAAGTAATTCTCGACTACAAAACGTGATAGTTAGGCTGGAATCGAAAATATATTATTTCGAGGAATGATATCCTTGATTAAATAAGGACAAATAGAAATGTCAAAACTGCTTCTGATGATGTAGAATGCATTTCTTTCCTTATTCTTTGTGAATAATTCTTGTTGTACTTCACGACTGGCCTTTGTTTCTTTACCTAGTTCAAATCAAGCGCATGTTCAGTTATCCTTGTAACATACCCAAGAGTGTTAGGACCAGACGGGTATCAGAGTTTGTAACATACCCAACAGTATCAGAGTACGTTCATGTAAAACAATGTGATAACCTGACGCGTTAGAAACTAACACGTTATTATATTCATCTAACGCAGTGGAGTACACTTCTAATACTTTGAAACATACTTCTCATGCATAATAGCTTATTTCTAACGTTTTAGGAGTTTTTGGTCAGTTAACATGGATATTCTATCCAATCAGAACAAACTTGACATGTATTTTCTTTATGTTATAACTCGACGGTCTTTGAAATTTCTAACGCGTTAGATGTACACTTTAATACATTGGTTGCAAAATTTAGCGCATTCGAGATAGACGTACTATCCGACTGAAAATTCATCTTCGCTAGCCAAGGTTCCGATAACCCTATCTACACCTTGGCATATCGAACATATATTTCAGTGCTTCAGGTCTGTGAATCTCATTGGATGCAAGCCACGCATCCAACCAAAATTAAGTTGTTCAAATTTGAAGATGGTTCCTACATGATCGAGATATAGGGAGCACACAACTAAACTGGACTGATAAATAAGCAATTTTCCAGTGCCAGCCTGTGTTTGTACAAATACCTTTCCGAGTACCTGTAATGGCTTTGCTCTTGTACATAATCATACTTTGGATGTTAAACTTACAAATTATCCATTTTTATGTCAGTTGCCACCACCGTTTTCGGCTCATGTAAAATGCACAATGCTTTTGGTTACTTGTCATTACATACTAAAGGAGGCTAAACATTAAATCCGAAAGATGTCACTCGGACAAGGTGTAGATAGGGTTATCGGAACCTTGTCTAGCGAAGATGCTAAAAATTATGAATCTTCGTTTTGTTTCTTCGATTGCAAAGCTGACTAATTCATAAGATATGGATACGAATATTTGTCATAATTTCTTAATACCAAGATATTTTCTACTGCTTTTGATTTTCTTTTACAAAATATTCCTTATTAAGGTGAAATGGAATATTGGATTAAACGGATTTAATATATTTAATATTGCCAAAAATTTGTTTGGTTATAATAAATATGAAATAACATCAGTGTATAAGGTCTTGAAAGAGTGTGTTGCATTTTCGGAATTTTTAACTAAGCTTTAACAATTTGAGTCATATCGCTACATATATCTACAATGTAACAGCTTATAGTGATATATAGCACTAGGGCATCATACCGCAAACACGTGGCATTATGTCCCACCCAGGCAAATTATCCTGATACCAGGCCAACCAGTCCTAACACTAACCTCTTAATGCTGAGCGCCAAGCGAGACAGTTGCTAGTACCATTTTTTATAAGTCTTTGGCATGACTCTGCCAGGGTTTTAACCACAACCTTCTGCGGACGCTCTAACCGCTGAGGCCACCGGAGTAAAAAAACCAAAAATGTATAAGTCGTTATAAGAACATATAAAAATATAAAAAGTCTTATAAGAAAATAAATAAACGCACAAGGTCTTAAATGAATATATATATATATATATATATATATATATATATATATATATATATATATATATATATATATATATATATATATATATATATATATATATATATATAAAGTGTAAGCTACAGATTATTCGTAGACAATTGCACGAATCTTGAAATATAATATATCAATCTTCATTGTGCACGAATCTTGAAATATTATGTATCAATCTTCAGTTAAAGACAGGACTTTGAAGTCGGTTGGTTTCATACGCAAAGGTAAAAGGTCAGGCCTAGCTATAACCCCTCTCCCCATAACGAACATATTATACCTCTAGCTATTGTTTGTATAAAGTCATAGATGCTGAGATATCCGCCGACTCACACCATGATCGTAGTATTAGATTGAGAGAGAGAGAGAGAGAACAGTGTTCTCCGTGTCACGTGCTTCTTATCCGAATTTAATTGTACAATATACAATCTTAAATTTTATTTGGTATGACGATCCTCTTACAATGAGAACATTTGGTAAATATCAATTTACTGTATTATTGACATTTTTTTAATGATTTTTTTAAAACTATTCATTGTGTTACAATGAACAAATTGTACCTGTAAAAGTGCAAGTGGTGATGGGTTTTATTTCTTTATCTCGTTTTCTTCAAATTTTAGGCGTAAATTAGCTGCCGGTTTGCGATCTAATGCAGAAGAGGTAGAACCAGACCCTATTCATTAGCATTCATAACAACGCCTACTCATTCGCATATCACATCGTATGCAACGAAAGTAGTTTATGTTGACACTTGTGTGAATCAATAATAATTCTTAGTGCTAACTGAAACTTTCATTAAGATGTATTTTGAAAATGTTTAAGTTAAAACTATTTAATTTGTATATGACCCATGGGTTAGTAGGATATGTGATGGACATTAGGCTTAAAAGACTACTTAGTAACCAGTATGCTTGTAGATCACATCTTTGACAGCATTATTCGTTGATCTATATGTTTCAACTGAGTCTTGGTTTGAGTGAGGCACGGAGTAGATCTAAAACAGGAGTTTCGACTCAGCTCTCCACCCATCCCCAAGATGTAAACTTGGTGTTTGAACTCGGCCTCCACCCACCACAATTGTACAACAGAGGTTTGTGCTCATCTTCTCCCCAGGACTGAGCCCAAACTATCAAGGGCCTTAAAAGTACTGTCCAGCACAATCCAACCCCTCCCCCCCACCCAACTGTGCCAGCCATTACGTAGACGCTAGAGTGTTTAAACTAAGTGGCGAAAATGTTTGTTGCACAAAACGTGTGTCTTAATAATGAATGGAGAACAGGGCTATTTTCAACATTTACCTTCACATACATGTGATAAAAGGAAATAACATATTTGCCTGCTATATTCTGCTTCTGAGAGAAGAAAGTAAAAACACTGCTTATCAAAATACAGAGTTACAACTTCTGGCCCATAGCATAAGCTGATTTTTCGTTTTTATTTTTATTTTCTTGCTTAAGGGAATGTTGGCCCACCCACTGACTGCAATTTAATAACACGTTTCTGAAGCCAGAGGCTTGTTGATTACTTGCCAGCGCAAGCTTTGATTACTTCATTGATAACAAAAACGATTTAGTTGTAAAATGAGTGTGAGGCCATGACCTGTGCAGACTGTCTGTAGAGACAACTCAGGTGGCTGCCAGGTTCAACAAGCGGATACTCGAAAGGTAGACTCTCTTAATACCCAAGGGCCGGCCTCAGGTAGGTGATATTTTAATTTTAAACAAATATTTTAAAACTGGTATACCTGAGACAAATACTAAAGGACTAAAGGTAGGTAAGACAATTTGCTGCCAAAAATCACGAGTGCCGGATTTATGCAAGTTCACCTGCAGAGGGAACGAACGGGAAGCGTTCTGCGTGTACCGTTGCTATGGTGTGAAAAGGGCCCTAAGTTAGAATCTGTGACAGCGCTAGGATGCATCACAAACTAGTGTAAGCAGAAAAGAGGTATAGGAGGCAGTTTGAAAAGATACTGCGACAATCGATGGACCACCAGAACCCCATTAAGAGATTGTCTGACATTTAATATCCCTAGTATTATGCCGGGCAGGTACTGCAGCAGTTGATGGAAAGCTGTATTCCTACCTCAGTGTCTGATAGCACGAGCTGAAACGTGAGAGTGAGTATGACCACTGGATAGGGCTTGTGTAATCCACACTACACACATGCAGCGAAGGTCAAATTTAAAAGAGCAAATAAGCCTGGATAAAGAATCTAAGCCGTATGGTAATGATGCACAGGGACTGTTACATCAAGAAACACGTTTTCCGCCAATTCCTTCAAGTCTTTAGCCGGATAGGCCTGTTGGATCCCATCAATAAAAGCTACCATATCATATATAAAATGCCTCCGCGCGTATCCTTTGAAGAGCCAGACAAGGATATCCTAGCCTTCCAAAAGCACCACAGCAGCTTAGTATCCCATACATTATCAATGTGGATTTCGAGGCACGGAACGTACTAGTGGAAGGGAGTCTTTCCAGTGATCCAGATAAAAGCAACACGCATATAATGGCTGACCAGGCCCCTTGTAGCTCCTGTTACATAAGTCATGTTATACCGCAGTAAGGTGGCCGAGGGCGAGCTAGATAAGCTACACCCAGAAAACTATAACCGGCAAAATTATTCCCGTTGATTCCACAAAAACCAAATTCAATCTCCATCGTCCAGTTTACACGTGGCGGTATATGTCAGACCTCAGCAAGTTAATCATGCACAATTCTCGCAATGGATTAAGGCACGCTACCGCAAAAAGGCGGGCCTACTAAAGACAGACTATGATAGTCTGCTGCTGAAGATCGATAACGACGATGTCTTTAGCGACATGGACAAAGATGCCATCCTCTGTGAATAAAGCAAATGCCACAAACAACTTTCATTTTACATCAAGGAAAACAAGGAAGTTCAAGGGTGCAAGCTACAGCCAGCATATTGCCAAAAATGCCGTCCACCGTCCCAAGATGTATAGCATTTAGAAGGCCTACATCGCGAAAATCAACCAGATGTTTAGCAAAACGGACTCATACAGTAAGGAAATTCGCAATGAAACCTCGAGCCTGTTTCAACGGCCGACCTGCGCACACCATGTCAAGCAGTTGTCGAATGCAGTCTAACCATCAGAAAGCAACGGAGTGCGGTTGAACCTCTGCACAATGCTCTGTGTTATGGCATTGTTCAACAGTGCCTGCTATCTGGTCGATAACAAAGAGGTTCAGTCTAGTCTTGGTGACGTCGATGTTGTCACAATCATACTAGGCGTTCCTCGCTATAGTGACGACTATGCCCGCAGTAATGCTCTACTTATGATGTTCGCATTGGATGCAACATACTCTGAAGACGTTTTCCATTGTGCAGTGTAACTAATCAGAAATGCCGCATAACTGCCGAAACGGAATTAACAATATCCATTAACCGCAAATTTAGCCTAGGCTTCGCGCTGTGGAAGTCATACATAGAAACATTTCCTGTTTGATATCGCTAACAAACCTCTTCGGCTTCTATAATGGTGTGCGTAAGGTTATCTTTGGCGCCAAACACACTCATGTGCGCTAACCCGACTATTCACTATGACAGCATCTTTCGTGCCGATGCGACGGCTGAAGGCAAGATAACGCTCAGAAAGCCATTTAGACGGCGACTGTAGCACCGTCGCTTCTGGTGTAGATCAACCTGCTCAGCTTCATGCAGGAGGTCATAATAACCCTGGCCTTTCGAGCGCACATCAGAATACTACCAAAGACCACTTCTTCTGGTAAATCAACGTCCACTAAGGTATCACCCCACATCGGCACATCTTCGTTGCCTTTCAGGACGTGGCACAGCTCAATGATTAGGTCGAAACTATGCCAACAACAAATTGGCCCGCGTTAACTGTTAGACCCTGAGCGTCATGGGATGCGACCTGACTTTGTGCCCTTTACTCAATATCCTACTTTAGCTTGGAAACCTCGACTTAGTCAAACAGTTTGTACTTTAAGGCAAAAGTCGCAAAAGGCGCATTTGCTAAGTACGGGTTATTGCCGCCATCTTCTTAAACACAATGCTTCTGCTCGAAGGCACTGGTGTTATTAATGCCTTGAATAGAAAACACGCTACATGCTCTCGCAGTCAATACAGTGCCACAAAAAGACTAGTTTCCCTCTACAAAAGCCAGCTTGAAATAGTTACCGCCTATAAAAAGTCCTACAGCAGCGGTGTCCTTGTTGCAGCTCTGCACTTGTAACCTCATGAGCGTTCCACACTCAGGCAGACGACAACTCACGTCAAGTACATGGAAGCTTCCCATATGGCAAATTGCGGTATCGACATTGAACTTTCGGCCTCAGTTATAAATCCCGTGCAAGGCGTTAGCACTCGACTCGGTTGGCAGAGTCGGTGGTCTCGCCCTCAATGGGGTCGTCGATGCCGCCATCAAACGCGGCAGCGATTTGCCTGAAAAAGAATTCAAAACAGAAAAGTTAAGAATAAAAGGTGCCGCTTGCATCTGCTTGGAAGCTTGTAAAGGATTTTGTCAACATTTAACAATTGCTATTAGCCCATCTCATAAGCTTTTTTTTCGGCGGGTACATGTGCAAGTAGCTATCGCTACCCTGGCACCCCGGACACGAAGGCCACATATTAAACATATACTCTTCTGAAAAACACGGAACGCACTGGGCAGTGTCATGAGTTACTCCATGCCACCTTCTCTTCTTCGACTCATAAGACTTTTTACCGCCTGCTGAACCAATTTTGTATTTTCGTAGAACAAATTAAGACGATGGAATGGCTATCGAAACTTTATATAAAAATATCTTGCTAAGAAGGAATAAAAAAACCTGCATTTTATGCCTCTAGTAGAAGAAATATGCAATAGATCAACGAGAATACGTCAGATAGGTATCAGATGTTGAGAAAGCTCTCTTTCTCCGTGTGGGTGTCTGTCTGTCTCTGTCTCTCTCATTCGCCAGAAAGAGAAGGAATTTTGTTCATGGATGTCGACAACCATACAAGAGTTTCCTCCCTTTCAATGCTATTTTCCGGTCTCGCGGTTCTAATTCAACTCCCATAGTAAACCTAAGGAAACACCATTATATTCAAAATACTGTAACATTAAATTTCGGAATGATCATGGTCAGACCTATATTTCTGAGTATAGACCCATCTTTGCAAACTTATAAAAGGAGAAAACCATGTCAGTCGCGGCATTTGTTTATCATGCTGTGTTTGAAACACGTGTTTTCAATTCACTAAATAATCCGGTGCTAATTTCAGTAATGAGTGTCCCATAGTCAAGTCTTTAAAACGACCGAAATTCCATATGTAAACTATTGTCTCTTGTTGTTTTTTTCTCTCAGTCACAGATACGAAAACTTAAAGAAGATTACCTTTACTAAAATTTTACGTTTCGTTATCAACCAATTATTGCCGTCCAAACCCCTATACACTTTTCTTTCATCTTTGCCATTTCTAGACCTGTTCCCATTATATAACTCATACTGTCTGTCCTTCGGGAATTGCGATACAAATTATATCAAGAACTGGAACTAATATAAGAGCGGATGACAAAAGAATATATACGGGTTTGGATAAAGTTTAATTTTAACAAAATTTATCCTTTGATAGCTTATCTTATTTGCAACTGATAAAATAGAGACAGTGTTTTATTAATTTAATCCCAGTCTTTTATATTACTGTTCAGTACTAAAAGTAGCCATTCGCTACTTGGAGGTCACCCCTACAGATGATGCTTCAAATATATGCCAGTATCTGTCATGCCAACCACCTTAAACATTTACTAATAAGGATTCAGAATGTAGCTAACAATGCATCGAACTATATCTCCTTCCTGACTTATAGATCGTCTGAACAGATTGGAGCTTCCTTCTTGTGGAGAAAAATGTATCATTTGTCTGTAAATTACTATACCGACATACATCCGATGCGTATTTTTTCTCTCTCAAAAATAGCCGGGGTTGATCTGAATGAAGCACCCTAATATTCTGGTGCGCAATTGGAAACAAATATAAGAAAACAAAATGCATAATGGAATGGAAGAACGGGAACCAGCCTAGATATGGATGAATATCAGATAGGATATACATGGGTTTGGCTGGCCAGGTAATGGTTGATAATGAAAGTCAACGTTTAGTGATAAGACTATTCTGAGAGCTTATTCTAGTTTTAATTAAAGAAGACAACGTTTTAGTGATGCATTTTCAGTCCTTTTGCAGACTTGAGTTGGGAAAACTCATTACTGAAATTGACTCCTTGGTACTGAATTGAAAACACATGTTGAATAACATGCAGACAAAAGTAAATAAATGGTTCACATGTGTCAATGCTGATAAATATAGGTTTGATCGTGATCATTCAGAAATTTAACGTTATTGAATGTTGAGTATCATTATGTTTACATAGGTTAACATGGGAGTGCCTAAGTCCAGAAGGTTCACTGCAAGCAAAAAATCTCCTTGTGACCTGGAATGCAATGTTGTCGGATTAAGAATATGAAAGCCGTTTACTTGGGATGGAAACGGATACTATAGGATTTGCATGCAAACTTGTACAATAGGATTTGCATGCAAATGCAGACGGTTGGTTTAAAACTTTGGAATATTTTCACGAAGGGCCTACACATTTTAGTACAACATATTGATAACAGCCAACGCACTGATAAAGGCCAACATACTGATAAAGCCCAACGTAATGATAATGGCCAACGTACTGATAAAGACCAACGTACTGATAACGGCCAACGTACTGATAAAGGCCAACTTACTGATAAAGGCCAACATACTGATAAAGGCCAATGTACTGATAAAGGCCAACGTACTGATAACGGCCAACAAACAGATAAAGGCCAACGTACTGATAAAAGACAACATACTGATAAAGGCCAACGTACTGATAAAGGCCAACATACTGATTACGGCCAACGTACTGATAAAGGCCAACTTACTGATAAAGGCCAACATACTGATCAAGGCCAATGTACTGATAAAAGCCAACGTACTGATAAAGGCCAACATACTGATAACGGCCAACGTACTGATAAAGGCCAATGTACTGATAAAAGCCAACGTACTGATAAAGGCCAACGTACTGATAACGGCCAACGTACTGATAAAGGCCAACGTACTGATAAAGGCCAACATACTGATAACGGCCAACGTACTGATAAAGGCCAACCTAATGACAAAGGCCAATCTGCTGATGAAACACATTCAAGGGCTACACAGATTGGTCCAATTTGGTGATAAAGAAAATTCAGGAGCTAAGCTATTAATCCAATCCTTTGATAAATGACATGCATAGTGTTGTGAGAATTTTAATTTTTTTTTAAAAAATCTTGACAACGACACGCGTAGACGACGGATTGCAATTTTTTTCGTTTTGATTTTAATGTTTATTCTATTTTGTGGTGATAAAATGTTACGATGATATAATATAAGTACTTTTGCCATTGATCCTTCAAGTTCCCACCTATCGGATCTACTCGTCAGATCAGACTGTCTACATGCGAATCTCCTGAGACTTTAAATAGGCTCTGGAACCATAACCAGACCTACTCAGGAGATCACTTCCTCTCAGCTCGTACTAATCATCTCTGATCATATAGGCTCTAGGACACACGGTACTAATGGTATGGAAAAATGGGAACCAGCCTGGAAATGGGTGAACATAAAATATAGTGTATATGGAGTAGGCTGGCGAGGATTGGTTAATAATATAAGTTATGTTGTAGGAAAAAGAATCTTTTGAGAGCTTATCCTAGTTGTAAGTGAAAAAATAGAGATATTGTTTTATTGATGGAATTTGAGTCCTTTAACAGTCATGAGTTTGGAACACTCATTACTAAAATTAGCACCTGACTCTTTGGGGCGGAATTGAAAGCACATGTTTCAAACACATGCAAGTCCAGAAAAAGCGGGGGCTCATATCTTTTCCTCTACACCAGGGGTGTCAAATTCAATCGCTCAGAGGGCCAAAACTCAAATCATACGTAAGGTTGCGGGCCGAACAGGATACACATTCAATAAGCGGAAAATTAAACCTTTTTTAAACATTAATATAAATTAAAACAGAAAAAAGTTTTAATAATAAAAAATCATTGGCATACCCATTTTCGCTCTTATGCCAATTTGTCAGAGCTGGATGTTTGGCATCTTTTCTTGGCTACAAATTCGTTTATGTTGGGAGTAATGTTCTGTGTCATTGAGATTCTCATGATGGACTGCAAGTGTTCATCAGTGAGACGACTCCTGTGTGATGTTTTGTTAATCTTCATCACAGAAAACAGCTGCTCACACAGATATGTGCTACCAAACATGCTCAAGGTCCGAGCCGCATGTAGACGAAGCTGGGGCATCTCTTCAGGAATGAAACGAGTGAACTGTGCAGGCCCCACAGTGTCGTACTTTGCTTTTAGTGTCCCATTACATTGCAGCTCTATTAGCTCCATCTGCAAATTTACAGGTGCAGTTTCCACGTCTATGGCAAATACGAAACAGTTCGAAATGACTTTTCTGTGCTTCAAAGTCACTAAAGCGCCGTGCGAGCTCGGCGCGAAGTAAGCTAAGTTTTTCAGCAAAGTGTGCATTGGGAACACCATAGCCTAAAATTCTCTCTCGGGCCGGATATAATTGTACGCCGGTCAAGACCTCTCGGGCCTGATATAATTGTACGCCGGGCCTGATGTGGCCCGCGGGCCTTGAGTTTGACACATATGCTCTACACAGAAGCTGACATCCAGGTTTCATCTATACTGATAAATATTGGTTTGATCATGAGAACTAAAAAATTGTAAGTTATTGAATTTTTAATATGATGGTGTTTGCATAGGTTTACTATGGGAACTGAATTAGTACCGTTAGTCCTCTAGATTTCCTGCTAGACCTATATACATATATATATATATATATATATATATATATATATATATATATATATATATATATATATATATATATATATATATATATATATATATATATAACCAAATGTTCTTCCTGATCGAACGTCCTTCAAGAGCTAATTAACATTCCTCATACCCACACATACACACCCACTCACATACATACATACATACATACATACATACATACATACATATCCAATAAATCCATCAAGAGATGATGTTCGTGATGAGCAGATTGCCCTTTATGAGAAAATATCCGTGAACAAATGCCATCCATGAATAAATGCCATCCATGAACAAATGCCATCCATGAGCAAACAACCTTCATGAGCATGATCAAACGTTCATAAAACAGGTTTTACTGTAATTGTCATCAAACAAACGTGGATTTACTGTTCTCTCTTTTTAATTATATAACTACTGCGAATGAATTTTCAAGAGATTTTATAAAATTGAATTTATATTACTATAACTTAAGATTTTGGAATTTATATTGCTATAACTTAAGATTTTATTTTCAATACAATTATAGTAATTTCTATTCTTAAAAAATACAATGTTTCACACTGTAGAAAAATACGAGGGATCTCTGGTACCTGTCACGCTAGATAAAAGACATTTTCGTCAGAATAATTTCACGAATCAGCAACTATATATATTTCATACGAGGCTAATATCACATAACATTATGAGAAAATTTAATATGCATTCGTATCGTACCTAGGCTGGAAATATATACAAACAAAAGAGAGGTCATAAGGTCAGGCGTCAGGTAGCGTGCTATTTATCTAATTGAATAAACAGTTGTGGGAATGAAAGGCAATGTAACAAATGTTGTCCTTTATGGGACACAGATGTTCGCTCTAAAAATAGGTGAATACGCAATGCAAAGAACTAGATTATGTCTAAAGACTTTATTAGGACCACGATGCATTTAATTATGTTTAAAATAAATTATGGAAAGTAATTTAGTTTTCTCTTATAACATGCTCTATCCGTTTGCTTTTTATTATTTTATTCTGTAACATTATTGACTTATATTTATGGATTGTTTAAATTTACTGTGAATTATATGTATTGCAATTGTAGTTTGGATTATTATTAAAACGATCTGCTGCCGATTTCATACTCAATAGCAATTGATTTAGTAATGAAATACCTTAGAAGGCACAAAGCATGATAATTCGGCATTTAATATCCAAAATTTAATAATTTGTCCGTACGAGAAAATGATTTCGTTAATAGTTAGAAATATTGAATCCTTGCTAGTTTGTCTGTCTGTCATTTGTAATTTGATATTTAATTATTTACATCAAGCTTAAAAGGACACATAATTTAGAATCCTATGAAGTTGGTAAGCATTGGTTAAGTACAATAATTTTATGTCAAATTCTAATAATTTTATGTGAAATTCTAATAATTTTATGTGTAATTCTAAAACATTTATATGAAATTCTAATAATTTTATGTGTAATTCTAAAAACATTTGTAACTCTATATCTGGAGTATTGTTTGATCTTGATAATAAAGTATTACGCCATTTAGGGTTCAAGACTTCTGATCTACTCTTGCAGTTCGAACCCAGTACCTCTCCTCTCCCCAGCGATGTAACAAGACCATCATCGCTGGAGTGACACCTTTGCAACGGGAGGCCTGAATGACGCCTGTATTTTTCTTTCTTTCAATCTGAAAGTGACTATCATTATATACATTCCAACAAGAACATAACGACAATTTACATAAGAGAACTCAATCCATTTACTCGCATGAAAGCAATAATGAGATAGCAAAACTTGCAATACGGGTTTGATATTGAGTCGCTACTTTTATAATATCAAAAGACTCCACACAAGTTATTTATGATCAGACTGATCTGTTGGCTTAATGTATCGGTCCATTTAGGGGAGACAGGGGCTAGTTGATACCAGTTTCACTTATGTAAAAAATAATGTGAAACAAAGAATATTACAAGTTAAATTGACAACTGCATTTTTCAGTCATGTATATGGGCATTATAATCTATAATAATATTTTCTCCAGTAAACAAATAAAGAAGAAATTTGGTGAAAAGTACCCCCCTCCGGTTCGTATCAACATGCCCCATGCTGGGGTAAGTTGATACAGTACATGGGGCAAGTTGAGAAATCATTAGTCGTATTAACTACTGCAATTGAGCACCCTGTTACATAACTGAGATAGCTGAAAATCAAACACATTCATGATTGATAGTCACCATGCCTTGCAAGAAATGTTCAGCACTGGGCCTTACCAGTGCAAGAAACTGAAAAGTTATGAAAATCAGAAAAATGTGAATGAAATTTAAAAAACATGTTTGTCACTGTCAGATCAGTTAGGCCTGCACAGTCACATGTCATCACTAGAGTCACAGTTCTGGCAGACAAAGCTCAAACTTCCATCAGTGCATGCTTCATGTGCCCACGTCTCACAAACAATGCACTGAACCCAACGCTCTCGTGACTTGCTGTTGCCATATGGCTCAGTGCAATTGAGGCAGAAATTTTCTGATTCAGAATCAGAACTAGCACTCTCACTCTGAAACAAAGGTCTACGACATCTCTTGCGAGACTGTTGTTTCATAACAGTCTGAGTTTTTCCTGTTTCTACTGCTGTTTTTTTTACGCCTGTTTGCTGTCTTTTTGACCTGGTTGTTATCTCGCTTCTGTTTGCTACCATCTTTCTTTGCTTGACTGTCGTTATTTCTCAGGCCTGTGCTTTGCTTGGACTTTTTAGTCAAACTTCTCGCTGCAGTGTCCTGCTCGATCAGTTGTTTTTCTGGAGTGTCAGTAAGAATTTGTGTTCTACCTCTTTTCCTAATTGTCCGTTTCTCACTCCGTGGCCCGGCTTTAGGCAGTGGACGAATCATATGCAAAGAACCTGGACTCGTAGACGCTGATGGTTCTGGATCATTAAGCCTACTAGTAGTCGCAGTAGGGGGTGCTGCAGCTGGTTCAGCAAATGATTCCATGTGGTCATTTGATACATGCAGCGTTGATGGTATTGATGTTCCCTCAACCGAACAGACCATTTCTGACGTTGACGAATGTGGTTCTTCTTCAGATTGTGCAGGTTGACCTAGGCCTACCACTTCTTGGCCTTCATCGGTGGAAGATTCAGCAGCTGACTGTCGAGCGGTAGAAATTGGTGCCGACGCAGGTGGTGATGATTCTTCAATCGGCAACATCAATCCTTCTGATACTTTGCTAGGATCTGGTCTATCCGTAACTGACGATGGCAAAAAAGCGTCGTCTGAAATTCTGTTTCGATTAAAGGGATAAATTCCTGTAACTTCAAATCCTGCCTGAATATTTGTTGGTGTCATGGCTGACTTGAATGCAGGAGCACATACAGCTGGAATGTCCAGTGCTTGCATGGGCCGTCCTGGATGGGCATTGCACCAGGTGTCACACTGTGCATTATAATAGCGTTTCAGTGGAAAATAAACTGTGCAGTCAAGAGGCTGAAGCCGGTGAGAACAATGAGGTGGGAAAGATAATAAGTGCACTCCATTGTCCTTTGCAAACTGGATGTTCTCAACGGAGATGTGAGATTCATGATTGTCTAATAATAGAAGAACTGGCTGGGTAATGGATGGTTTGGTATGTTTAACGAAATGCTGAAGAAAGAGAAGAAAGTTTTCCTTTGTCATCCAACCAGATTTGTGACAGCTTCCAATGCACCCTGGTGGACCGCCATCAACAAGTCTCTCTTGGTACCTCACCCTTGGGAATATGAACATCGGAGGAATGGCATGGCCCAATGCATTTATTGCACAACACAGAGTTACAAGAGTCCCCCTTTCAGCACTTGTTACAGCTCCCACCTGTTTAACACCTTTTGGTGCTAAAATTTTGCCAGGATTTTGTGCTGTTGTGAGGCCTGTCTCATCAGCATTCCATATGGCCTGTGGTTGAAAATGGAAACGCCTGTATAAGTTCTCCAGATTGTCATAAAACCGATTTACATTTGTACGGTTAAAACTGGTGATACGACCGATGGAGGTGGCTTCCGGTTTACGCACTGACAGAACACTGCTGTGGCGGTTCATAAACCCTGAAAACCAATCATCACCTGCTGACAGATTAGCTTTCCAGTTGTTTGGAATCTCTTTGCTGAGGTGTACTGCTAATTCATAAGCCAGATTCTTTTTGTTTCTTTTGGTGACAAGCCAAAAGACATCTTAGATGCATCAAGCAGATATGTTACAAACTCTTCTTCCTCAGCGTCGGAAAACAGTTGTCTTGGCCGAGCATAGCCGCACTTTATTTCACCCTCTCCAGAAGCTGCCAGTTCTTTTTTCTTCTTGCAGAATCGATAAAGCGTCATCTTATTTATTCCAAATGCATCAGCGACTGGCCGCAGAGGTCGGTTCTGGTTCAAAACTTCATCGGAAGCACGTTCCAAAACATCTAGCCCAGCTCCGCGAGTGGTTTTCCGTTTATACGTTCGTACCATCTAAAACAGTAAAGTGTAAATAACTGTCAAGTACCATGCATATTCATATTCATGTTCACATTAGGCATACATTTATGCAACACTCAAGATAAAAATAAATTAACACAAATAAATGGATATGAATATGAATGATTATGAATACGAATATGAACACGGTGGATTTCGAGTATGAATCTGAATCTGAATATGAAAATTAAATCACATCAAATTCATCAAACACGATGAAGCACATCAAACATAGGCCTATTTCTATAAATTAATAAAATGCTTTAATGTACACATGTAGGCCCTGCAATAATGTACACATTTAAGCCTATGGGGCTAGTTGATACAGTATCAACTAGCCCCGGCACATGTGTATCAATTAGCCCCGATAGGTAGGCCATGTTAAATGTCTTTGTTACTTTACATGGTAGAGCAGGAACTGAACGACACTTTTCTGTTTAAAAGCGGAAACATCTATGCATAAAATAGTATTAAAATTATATTTGTCGTGCTTACCGTGCTTTCGCAAAATGCTAACATGAAATCTTCAAAAAGTTTTCAACGCAACTCGCAAAATAAAAACATCCGATAACTCGAAGACCACCGAGGTTTACGGCTTGCCAGAAGTGCAGCGTAGATATCTCGGTTCATCTAAAAATAGATACAAGATAGAGCTTTCCTGAAAATAACTAAGTAATACTGCTTGTATCAACTTGCCCCAGTATCAACTAGCCCCGGCTTCCCCATTTTAAGCTGTTTAAAAAGTGTTGTAACTTGTTCTGCTCTAATAAGAAAATGCGCCTTTGTAGAAGAAATATAAAGTATGTTTAAATATTCTTCATAATCAATGTTGTATATATAACTAGTCATAGTCTATGAATCCCGTGCACATAATCAATGTTGTATTTATAACTAGTCATAGTCTATGAATCGCGTGCACATAATCAATGTTGTATCTATAACTAGTCATAGTGTATGATTCCCGTGCACATAATCAATGTTGTGTTTATAACTAGTCATAGTGTATGATTCCCGTGCACATAATCAATGTTGTATTTATAACTAGTCATAGTGTATGATTCCCGTGCACATAATCAATGCTGTATTTATAACTAGTCATAGTGTATGATCCCGTACGCATTATACATGTTGTTACAGATGTAATTTGTTATTGCTGTTAAAAAGAAGAAAATATTTTAACTCAACTTTTCAACAATCAAAATATGAGTTTGCTTAGAGAAGTCATGGATTCACTATATCTGTAAGATAAATGTACTTATATATTATGAAATCCGAATTGAGATAAATGTATTATTCACTCATTTTATACATAAAATCAGCGATAAAGCTAGGGCGATAAAGAACACAGGGAACTTAAAAGTAAATGGATTGGAAATTGACTTATCAAATATTTATACTCTCTGAGTTACTGTCAATTATGACTAGCGATAAAAAACAACTGTCAGTTATGACTAAGGATAAAAAACAACTGCTTACCACTCCATTCCAAATCAAAGCACTTCCATTTCACATTTGTTACAAAAGTGTGTGTGTGCTGCAGTCGGTTTCAGGAAGACGCCTAAAATAGTCTGCACACTGATATCATATTGATAGAAGAAACAACCTTTCCACCATTCCTAATGATTCCCATAAAAACTGTCGTTTGAAGCAGATAGTATTTTAACATGCAAAATATATGTTTAGAAGGTACAGCCATTATACGTATATGCAGGTTCTTCAACCGTTTTTTATATAGATAAAACAACGGTACATGTCACCTGACAAGAGTTATAACTAGTCAGGAACGTTTGAAAATTCTGCTTTCTCTAAAATGCACTGTGTCTAGCAAGTTACTGGTGACATTTGTTTAGTTGTATACGGAATGCTTGGCAAGCATTGTCGGAGCTCTGCTTAGCATGAATTAATAGATGTAAACATGTAAATTATTTTATTTTGCCTTTGATTTCGTTTATGTAACCCGAAAGGTATTATACTGATACTACCTGCTTTGTCCGTTGATTTATAGTTCATTTTAAAGTTCATCTATCGAAATTATTTCGATAGCACTTACAAGTTTATTATATTCCTGGGGGAAGAAACTAAGATATCATTGGTATTAGTTTATTCTTGTCATTTAAACAGAATGTTCATATTATTTCGTAGAATTATTTTACAAAACATTCCCATTAGGACGATAGAATGACAATGAAAAGGTCAGATGTCATTTGTAGACATTCCAATTAGGACGATAGACTGACAACGAAAAGGTCAGATGTCATTCATAAACATTCCAATTAGGAGGATAGAATGACAGTGAAAAAATCAGATGTCCTTTATCGACATTCCCATAAGACGATAGAAAGACGATGAAAAGATAAGAGGCCATTTATATATATTTGCGTTAGGTCGACAGAATGACATGAAACGGTCAAGTATCATTTATATATATTCCCATTAGGACGATATAATGAAAATTATTTATAGACTCAGAGACAGGTTCGTTCGGTATATGTATGCACATGGAGAGTTACAATATGGATAAAGTTGTGTTACTGACCCGGTATTGTCCTTTAATGTGTTTATGATTTCAGGACGGGTGGATACTCCAATACAATCAACACGTTACCGTTTGTGACCTATTAAAGCATTTGTACGAGAGGAATTGCAAGTTGTTCCAGCAAGTACTTAGCACGATATAACATTAGTGGTTCAGTTTGACTGTTAAACCTAACTGCTATTATCAAAATCCGCATGGTTCTTGGTCAGCGACGTGTATCGTTTGGATGAACGCAAATCTTTCTACTGGCACGCTGAGACATACACAGTCCGTGTAGTTGATATAACGAACTGTCGTCTTTCATTGCACCGCCGTAAATTTGAGAACGTTTTTGCCTGGTTCTGGCATTGATATACGCAGCGGTTTTCACAAATCCTGCCGCAGTAAAATTCATAGTCGGTGGGCATTTGTTGGGTATTAAACACATACATGCAACGTCTGCATGGATATTTCTTACCGTTACGCTTGCTGTGTTGGTTAAGCAGACGAGCAAGAATCTTTATCCACACGAAGTGCGATACCGACTGTGATTCCTTCATTTCATTCAGCAGCAACAAGTCAATCTGACTTATCCATGTTGCCCATGTCGGGGATAGTGCAAGTGGATAAAAGCCTTAATCTAAGAGAACACAGTTACAGCGCTACCTGGTTAAGTGTTTTAATTTTGTTCAGTTTGGCCTTAGTAACCTGCATTGTAAATTCGACATTACCAAAGCTGTCTACACCCAGGTGATGCATGTATTTTCGAGGTTGTTCTTTATTATCACCATCCGGATATAACGCTGACAAAATTGCCCATTCCAAACATCCATTGTCAAAATTCTTTACATTTATCACTAACCTTGGCGGGATCCACTCTCGTGTTGGTATGTAAATGGATCCACGAAAGGGGTGACATGCTGAAATATATACCTCGACTTGAGAACTTCTTTCGATAGTTCATCTCGATCCTGAGCTGGCGTATTTCTCCAACGTCTAAACAATTTTTAAATACCTTTTCAATATCTTTGTCAACTTCGTCATTGTTGGCACTGGTGTCGTTACGGTTCAGGATTTCAGGAATCCACGTTGTAGTAGTTTTAAATCCACCCTTGTCGCTACCTAGCGGCGTAACCAGATGCACATTAAGTACAATATGTGCTTTAACCCCAGAGTGACCAAAGTTTTGCAACACCGATGTGATACCCGATCGTCTTTGGCTGGTTTGTATTTGGTTGGGACAATTGTAACGTGTATATTAACTCACCATTGAATTCAGATACTTGTGATTGCTGTGCTCGGTCACAAACATACTCAGCAGCATCACTAGCAATAGCAGATGCAAGACATTTTTGTTCATCCTTAATACATACTCAGTAAGTCGACGGTTTTGTTCAAACTCGCCTAATAATCAAAGAATGTAAGCTTTACTTGCACCTCTTGGTATTTATATATGGCGCTCACGTGCAAATTATTTCAGTATTTATACCGATACTTTTGTATTAACAACCAATGGTGGATTAGTGACCGGTGGTGGATTAATTGTAAATATAGGTATAAAAAATTAAAATATGTCAGTTGTTCGAATTCGACCTGGTATTTTTTATTCTATGTTGTTGTGCAATTTGCTTCAGCTGAAGAACGGTAGGCATACTTCTATGAGGGGAATCCTTCTCTAATTAAGAAATCCGTGAATAACTTGTTTTAGTTTTTGTGTTTTACCATGAATTAAAAAATTTCATTTGCTTTGATCCTAATTGTTATGTCATTTATTTTATATCATATTTTCATGTTCTGCTGCAGAGTTAATATTTTTCAAGACATACGCCTTTGCATTTGTTGTGTCCCAAAGCTATGCTGGTTTATATGTATCTGGTTGCTGATCTGATCTGTTGCAAACATTGTTTTTTCCTGTTGTATTTTGTTATAAGCCGTCAGTGGTACAAAAACCCGTGGTGTCCACCAGCAATAAAACGAAACTGTACATCACCCCTGATCAAACAATTAAATATACCTGTTTCGGGGTTCTCATAGCAAAATTCCTTTGCAGCGACTGATAAGATATCTTTCAAAAAGACGTCCGCATAAATAATCTCAAATGACTCATCACTGAGTACAATACCAACAACATAAATTTTATCAGACTGTCATATTTGCAAATTTCATAATTTTTTGGATGTTTTATGTTCGACATCTGTTATTATTTGTTTTTTGATGCTCGAGCTGCATTGTTTCTGCATCATGATATATTTTTTTGCAAAACTGTTCCGATTCTATTCCTATGTAATACCCCACAAAACATCTGTATAATTGGCCTGCTCTTATATGTCTTCATCATCAAGGCTAGAATATTCGGTAAAATCATCAAAAGTTTCAGATGCTTCAGAAGTAATGGGCGATTTAGTCAATGACTCTACTTGTTCTTGCACCATATTTTATACATTATTCTTTATCTTTTCTTCATATGCTTACTTTAATTTATTCCGTTCCATTTCTAGAGTCACTCCCAAGTTAATCAATTTATTGGTGTCTTCTAACTATGTCTCTGAAAACGCATGTAACATATATTGAGCTTCTTTGATAAGTCGATATGATGCACTCAACTGATATAGCGATTTCAGTTTTTTTGTGTGTGTTACACTTCTTACATCCCAGTCATTTTGTCGTTTAATACCATTTTTATAGACCACAATAAACTCCTTCAAAATATTATTAGCGTCATTCTGATTTTATGACATTATATACCACAGTAATTCTTTAATATAAAGGACAGTAAAATTGACCGTCTTGATTACATCTGCATCATTTGTGGATGATGTTTCACACAGATTTATTATATAGCCGGGGGATGTATAGATTGATATAGCAATGTTGTTCTGCAAATATTGAATAAACAAGCACTTCTTCAAATGTTTTGATATCTATGCGAATATTATCAGGCAACAATGTTTGATTTTGCTTTAATCTATGAATCAAAACCGTAAGTTATGAACAAGTTGTATCACTCTTCCAGAAATGACACTTTTACTTGTAGATAAGAGTCACAAGGGTGACTGGGTGGTCTGGATCGGTGGTTCTTCCAAGGTTCATCATCAATCAAATACACCGGCCGCCATGTACAGTTTAACCGTTTATCATGTGCTGAATAAATGGCTAGAAACCCACATGACCACAAAAAATGTCTTGTGTTTGATAATTGATGTTTAGCGTAAACAAGGTCTCTTACGATAAAAATTAATTTTAAAGAAATTCCATGACTCAATCCCCGCCCATACCATCGCAATTTTTCCTCGCATGGCAGACGACTTTATCTTTCAGTTGAATATGATCGCAGTATTATTGTAGACATGTTTGATATTACGTTAGACTTCACTAGGTAACAAATATTCCTCTGAGTTTTCGCGTAATGTGAATAAATTCATTTTGTACGAGTTGAAATTTTTGAAATTTTCCTTTTTTTAATGTTTTTGTTGATGGTTAATTTGATGGATTGGGTGAAGGGTCCTACTCTTTCCACATAAGAATCATTGCTGGATCTTTAAATTCGTGGATTGGGGAAGGAGTCATATTTTTTAAATAATCATTGTTCGTTGGATCTTTAAATTCATGGATTGCTGCAACCACGAAATTAAAGAAAATGGCTACCACGATAATTGTAAATTCACAGTATCAGCCCAAAGACTAGGTAGGCCTTACCTGCATCCCCATCCGCAGGATTCCGTCTCTTTGACATTATTTATGTTTTATAGTATGCTAACCCCCCCCCCAAAAAAAAAGATGCCAGCATAGCAAATTTTGGGCTGCAGTAGCTCTCCTGATTGAATATTTAAGGAAACCCCAAGTAGTCTTTTTAGGGTACACAGTAAGACAGTTGAGGGATGTGGTGAGATTGCCCCTTTCCTTTCTTGTTTAAGCCAGTGGCTTTTGTTGTGTACCTGGATACTCTATTTGGATATTTCCTCTCTCCGTATCAGCCAACAACATCTAAATATCTCAACCTATTTGGCTACAGGAAAGTTTTAAAAATACATGGTAAATGTGTACAAGACTCAAGCTGAGGTACTCAAGCTCAAATCTGTTTAAAAATTTTACAACCGTTTTGCATTTTATTTACAGTGTTTTTACTAGAAGGAAGCCTCTTGAAACTAACCCGCGCCATTTGTCAAGTCTCAGAGGACGTTCTTAATGCAACGGTATTCAATTGATTGTGACAAATCCTTTCTTGATGCTTATTTATTTCTTGGAAAAGGAATGTAAAGCTACCAGTGGAGCAATAAAATGATATTGTATTTTGTAAGAATCAGTGAAAGGGTATGACATGTCTGCATTTGTATTTAAAAGTGTTTAACGCACTCGCATATAATTAGCATTTAGTATTTAATAGATGTAGTATTTAATAGATGTAATACTATCAGCAGTGTTCAATGTTTGATAGTTCCTTCACAGCTTGTGGACCGGATGTGCAAATACACCATCATTTACTGACGTAATATGTCACAACTGTTGTTATTATTTGATATTCGAGCGAATTGAAAAAATCAAGAAACAGAAACAAAATTGATTCACAGAAGAAAAAAAAAGATAAGACAGCAAAGGTAGAACTTGGCAGAAAAATAAACGAAACAGATATGCGCCAGTCGCATTTCAGGATTAAACTGTGAACCATTTACTATTTAATCTCAACAACAAAAATTGATATAACAGACTGAGATAGTTAAAAAATATATATAAACAAAGGCTGACTCAACCTTTAGGGTTTGGGCAAAGGATAGAGGATGCTTGTGAACATGTACCTGACAAATACACAGAAGAATACGGACACCACCGCGACTGTTACCAGATTTTTACAATGAACCTGTCCCGATTGAAATCGTGTAGGTACTTACAACGCGTGTACCTCAAGCTTCACGCCGATCTTCTGATGAATCAGATAATTCTAGCTTGACTGCTTTTTTGCAACAAAAAGGATGAAAGAAAATCAAACAGAATGGAGTATGGACTACAGAAGGAACTTCCAAGTTTGAATATGAAGAATGGAAAATTAGAACACATAATAGAAACTAGCCAAACCGATAAAATAATGTATTAGCATTTTCTTAAAACAAATGTTTCAATTTGTAGATGCCTGAAGACATTTTCAAGGCACACACACACACACACACACACACACACACACACACACATATATATATATATATATATATATATATATATATATATATATATATATATATATATATATATATATATATATATATATATATATAATGAAATTCAAAAGCAAGCAGACAAATACGATGATTTGCCTAACAAAGAAAATATTAATGTATTAATGATGCTTAAGTATACACCGTGGATAAAAAAAACGCATTTTGAAAAGGGTCTCAAAATATAAGGTAAAGACATATCGAAAATATGTTAATTATGTCATTTTAAAAAAGATACATAAAATCGAAAATATATATGATTGAAATGTTTCAGAACAAAATATAATCAAGAGCCAAAGATCTTACAACAGGTTGAGACTATAAAAAAAATGAACCTTAAAGTTAAAAAATAAAAAACTTGCGTACACATTTTTAAAATTAACAGGCCTCAAGTCTTCCAATCTGAAAGAAAACGGATAGATGCACAACCAAACCCATCTTAACAATAATCCTTACTAACAAACGCAGAGCACTAATAACAATGTTCTGCAAAATTAAATAAATATCTATGATATAAAAAGAGGGAAAAAGAGAGCATGCAATTAAGGTAAGAGAAACAAATTATAACTCGCATCAGTGCTGAATAAGAATAAAAAATACTTTTAAAGAGGCATACATTTGCCTTTGCGTATAACTATGAAAAGCCTTGCACAACGTGCACTTCCGCATCATGATTTGTACACATAAATTAGTGTGAATTGTACACTACATGTTTACACCTATTCTGGTGCACAACTGTATTTCACGTACTTGCAAGAGATCCAGCTATTCATCTCTGAATTCAGAGACAACAACGTTTAGGCTTTTAATTTTCGGATTTAGAAAGCTATCCGCGTACTCCAATGTTCATGCATTCACAATGAGACGGGAATTCGGATGGGGCGAACCTGATAGGCGGATAATGGTTGATGTCAGCGTCATGCACCAGGACAAACTGCACGCGATATCGCTGGACACACGTTCCTCCTGTACTGCACGTAGCACCAAGATTCCTGAAGGAAAATAAATTCAAATCTAAAGACTAGAGTATGTCAGCTATGAACTATATGTAACCGGCTGAATAATTTTGCACGTGACGAGCTCATATTACGTTAAATCCTGTGATGTGGTGTACTATATTTGCAATATGACGCAATGAGACTATATATCAACATTGCGACATCATGTTATTTCATTACGACGATGTATAAATATTACGACATAATGTTATGGCGTTATGACTATGTATCAACTTCAGAACATGATGTAATGGCATTACAACTATGTATCAAGTTTGCGATATGACGTAATTGCATTACAACTATGTATCAAGTTTGCGATATGACGTAATTGCATTACGACTATGTAACAAATTTGTGTCATTTTTTCAAATAATATTGTTTCAATATTTATCACCAATAATAAAAGGAAGAAATACAAATTGTTTGAAACCAAATGAACTTAATAATTTTTAAATATATTCTTCCCAATAAAGTTCAGTAAATGTTGGAAACTTGATAATTGCTTGCAATATGTGTCTGCATCACTCGAAAACAATCAATGTATGATATTTCAACCAATGTACTTTAAATTTACAATAACAATGCAATCTCTTCGATATATCCTGTTGACAACATTTTTGTGACATGCAAGAAATCTTCAGAAGCAGAGATAAAAAGTAAATCATTACTGAGGACAATTTCGGCCCGACCAAAGTTAGGCATTAGCCAATTTTTGAGGAGCATAAGTCCCACTTTTTCAATGTACCGTGGTTATCTTTTTTCGACATACAAGATTTTAGCCGCACAAATAAAAAATGCCCCCCCACCATAACAACAAAACAAAATTAAAAAATAAATAAACAAAAATAAAAAATAAAAGACCCCCCCCCAAAAAAAAAAAAAAACAAAAAAAAAAAAAAAACAACAAACGTTTGTGATCCTGCGATGGACTGTTTGCTGGCATTAAAAATGTCAAACAACCCATGACGTACTTGCATCGTCCTGTAGGCTGAATTTGCTTTGAGTTTTCCATGTGTACCACCTGCATCATTTTCCCGCGAACGCTTACTTCTGAAAACTCTTCGAATGCGGTCTCACTGAAAGAAAGAGGGTTACTATATAACTTCTGTTAATGCAAATGATTTGAAGAAAAATTATTTGTCATTAGTCTACAGAAAATGTAGTGATTATGTGTATTTTACAAGATATACCAGCGTTGAACTTGACATTTGTTAAAGTTCTGACACCAAATATCAAGCAACTACAGACCGAAATCTCATGATTTTCCTTTTAAACTATTTTTTCTTTATTAAATTATTCCCTCAATATATCAAAGCTGTAGGTACAGCGAAACTCTTAAACTGACTCAGACTGTGATTTTGTTTATTCAATTGGTTTTAAGAATTCTGGGTTTGGTGCTTAGGGTTGCTACCGTTTCGTAAAAACTTTTATCAGTTTGGTCTTCAGTTATAGTTTCGCATGTTTTGTAGAACCTTCTCTTATTTACGGTTGTGTTCTCGTTAAAGGTTAATCATGGAAGTTTCTCTTCCAACCTAAGTTGGAGTCTTCCATACATTAAAACCCCATATTCCTTGTTATTATAAATGTATGCTGCATCGTTTTGGAATAATTGCGTTACTTCCTTTCAGTATATATATATATATATATATATATATATATATATATATATATATATATATATATATATATATATATATATATATATATATATATATATATATATATATATATATATATTAATTTTGTACTTATGCCAGTTATATTAAATGTTTTGTATTATGAAGTAACATTTGTATGGGAAATGCAATAGTGAGTTTCTAGAACCTTTTAGCCGATGCCAATCTATTCCTAAATTATTGTTTAATCCTTTGTGCAATTGTTCGGAAGGACTTGTGATAACTTGATCGCTTGTGATAAGCTTGACCAAGAAAATGGAATTAATAGAACGGCCAACTCGAAAACGTCGATACAGTGTTGCCAGTCTGATAGACATTTGTGACCGTACTATGCAGGATAGTATGCACGAAGAAGTCATGTCGTATTTTACATAATTTATCAAAAAACGGACATAAGTAACTTGTTGATTAATGCTGGCATTGGATTTAAAAAAGACATTTCTTTACATTCAAGATCATTAATCGAAAACATAAACCTCAAAAACTGTTGAAAGTGCCTGTTTCATTCATACATGGTATAACCAAAGAGGCAGAGGTATTTGTTTGAAAAGTATGTCTAGCAGTCGGAACATCCTCGGGCCTTTCCGCCAATGATCGGAAAAACACCTTGGCAATACTACAAGAGTCTAAACTGCATATACACGGTCCTTGTTTACCAAAAGACACCATGTCCACATCAAAGCCATCACAGCATTCGGGTGACACGAGTGATATAATTCTTGACGGAAACATTCCTAAGTTTGTTTATCTCAGGTACGAACTTACAGAAGAACTTTATTCTACTTAAATTGTGTGCAAATAATTCCGCCATTATGCTCTTGACATGATTCTACTTTGTTAATCGCACTTTAGCAAGTAACTCAGTTATCCACCATTTCGGGCGATTTTTCACATTTAATACTGTATCATTTAACTGTGGTATCTAAAACTTTCTAATAAAGGTGGCAAGGGATAGTTTCCTAAATTTCTCATGTAATATTTTATTTTTTAAACTTTTTTATACAAATAATTCAAGATAAAGATATATTTGTGAATTAGATGTTTCAGGCTTGCGTTGTGTTTGAATCTGATGTGAGGCATGCACACTTCCCACAGTTACTTCGTATTAATTGGACAGTGATAGTCGACTAGAAAAGCAGAACTAGCCACCAATAGCAATATATACGTGGCTTCAAGGCAAGTAGAATATCTAAAAATATGGCCTGGATGGCAACTATTTTGAACTGCATCAAGCTGTTTAGTACGCAATATTTTTCAAAATTATTACATAGGGAAAGGACTTTCATTTGTAACGTGAGCATCATTTGGTGTCAAAATGACCTTCAGACGCGATAAATTTATATATGACCTTGTGATTGTGGTGCCTAAACATCTTTTGCTATGAGCTTTCATTGACTTGTCATGTCAAGTGAATAATATTCTTTTGTTTATTAAGCTGTAAATATGGCCTTTTCGATCTCACTGGCGGATGAATTTTTTTTTTATGAATTTTTTTTTTTTTATTAGGCCGGTTGATGCGGCGTCAAATTTGTGCATAACACTGTCCGATGTGCCGTTAAGAAAATATGATTTTTATTGACTGGTACAATGAACCGCATTTGTTATTCATTCCTGTTTGTTTGTATATATCTAAATAATATTGTAAATCAGTCTGGTCTTACTACCTTAATTTTTTCACCATACCAATCTCTGCTGTATGGAAGACTCAAAGCAGGGGAGGTAACCACTTTTGCATCTCGAAGTTTGAGCTATTTGCATTAGGGCAAAGTAACTTACTAGATTTGGAGAAAGAATGGATTATAATGTATTTTCTTGCCTTTTCTGTAGGCATCAAGCTATGCACTCCTACTGTAGTAAATGTTATTTACATTTCAACACAAACATACAAAACCAATTGCAGAACAAGTCGTCCTCAATGTCGTGTATCAACAGTTCTTTTGATAGACATTAAATTGTCGAAAGAGTGGATCATTCATATTGGTATACAGATTGCAGTTGTTACAATCAGAGTTACGCGTCCTATAGGAACTGAAGGTAAAGGTACATGCCGTGTCTTTTATGGATTTTAAGAACAGTAAAACATTTTCACATTCGTGGCATTCAAACATTCAAATTAGTTCAGAAAATTTGATTTAGTAAAATATACTGTTTTTCTTCTGAAATTGTTACGTGTTCACTACATCAGTATCATCGTTTGGCATGACAAAATATTAGTACTAATTAATCAGTCGTGCTGATAAAAGCACCAGTTTGAACCTCATCCAGATCTAAGTGCACAAGTGACTCACTTTGACGAACTTGGCTTCCGCAAGAGTTGTGTTTGGGCGAACTTAGGAACTTACCTTCCGCAAAAGCTTTGTTTTGAAGAACTTACCTTCCGCAAGAGTTTTGTTTGACGAACTTGCCTTCCGCAAGAGTTGTGCTTGGTGGTATGTATTTATTAGAAGACAAGCAGTTGAAATGCTTCCTTACTTGAACTGAATTTTCCGCTGTTAATACCTGTCATGTACGGGCCCCGAGTGGCTGAGGGGTCTAAAGCGCTCTCCGTTACGGATTACTGCCATCTCACCTCTGTCTGCGTGGGTTCGAGTCTCGGATTCGGCCAATGTGGGTATGTGAGAAAGCTTGCCAGTAGCTTCTCGAGGGTCGGTGGTTCTTTCAGGGGATTTCTCGGGTGCTTCCTCCACCATTAATACTGGCCGCCATTTATAGCCTATCGTGTGCTGAAAAATGGCGTTAAACCCTACAACAACAACAACAACAACTTGTCATGTACCTTATCTTACTCTTTACTATAATTTTGTATATTCCAACAATTTTAATGTCAGCTGTATGTGAATAGGAGTCTGCGAAATTGTATGAAGTAGAAACTTATCATGGGATTTAGTTCAGGTGTCACTCTGTACACTTAGTAAATAAGGTGCTTTGGGCAAGAGCTGTTTTTGAAATTTATGTCAGGCATGTACACATATAGCAGTTACTTTACAGTATCTAAACAGTGAAATACCAACAGTCAGCTAGAAAGCAGAGGTATTCACCCATGGCTATAGACACCTGGCTTTAAGGCGAAAAGAATATCTCAGAAACGACTTGGATGGCAACTATTTTGAATTGAATGAAGTTGTTTAGTAAACAATGTTTTCAAAAATTGTTACACAGCGAAAAGTTACATTTGTATTGTGGGCATCACATTTCCTTTTTTCAAAAATGACTTTCAAGGCTTGAAAAATGCTTTTATAAATTTGGGGTTGTGGTGTATAAACTTCTGTTTTTTGAGCTTCCATTGACTTGTCATGTTAACATAATTACGTACTTATTATATGTTTTATTATAGGTATCCAAAAATATGGACCATTTCGACTTCACTTGTGTATTTTGTTGGTTTATTTATATATTAAAAAAATCTATTTTTATATTAGGACTGTTGATGCGTCGTCAAATCTGTGCATAAAACTGCCCTTTCCGCTATATTGTCAAAGCCGCCTGGTATTTCGAATAATCACATGCACACATATATGAAAATGGCAAAATCCACATATCATGTATGAATGTATGGATCCCAAATTTTAAAATTTTCAATCAACAGAATTTCAATCAACTATTTCACACGCGCAACACCTAGTTGCAAAGGTAAGGGAGATAACGTTTCGCGGGGCAATTACTGTATCAGCAAACAACGTACCGGTAGTTAATAATTTTTAATTGAAAAAACACGTTGTTACTTACGTGACACAACACTTACACCCATCAGAGGAGGGGGAAGGAATTTCACCTATAATTGTCTTTGAGATCACATTTTTCGTGTCATTGATATGTGCTGTGTAGCTGAATGGTTTCTTGAGCTGTTGACGACTGAAGTCCGTCAAGTTCGTCAGCTGAGTGTCAGAGACAAACATCCCTTCAAAAATACTGATCATAACGTCCTGATGGGTCGCTGGGTCACAAGTGTCGAAACCCTGTCTGAAGTTCATTGGATCAAACTTCGGTCTCGAGGAAGGAGGTAACGGAAGGGTTGACAGGCTTGTGTCCGGGTGACTGGGGTAGTTTGAATCGACATAATCCCTCCTTGGGTAATGATCTGTTATAAATAGTCCATTTCTATTAAAAAAGCCTCGCTGTACTCCGCGTTGTCTAGTAGGGTCTTCGGACCTCCACGCATCGAGAGAAAGGATGATTGATAAACGCAGAGCATACTTAAAATACATTCTTGTTTGATGTGTAGCAGTCAAAACTGAAAGTATACAAAAAGAAATAGTCAAGTCTTTTTCTGATGTAAACTCTTTGCAAGGAAATCCTTTTTCTAAGATAGAACTGTTCTTATTCAGATTAACGTACAAGGAAATCGAAAGCTCCCAATCGACCTAACTCACCAAATTTAATACGTTCCCTGTCTTTTTGAAGCTGATGTTCCCACTGTACTGTTATGATCAAACGGTGATATTGCTGGAGAGGCCTGACAAGCTCATTTCACAGTACCTATTTTGTAAACCACTCTGATTGTATATTTCGCATTAGAGCAGAACTGAATGTATTCTTTCTCCGGTTAAAGCTGTAAAAGTGCATTGGTGTGGCTAATTTTAACATTTAACCAGAGTTTGTGGACAAATGAGGGGTAAAAAGTGCAAAATCCTGTTTCGTAAACAATTTTCAAAATTTGAACGGAAATAAAAATTATTTAAATTTTTCTACTCTTAGCGCATTGGAAATGCACTGCCAGTTTGATACTTAAAATTGAAAATCAAGGTTAACTTAAGAGAAGCAAATAGAGATCTTTTCACTAAAACTTTTTTCTCGTTTTATTTCATAAAATTACAAACATATTATCAGAACGGGGGTGGAGCGAAGTTGATATTTTTTTAAATACTAATATTAGCGAAACATACAATATTAATTTAAAGTATGAAAAGTAGAAGAAAAAAATATTTCTTTCCATCATAACAAAGTTGTATTAAGTTCATATTTTCACCTAGGTAAGCACAGCTACGTCGATAGCCTGAAGGCAAATTCAACCTTGCGTATCCAACATCTCTGAGCTTCCAATCGCCTGTTTTATTCTGCCCCAATTCTCGTAAGGTCTTGGTAAAGCAAAAATTCATAAAGAATAAAACCAGAAGCAACAACGTCTTCAATACCGTCTATGACCATGATTTAAGAGTAACTGAATAAATTTAAGTTTATTGAGTTTATTTGTTCGGGAACAAATTAGTATTTAATAATAAAATAGTTAAAACATAATTGCTACATTCTTTGCACTATACATCTTAAAATGAATGACTAGAAATATTCTAGTGATAATTTTATGTTATACCATCACATTTTTACATCAAACTGTTTTTGTGTGGTATTTTGGCGAGAGCCAGTGCTTGAGCGGATCAAAACGGTAATCGCTGTATCAGAGAGAGAGAGAGAGAGAGAGAGAGAGAGAGAGAGTAGTAGTAGTAGTAGTAGTACCAGAACAATAAGATTATAATACTAATTATGATATATACAATGGACTATCCTTGGAATTGACAAATATGTTTGATTCCTTATCGCGCTGTGCACGATTAAATAGAGTTTAAAGGAAAAGGAGTTACTGTCATTACATGTATCTTTTCACAGCGTAAGATATGCTTAAAAATGAGTACTTAAACATTTTCAAAAGGTACTGAAGGCAAATGAAAAGTGATATATTAGTTACAGACAATGAGGTGGGTCGCATGAAATCATTAACTGTCAGACATGATGACACCTGCGCATGTCTAATATGCCGGGCAACATTCGCAGGTAATAACCTCTGACCTCTCGTGGGGGAGGACAGTTTTGCATGAATTCATGCGTAATATGCTTAGAAGCAACAATCTAATGTAGGCCTCGCAAACATGATTTGATGTAATGAAACAAATATTGATACGACTGTAAGGTTTTAAATTAAGTAACAGAAAATACGAAAAGCATCAAGTTTACTAAAATTCAACAAATAATTTATTTCCCTGAAATACAAAGTGAAAATTTAAAAAGAACTCACAATATTGTGAATTTAATCCCAAATAGTCCTTAAAGTCCACCACAAGACCAAACGTACTGAGAGTATTCCGAATGAGTTCCAGCGGTGCCCTGAATGAATTCCAGTTTTTAAAATAATGATGCGTCCGTAGTCTCGAATGTGCTAATGTGCCAAAAGTCTTGATGTATCACAGTGATATAAACCAAAATGTCATTGAATGAACTCAAAATAATAAAACATTAGTGATTTGATCTGAAAAGTCAATGAGTATTCCGCAATTTCAATAACTAATTTAAATAAATAAATTATTTCAAATATTAATTGAAACGCAACTAATTTTGATTGCTCTAAAGACCGTTGTTAAGATAGAAATAATTAATTCTGAGGTAACCCATATATACCTCTTCACGTGACCTTTCTAGAGCAGCAGGTGCTCTAATAATATCAGGTTACTTGTCCCCTCTAGCCTAAAATAACGCTTTCTCCCCTATTTATTGTTTTTTGTTCTTGTCCCCCTTCCCTACCCTCCTTCTCCCCTACCAGTTCTAGACTGCCCTAGCCATAGAGCTTCTAGGTTGAACAATAGTAAAAAGAGTCCAATCTAAGTGTGATACTATTATTAAAATATACTTACCACCCATTCGGTAGCTATTATGCCAACAGAGTGTTTATGATAGTGAGAAATGATGCATTTTGCCCTCACACTAAGCCGTTCGGTTACACGTGCTTGGTTATGCAAAAACATCTGCTTTCAATAAATCAATAACTCTGTTTCAGTATCAACAGGTAAATGTATTGTCAAGCATAAGAGCCTGAAGCAGACGTGAACAGAAGTTTTAACCTTCTGCCTGCTAAGGATACTGACATAATTTTAATAAGAAACCAGCTGTAATATTTTTCTTTACTAAAGGGTCATGTCTGGTTAATGCGTCAGAACAAGACTGAAATGCTGACCCAGTACAAAACCTCATGAAGCTACGGCATAGACATGTGACGCTCACCTGGCTGCATCACCCGAATGCTTTAGTCATGTATATCTTATGCAATCAGTAATGTGCACGTTTTCATGAGGATGGATTGTGTGTTCACTGTTCCGTGGCCTACTCACTATGGAAACATGAATTACATTTTCTAGAAGATTGCATAATTAAAACCACAGGTGGTGTATAGCTGTTACGATCACTGCAGAGAATGTTAATGAGCCTGAGTTTTCTGATTGAATGTGATGATATTATCACAAGTTAAAGACATTTTACATTTGTTATGGGGGCCCCGAGTGGCCGAGTGGTCTAAAGCGCTCTCCATTACGGATCACTGCCATCTCACCTCTTCTGCGTGGGTTCGAGTCTCGGATTCGGCCAATATAGGTATCTCAGAAAGCTTGCCAGTAGCTTCTCGTGGGTCGGTGGTTCATTCCGTGCTTTTCCAGGGTTTTTCCTCCACCATTAATACTGGCTGCCATGTATAGCCTATCATGTGCTGAAAAATGGCGTTAAACCCCACAACAACAACAATATTTGTTATAATTGAAAGGTGTACCGTATTTGACATCATCAAAGCGAAATGTGTGTTTGATGTTTTTGGGTAAGCACGATTGTATACCTAACCACTTTAATACTTTTGATAGCTTGAGTGGACGCATCTGCTATAAAAGCTTTTCGTTTGAGAGGAGCTGAAACAAATATTAAAATACTGTACTTCAAAGTGGCACGTTAAGGTGGACGCACTGCATCGTATGGTGGTGTTAGTGCGCCTGGGATAGGCATAATGCTTTGCTCTTCCGCTGTTGTGGTCGTTTTAGTAGTTTCGATGGCTTCAACAGTGTCGGAGTTTTTCATTTCCTTTGAAACCATCTCCCATTTATGCTGAATTTTCAGCGACTGTTTCATGATATAATCGGGTGCTTCAACTTTGCCTTCGACCCTTTTTATGGCTACTAGTTCGTCGCAGGTTAAAATCGACGACCACAATAACATAAATAATGGGAATGGCTACAATTGTGGTTGATAAACTAAGGATTTTCACTTTCATTGCAAGAGCTATGCTACCCAGAGTATATCGACAGCGTCAAGAACGTTGATCACAAGCTGCTATGTTCTGTAAAGACGTCGCGTGACTTTCGGCATGTAGTTTGCCTCTATGTTCGCATATTCCTCTAAGGCGAATAGTCCTAGTGACCTACAACAGTTTTGAGAATCTCTGGGTAGAGTAATGTTATTGCTATTCGTCTATGATGCTGAACTGATCAGGGTTGAGGAGGAATATCTTCACGCGGGCATGTACCTCTGACCTGTTTGCACGGCGCCTCGCAAGACGGCCATGAGGTGAAAGCAAATGTCAGTTTCATTGATATCTTTGGATCTAGAAATGGCACGGTCCACAAAATGAAATTTTCATCCGGCACACCAACACGCTCACCAAAAATTATAACTGCACATGCCTTATGTTCGCAGGTTGTTTTTTTTTTCTTCGCCTTTTGGCTTTGAGCGATCAGAGCATTTTGACAAAAGATTTTGTTTCCAAAATCAAAATTGTTTCTTCTGGCTAGCTGGATGATAATGGGCGTAACATGCCACAAAGGAAAGATTATGGCTGAAGAGGAATTTCCAAAATACTTTAAGCCAAATAGCACGTTGGTATTGCAGTAACAATGGTGCATGAGACCTCCCACCCCCACTTGCCGCTTGCGGGCGTCACTTTTGGGTCTTGTGGGTCTTCTGCAGAGAAAACGTAATTACCTCAACCTGACCACTGTTTGGTCTAAGGTGTCCTAGATGGTCCCGGTTATCAATGTCTATCTGTTTTGTATTCTCATTCTATTCTAATGTGAACTGGGGCATATCAACCCCGTGTTGGTGCAGCTACTCTTCCACCAGGTTATTGTATTTCTTATTGATATCTTGCCTTTGACTTACAAGCTGATCTAATACTCCATAATCGGTTGCTAGAGCTGGATCATCATGCTTGTCTGGCGCCAATGATTTCAGTTCCTTGTCTCTGTTTGGTTGGTACCTCACATCTTACTACTGGGCATGATCTTTAATGATGTATGAGTTTTAATTGCTGCTCTGCAACAGACCAAATATAGTCAGAGTGGTTGTGAATCCAGTGCGTTGTGCGTCGATGTTATGGTTCTTGCATTAATCGGTGTCTCTGATTAACATAGAGGAACAATTAGTTTTCAAACTTTCAGAGGCACGGTAATGCTAACTATTATGTTATCACATCGACTTCCATGCATGTTAATGAAGTAACAATCTCATGGTTATAGTGTCACTACTGTTGGTAGTGTAAATCCACCAATCCACCAATGTTTTGAAAGTCATCTTGCTGAATTCCAGTTGCATGACTTCAACAATACTGGGTCACCACAAGTCAATGAAAGGGTTCTAGTGTATGTTTACACAATCCTATGATCACCGACCGAAATGCTTACCTCGGTGGTTGAGTTGGGAAAGACCTTTAATGTGCAATTGTAGACAAACGGATCGACCATGCAAAAAAAAAAGCTATAAATCTGTGAAGTAAGTTCCGGTTATTGCCCGGACACACCAACGTAAACTGGATTATGTCCTTGGTCGTGGCCTGAAAGTTATTCAAAGTGATATGGATTTTAAAATTAGCAATTATGAGTATTAGAACAAGAAACGTCTGTTAGTTGTCGCCAACATGGTATTGGGCACCAATGTTACGAATTCGATAAGAATGCCCGCCGCTCATGACCAGTAGCAAAGAACACCGCCAACGAAGTAAAGAGATCGGCTTTAAACCCCCCAAAGCGTTTGTTGACACGACCGGAACGGGCGGAAGAACCAGCACCAAAGAAGCACAAGTGCAGGAGTCGAGAAAAATCCCTAAGACCATGATGCCAATAAAATTGAACTAGTTGTGGTGGGCTTTTAGCCATCAGGTTTTGCCGCCAGGCGTTTTGCCATGTAAAGTGGTTAAGCTGAATTTCAAGAATGCGACCATTATAGTGATGACAAGCACCACGAGGTTTCTAGCAGACAGCCAATGACATTACCATCGGCCTTTAGTAAGAACGACACGACTGGGCCGGTAATTCAGAGCAGAGCCGTCATCACTTTTTTACCAGTGTTTTCAACGTCCATGCCAGCTGCTGTAGATGTTTTAAACTGGGTTGAGGTTTAGATGCTAGCTCTGGAGGTGGTGTCGTCGGGCCTACTCAACCTATCATAGTAAGTACACTTGTGTTTATGATAAACCTCGGCGGGGTGGGAACTGAGGTCACTGTAATGTCCCATTCTCTGAAGAGTGTTTGTAGCCTTTTGGCGAGGGTTGTATCCTCATAGGGGATTCTTGAGTGATGTCCAGTATTCTTGGCGTGCGTCCTTCTTCCAGGTAACGAATGCGATCTCGCATCGTTTGATTATTTTCTTCTCTTCCTTTTCGGCTAGGCTTGTGCCGTTTTCCACCTGAGACAAACTTTTAATTTTTGTTGTTGCTCTGAATGCTTTAGAGGTTGTTTGTGGGCCCACCATGCATCTTTTGTGGCGTAAAATTGAAACCAAGGGAGGTCCTTTGCTATTCTAGCGCCTTGTCCTGCTTCCGCTTCCTTGAGTGCTGTGTCCTCTGATCCCACTACAGTCATTAGCTCATTATCAGCCAGCGCACCTAAAGCAGTCTCAGCTGGGATCTTTTCTCGAGCTGCAGCGAGCTTTCTCCTTGCTTCAGTCCAGAGCTGTTCATTTGTGTGTCCTAACACTGACAAAATTAACGCACCTTTTTCTTTGTAGTGTGGCTGGTCGTAAAAAAATGTATCGGTGTATTTTTCATTATTAGCATAAACTAGTTTTGGATCTCACATTACTGCCAGGGTATCGTCCTGCGTAGCCTATAGAGACGGATTTCGCACATTCAAAATCCAAGTCTTTTGCGATACGCATCGAACTCGGCTAGGCGACGATCTTGTCTCCCCCGTTGTTACAACATCTTCATTCCATCCGATTCGCACATCTTTGCTGCCAGCCCAAGAAAGAGTTTCCATTGGCAATTCTTCTGTTGCACTACCTTCGTGGTAAATGTAGTTTCAGCATTGTCCACTATCTAACATTGTGGAAATATAGTTTGCAGGGGTAAAAACGTTTCATTTCAAAATCTCATTCAGTCAAACTTTGTCTTGTAGGACCGAGAAGGTTACGTAGCTATTCTTGCTTATTGAGAGCAGACCACGTGAGCCCCAACAGCAGTGTCGCTCATCACTCAAAGAACTAAAGCATGTATCTGTCTCAGCATGGCAACAAGCGCAACCAATTCATCTCCATCCTTTGCCCACACGGTCTAAATGGGAGCCGCAGCACCAATGTTATGACTAATAACCTAATCACAATAGCCCAAGAATAGCATGACATATATCAGATTTATAAACCTCAACGAGAACGATGTCACTGTAACTGGTACCGTTAGGTTGACATTCAAAATCACATTTAGCTGCGACGAAGTAACTCAGGCAAACGCCAACGATATAATTGTAAGAACCTCGGTCGCGCCATCGTCAGAAAGATTACTGTAAAGCTTAATGGTAATGAAATGACATCATACATTAATGGCATCTATAAGGACTGAAAAAGAGAAGACTAGGGCATACAGGACACCAACGCAGCCGCTATACGAGTCGGTGCTGTCAACGCCGAACCTGGCACATCTATTGCAGCCGCGTTTGGAAACGTGTTCTTTGTGTTGCTCAACTTCGAGTTATTATATGATTACATGCCATTCTACATGACCGATCGTTCGGACCGCTTCAACTCTGAGCTTATATTTAAGGACTACGGCTACGTGATACAGAGCGCTAACACCAAGGCGGGCTATACTATCAGCAGAATGTTGTTGAAATTGTACATAGTCACTTACCCAAAGAATATAAGCACTTTTATGAATCAGTGGATGGTGAAAAAGGTGCTCCTGTATTCGAGAGTTCTGCGTAACGGAAAGAGGGTGTTATACAAAAGCGTTATTGTGTGAAATCTCAGACTGTTTAGGAATATTAAATGAACCAACTAAGTATCAAGCTCAACAATATGGTGGAATCGACACAAGAATCTCCAGAGGACCGATAACTGCGAGAATTGCTTGGAGAGCAAAAGGGTGACTAGGGTCACTAGGGTCAAAGGACGCGATATCAGCTCATCCTCTGTAACAAAGACAATGAAAACGCAAGGGAATGCAAACAAACAAGTACTTGCAATTGGCACCACAGTCCAGGCTGCTTCGCGCCTCTTCTACGACTACACTAGCTCGAACTGCGGAAACCTTTGCGACATTACACCTTTGGATGCATCTGTTAAACCACCATGCAAGTACCTATGCAAGCACATATGCAAATATCTTGTATTACACTGCAACCGGACCACTTTGACAGAAATAAAGCGTGTTTTTGCTATTGTGCTTCTTATACACAATAAATGAAAGATGTCTACTGCACAATAAACCAAAAACTTTCTTTCTATGATGTTGTTCTGGGTGACCTTGATATGGGATATACAATGATTACCAAACGTTTGTTAAGAATGAAACCAGTCTGCCTCGAGTACCTCGAGCTCGAGGACGCATCGAACGCAGTTATTATCATGGCCTTCTTCCTTTGGACATAATGCATTATAATTAAACAAGGCTTCATTCCTGCTAATAACAACACGGTTGAGGATATCTGTTATGCTCTGGACAATTGTTAATGCCCTCGCATTGTCTGGCTCAAGCAAAGTATTTTCTCAACAGAGAAAAGAGGAACAGACGAAGAACGCAACCGCTACGACAAGGCTATTTAAGAACTGCACAGGCAGAATACGAACGCAATATCAACGAGGGTCTCGATTATCTCAGTGACAGGAGGATGAACGGGCTTACCAATATGTTTGACTGATAACTGGTGGAACGCTGAACGGCGAAGAACCCAAGCTCTCTGTCTTCTGTACGCCTTCGCCTGAGAAGCACAATACGGGATAATTCTTATTGTTGGGGGCCACACCGTCGTGGGTTATGTTGCGTACAAGAACTTCTAGTATTAGCAATGTACGTTCAGGCATTTGTTTCTTTTTTATTGGCTCCGGCATTTTCTGCTGATAATATATCGCAACCGGGGTATTGGTCATGAAACACGATTTATGGAATGGCATAGGTGACGCTCTAAAGATATTATGTACTTTTCACAGACCTAAGGCGTAAGGTGAAGTTGTTTGAATTTGCATCATGCATAGTATGGAAATGTTTTTGATATTTGTTTTTATTAACCCCGTAATAGTTTGACCACTGGGTCGGGGAACCATCCCAAGATCACCTTACAATCAAATATTTCTGTTTATCAGATAATCTAGGGTTAAAAACTATAATCTACAAATAAAGAAAGCACAAACACACACGCATGTACATGTTACACAATCTAGGTGACATGGACTTTTTGATATTACAGTATTTTGTTCCTGTTTACCATCAAGTCAGATACAAGTTACAAGATCATTATTGAGGTCCATTTTTGAAGAAATTGATCCTCTTTTTTATTTACCTTAGCAGTTTATTTTTCAATGTTCTTGTGCATTGTAACTATTTATTTAAAAGCAAAAATAGAAGGATTTTTCATATTGAATCTGCAAGTATAAATGTAATATTTTTCCAAAATAAGCAGGAAATTACACAAACTCTCCAGTTGTTCACTTCCGAAGAATGTTTCTTTTTTTTGACAAATGTACAATATTTGGGCAAATAGGTGCAAAACTTCAATAACACGGTACCAAAACTGTGAAGTAATATTGCAATCATAAAGGTGATGCTCAATACTTTCATTGTCAGTCTTACATTTGTTGTCATCTAATATGTTAATTCGTTTCAGAAAATCATTAGTAGTGAGTATTCTATGGATTAATATAAAGTTAAAATAGATCAACTTGGTATCCATGGTACAGTATTTCGCCCGGCTCTAAACCTCAGACCACTCCTGACTACTTATATTTTTATTCAGTACTTGCATCCAAGTTTCTTGCTTAGCAGTGTGTTACCTTTGAGCTTTTTATTAAAGATCTTTGTAAACAAACTTGAGTGAATTTCGTTTTTGCAAGTTCATTATTTTATCCTCCTGCTTATCAAAATGATTATGTACTAAATGTTTTTTTTATGGCGTCTTTCCATGCTTTTAGAATTTTGGATATTAAGGAGAAGTATTTCAAGAAATCATCGCTTCTAGTTTTATTTTTTATTATTTCAAAACGTATTAAATTACCGTGATCATCTACTAGATCATTCAGAATTTCAAAACCTGCTTCTGTCTAGGATTTGTATTGATAGAACATTTTAGGGGGGATAAAATTTAAAATACTCATGGACAGATGCTCGTTAGGACTTTATGGTTCCTCTTTCCAATTAGATACTGCCAAAATTACATATCTCCTAAAACTGTTTTTAGTGAACTTACTAAATTCTTCTAATTTCCTTATCACTAAATTCCAAATATCCTTTTTATTTCTCAGTATAGTTGCACTGATTAAGTTCTGCCACGTTCCATTTTCCTTTTTGCAGCAATCTTTTTACCCACCTTAAGATACATACTGAATGAAAATATGTGTATCATATTTACTCCTCCTTCATTTTCTTGGGAAACTAGTATATCACGTTTTATTCTCTCTACTTTTCTTTCCACCCCATACAAACTTAAATAATGTGCGATTTAGTTCTGCTTCAACTTTTGCTGATGGGTTTGGAAGTGCTGAAAAACGATGCATGAATATTCGCAGAACAAGAGTTTTTACAACAATTACTTTACCAACTATTGACAGATGTCTTTGACTCCAGCTTGCCAGTATTCGTTTTGCCACTCTCTTTTAAACTGATGGTTAAATTAAACCATATGCACAAAACGAAACAGTAGATCCCATCCTAACACCGCGAAACGTGACTAATTCCCGGTCTTAACACTCACTTAGGCGACAACCCCCATCCTGATTGCGGCAGTTTGGTAAACCGCGCGATGCATTTGTGGAGCTTGTTCTTGTCGAATGGTACATAGCAGACGCACTCACTGTTAGCATATATCAAAGGAAAGTTTGCACAGCTACACTTGAGCTTCCAAAACAAAAAAGCGCAGTGAACATTTTGCGCATAGATTAGACACTTGTGGCGATATAATAGACCCTGCGAAGTTACTGAAAGGGTACAGCAGCAGTAAAAAGAACTAACGGAAGCCGTTGAAGTCTCGCAAGATTTGCTCATGGCATCGCATTAAAATCAGGCTGTTTTGATAGATTTACCTAGAAGCACTACGCAGAATTCCGGTGCTTCAAAGAGGTGTACCAGGACAATCTATTCTTTCTGCCGAACGACAAGGTTGGAAGAAATGCTTGCTCGTATGCACTGACAGTGGTTGATGTCGTCAGACGTTCCTAAAATGCTGATCTCTTGTCTACATGGGAGCTTCCAGTTTTGCTGACGCTTAGTCACATATATAAAAGCTGGGTCCGCTAAAATGGTCAAAGCCACTTCAGGTTGACTCTGGCCTGGATTTCATGTAAGTAAATACACAGCACTTGGCCATACAGAACGCACAGATGACGAGGGGAGAAACCAGCGTCACCGCGTGAAGAGTTTAACAGTAATCTTGCCAAGTGGCTTGTGAGCACGGTTACTGACAGATTTTTTTTCCCAGCCAGAATGGCAAGCTCTACTACTAAACATAGCACTACGTGGGTTGGGAGGTTTCCTGCATTGTTGTTACCTTAAACGGCTTGGTAACTTGACTTAGTGGCAAAAACCTTGATGTGGCAACTATACACACCGGAAGAGCTGCTACCGATCCTGTGTGGTCATTAAAGGTTTCTTTGTTGATGGCGCCTTGTTTAGAGCCGCTGTAAGTGAAATAACCAATAAATTCTAAGGACTTTGCCAATCCAGAAATTATTCGAGCTTGCGACGGTTGGATGTTCGTTCTCAGTTCCTTGCAATGAAACTTGTTCAATTAAAGGTGCATTCTCTATTTTAGACTTTTCAATTCCTCCTTCTTGACGTGGTAGTTCTCATCCACCTCTTCGCAGTAGTCAAAGTGACCTTTCAGCCAACAATGCGAGGGGTCTCAATAGATTTCTGGAGCCTGGCCCTGATCCCTGCATAAAAAACACGGACTCCTATTTCTCTGAGCCAATCAAGTAACGATTAGAGGATGCAGATCTAGGCGCAAATAATTATCTACAAGAAATGCATCATCCGTGCTGGTTCGGATAACCATTCCAGTGGAAGAAACAATAAAAAAATATCCCTGTCGCGCATTTCCTTTGCTTTTACGTCCGCTATATATGGTTATCGCGCGGAAGGCTTCTCCAGAGCCTACACTTCCAAAAAGATATGAAATCCTCTTCATAGTCAGCAGATCTCTCGCTTTGGGAACCTCAGATGTCTGCTCGCTTGTATGCTGAAAATATTCTGGCTTGGAAGTATATGAGATGCTGTATTTGACGTTGCATTAGTCAAGGAGAACACAGTCAAGGCAGACAATCTGAACAACATAATAAGTATCCACACCACCCAACCTGTCTAAATGCTTGGGTTATTGCAAATGAAATATGTTGGGAGTCTAACACCATTGGTGGGGAATCTCTTCAGCATGCTGATAAGCATTACACTTGAGAGCTTGTACTGTAGCTATAACTCGTCGTAGCACGTGATCACGCTTCCCAGCGGAGCATTGTTGTAACCAACTAATAAGCCAGGTGTATACCAAATTGTCCAGCTCTCCCTGGTCATAGACCGGACTTTAACTCATCTGTTTACAATCATTCCTGCTGCCTGCGGTGAACCTTTCAATAATGATCCGGCCCATTTCCTTGTTTTCTGGCAGTCAGACCTTTGTATACTAATTGTAAGAGACGATAGCCGCAGCCTCTTAGTAATGCTCGATCACTGTGCAATCAAGCGTGAATCTCAGAAAGCTTTCAGTGTCCAAACTCCTTTTTCCTTGCATCCTCTTCTTCACTCGGCTTGCTGAGTTGGTGTCCAAGCCAAAAAGAATGACTGGGTGAAAACTTGGAGAAATCTTTCCAAGACCTTACCATGGCGAAATTTTTCCAAGACCTTACCTTGGCAAATTCAGTTAAATCCCTCGAAGGAAGGACTCCATTGACAGTCACACTGGTCAAGTCATGCTGCAATGACAAAATCGATATAAGCACTTTCAACATTCCCCCATGCACAGAAAATAGACCGGGTAACGAGCAGCCATGTCGAGGATTACAACACCTTGCACGTTGTAGCCATCGGGATGATTAAAAATCCTCTCCTACCTCCTTGACTCAATTCAACACATGCGCGCTGAAGATCCTTCAGCAGAGATGAAAGAGTAAGCTTGCAGCCATTCCGTTCTCTGGTTGATGCAGAGGATTCGCCAAAGACTTCGACTGATAATTCTTTGGTGGATTCCAACGAATATTTGTACTTGAGACACTCATTGACGATCTGCTCATGATTCTTCTATGACCCGCACAGTCATCGGTTAATTTTTTTGTCGCTTTGCTAATCGCCTCCCAGATATCGCCCTCGTAAAATTCCTCCACTGAGCGAAGTAGAGGTCCCATGGCCAGGAGTAGTCGTTGGGGACTATCAGCTCGAGGTTTGTCCACCCTGAAGCGCAGTACTTTAAGCTATTGTAAATATCGATATCTGCGATATCTTTCAGAACTATCCATCATTTGAGGAGACATTCCAACCAAGTTATGCCCTCGATATTTGTCCGCCACCACGCACACCCCCGGCATGGACGTGATCTTCCTATCATGTCATCGAGCTTAGCCTTGATTCTGTTAAATCGTCAACCTTTGGTACGTTTTGTAAATTATTCCACCAACCTCTATGCTTCCAATCTTCATCGATTATAGATTTTCCGTTTCGGCGTCTCGGACTTCGTAAACGTTGTCGACCACAGTGTTACTGGATCTTTTGTCGATGCTTACGAAAACTCCTGGCTTGGTCTCGCTCTTTGCCATCTCTTTTCCTCCCGGTTTAGTTGTAAAAGCTTGACCGTTATACGCCATTTGCCAGGGCCTTGTGATTAAGACATCTTTTTCGTATGAAGCATTCATCCGCTCCTAAAAGTTCCAAAGTTCTAGCCGAACGTGACTCGCTCATCTGGCTTTTCAGTACCGTGCTCTGTACCCTTCTCTCCCACACCGCGCGCAACCAATGTATTCCCCACAAAATACTTCTGGAGGGAGAACAACTTACAACCACTTTAGGGTAGCCTGGATTTTCGACCAAATTATTGCGTTTTCGGGTGGAGCAAGCAAGCTGTTGTATGCTCCCGCAACAGCCATCATTATTCAATCATAAGACGGTCGATGAGATCTTGCATGACCCGGACAATCTCATCCCTGCTGACGTCGATGGACCGTAGGCGTGCCTGGCTTGTAATGGTATCAACATTGACTGAAGGTGCCGGATTGATCCAGGGCTACGAAACATGCACACACAGCAAGACATGCTTGGTTTGCAAAACAAGAACGTGAAGGCTATACTCCACTTCTACGGCAATAATCCTGGGTTCAGCCTCTACCAGCAAAGACAAGCGACCAGCTCAGTGACAAATGACCTCACTCCAGCAAAGAAGAAGACACCGTTATCCTTGTTGATTATTTCAATGACACCGTGAAAGCTCTTGATCATGAAGAAAACGGCAAAATAGTGGTATGCGCTACCAGAAAGGGGGTCGGGGATCTTATTCGCGAGCTGTATCGTGATCGGCACTAAATCGAGGTCGGCAGTTCTGTCGACTGCAACAGTGTCTAGGACAGCTTCCATACTCAGGTAGATAGAGAGCTCTCTCGAGACCAGTACGTTCTACTTGGCAAGACAGTGACGACCGCAAGAAGTGGATAGAAAAGTGCTACCATTATGTCATAGCATGGGTAGAAAATGGTCTCAAACAAAGTGACCCGCTGATTTGCGTCCTCACACAACAGCCAAGACGTACTTGTCCTCTTTGGTCGCAACTACCAATTTCGCGCTGTGGACTACCTGTTCCCCAGGATCAATTGCCCACATAAACGCAAGGTACCAATGTTTTTGGTGTTTACTACAGAATTGTATTTGTTTAGGTCTATAACAGTTTTAACAAACATCACATACATCATAGATTTGTTTGGTTCAGATAAGCATATTCTTTTACGCCGCAAAACATCCATTTGGACCTTGTTGGTTGTCAAGGACAGTATATCTATCAGAGCAGCACATTGTGGTGTTGGTCTAAAATAGCAGTACGCGCAACGTTTCGAAGTATGGACATTCGCACCGACAAGGCCATTGCCCCGCACCTGCTCTTCGATAACGCCTACTGGAGAAGTCTAGACCCCGACGTCTCCTGTGTTGATTACTTGGGAAGCCACAGAGACGACATATACCTCCACAATCAAAGAGGGCTGCAGACTATTTTTGACTATGTCTTTGCTCACATGGAACGCAAAGATGTGATGTACACAGACTGGCGCGTGTCCTGCACCACTGGGGACGGAAGGCGCAGGCAACTAGATCTATGTATCATTTTACGAATGTATGGGTAGAAAGACATTATATCCATCGCGGATATTTGCTAACAAACAACGTGCACGCCATCAGAAAAAATACTGCTATTTGCTATTCTACTACACCGCGTTGCCATTCCTTGGGGATGTGTGCGTCATCGATGTCTGGCAGATGCAGTTTGCAATTGCTGATGGATATTGTGGACACCTTGCAACCTGTCTCTACATCACATTGTATGTTCGACTCTGATGTCACCGAATTTCGATGTGAGCTGGAAGAAGATCGATCGGAGGCGGGGCGGTGTAGACTTGTCCCAAAAGCTTGTTGGCGGCATGGATGGTCTTTTTTCTTCTTCGGGCCTTTATTGTAGCACTGGAGTGTTTATATGTCCACACCATCGTCAACCCGGAGGATAACGAACAGAAAGATAGGGCAGGCATGAGTACCAATGATGGTTGCGATCTAAAGTAATTCCCTTTTCCATTGCTTGTTGTCGATGTTGACCTTTCTTGGCCGGATTCAAATACATGCTATATCGCCTGTGATTAGAACCAGTCGAGTTCCTTTACAATGTCTTTCCATTACTGGACGGACGGCTGCACTAGAAAGAGACCCTCCTCATCTGGGAGGTCGACTGACTTGGCAATGTCCAGAGCTTCTTGGATAACCGTGTTGCATGTGTTCGCCGACAACACCACAGCAATGCAAAAAGCGTGTAGAGATATAACTGTGCGGGTATGTCCTCTCGCCTTGACATCTGGGTGGAGAAGGGTTTTGGAAAAAATGTTTGGCATCGTGCATCAGAATGGGGATGTTCGAACGATAGCACAAACGTGGCTGCCAACGGGTCGGTGTTAGCGACGATAAAATGCGCGACGGCTTCCAACGCGTGGGCAAGGTCGACCCATTTACACATCCACTGGGAGACAACGAAGTAATCCACAAGAACGTTGCGGTTTAACGCTTCGTATGTAGTCGATTGAGTTGATACCGTAGCCATCGGGTAGGAGAAGCTTCTCGTACGTTGGAAGTGCCTCATACAGGTTCTGACATGTTGAGCTTTGCAACAGATCAATCCACTAATTGTCCAAGTGGCTTGCATATGGCTTGTAGGGGAGTACCGCTTGCACAAGGTCTGATAGGCCTTGACTTATATGTCGGCCTTGACGAGGCGTATGGGCGCAAGGATCATGCTGTACGCGTAGCAGTTACACAGTACAGGTGGACAGCAATGTCCTGGTAAGCGTGGATGTCTATACTTCGAAACTTTGTGCGCACTGTCATGATTTACTAACACTATTGTGTGCTACTCGTATAGATCTATTGACCTTTGTATACTAGACCCTCTAAAGGGTTCTTCTGGACTGCATAAAGATATGCCTATTGGGATCAAACCGGTCAAGCATGTCAATGGTCGTTGTAAAAATGGCTGCCGGGACCTTAGTATAACTAACATAAAAGGTATGAGAGTAAGCCTTAGGGATGCTCCACTCTGACCCCATGGATCACTAGCAAAAATTGGATCATCATATAGGAATATCATATGTCTGTTAAAGCACTATTCTATTACCATGGCAGAATATAACCTTAATGGTGCGTTTTGCATCAAGGAATCAGTCCAAACTTCGAATCGTACATCTTATTAAAGTTACTAAAAACTCTAACATTGAACAAACTCTTTTTGAAATTCAACTTTGTGTAACCTTTTCGTTTGTGTACTATTACAGCTGTACCGTTTGAATGTTTGTTAGAGTGAAACTAATCAGTTTTTCAAAACAAAGGAAAACATTCTCGCATAGGTTATACAAGAAATAATGATCTACCATTTGTTCTTTTGAAATGAAACAAGAAAAGATAGTAAAAATATGAAGTAGTTTCCCGAAGAAAAGGAGGAGGAAGAGAGAAAAAAGTAGAGGGTGAGGATGTTTTCTGTAACAAATTATTGGTTAGACTCTTGAAATATTGGCATCAATAAATTCGAATCAGAACGGACGTCCGTATTACTGGACGAAAGTCGGAGCGGATGCTCGTATTACTAGATGAAAGTCGGAACTGATCTACGTATTTTTGGATAAAATATAAATTTGGTGCGCCTACTTCAATGTAAACGTGTCAGTGGTGATTACGAAAAAATACTGATGTATGAGGTGACGAATATGGATGTAAGGGACAAGTAAACAAAACCATAAATCCTGATCACTACATACTTATGTAATTATTGCGTCTCGTTGTAGCCACATATTACAATATCATTAGGAAGACAAAAATACTGAAACTTTCGTGTGGTTTCGTCTAATCCATCATTTCGTTTCTTAGAAACAAAACTTTACGAACAATGGGAACATTCATATCAAGTCATCTTAGCTATTCATCGCTGTAGGGGAACAGGTTATTCGAAAAAGTTTACATCGTGTGGACAAAGCTGTTTGTTTTTATTCTGATGGGTACGAATTGCAGATGAGATTACGTTTAGAGAAAATCCCAGTATAATTCAATGTATAAATACTACATCCAAAACTAATTATGAACTTTTGACATGGAATGCAATGTGAAATATAGACATGGAATACCATGCAAAACATAGAGATGGGATATAACCCAGAAAATGTGTGTGGATTTATATACTAGTATTCTTATTCGTTCTTTGTTTTCTACGATTAAATAACAAATTAAAAATTCATCACTTAAAATACAGATTACAAAGCAAACAAAACAAACATGCCAACAAAAAAGTCTAACTCACTGTTAACTGTCAGTCAGAACACTGGTATTACCTGAAATGGTATAAGCATCAATACAGTTTCAAGAATTTAACTGAATGTGTGATTAAACGTTTTTGGGAATACCAAAATGGTAACATAACACATAATATACTAGTCTTTCTCATATAAGATTACGATTTCTGTAGACATAAATGTACAAACTTGACCATTGAGCAAAGTTTTATGACGTTTGCTTCCAAATATCCAAGTTGATAAGCAGTTACATATTGCGCGCTTTCGTTGCAATACAACTGTTGTAGTTAGAGAGTCACAAGGAACACATGTTGACCTGGTACCTCAGCATATGTATTGTGTTTTCCTGTGCTAATTGGGTTTTAAACTTCATGAAACATAGTTGGAAACATGCAATTAATGTCAACTGAAATGTTTTTCGTATTTCATAACATTTGTACAAAAACAATAAGTTCTATAAAAGTGGCTGGTTTCCTAACCAAAATCAATTGTTTTTGTTTTAAATATTGAAGAAGGTAGTACATTATACACTGATAGTGTTCTCTTGCAGACGAGGCCCGGCCCTAGGGCAAGACGAACGAGGCAACCGCCTTGGGCCCCGCGCTAACTCGCAATGCAATGTGTTTGCTTGGGGCCCCGCGCTCATCGTTTGCTGCATTGGGCCCCGCACATCCTAGGGCCGGGCCTGCTGCAGACCATAGCATTGTTTAAAACAATATTTATATAAAAGCCAAAGCTCCCTTCTACAGTAGCTATACCTTAATGTTTCGGAGGACATGCAGCCACCAGCAATTCTCCGTATCCAACGAGTCGCATCTCGATAACATTTAGGTGTTCAGTGTAACGTAGCAACAGGAGATCTACCCATATTATAGATACATTTAAAAATCTTAGACAACATGATGATATGTAAGAAATTATCCGCCCACAGTATGATCTTAAAATTTGTATAAACATGTTACACATACCTATAAACTTCAGTACTATAGCCTTTAAAACATGCCTCGGACGAAGACAAGGTATCGAAGTGTGCAGGCTTCTAATGCTGAACCCGACCTAATCTTCTGTATTCGTTGGGCATGGTCTTTTATTGAGGTAATCCAGCTCTGATCTGAATATTAATGGTTCTTCAGACATTTTCAATTATATTAAATGTCAGGAGACAGTGATGGCCAATTCAATCAAGGGATAATATTTTTTTTAGTTTTCACTCCACCACGATAAGATGTATGACAACGTACGATGTCAACTTCAAAATCCAGTCTCCTTGCGGAAAAGTCTTGATAATAACAGGCCATAGGTTTTTATCCTGGGTTTCATCATACATTTCTGAATTCATATTACCTTCTATATCGATAGTTGTTCCTGCTAATCGTAATGATGTAACCGCAAAACATCTGTGATATTCCTAGTCCATGACACAATCCAAAGCAAGCGGTTCAACAAACTTTACCACCTGTTCTCTAAACATATCCATGCAAATCCTGTTCTGTAATATCATCGGTCTCATCAGCAAATATAACTGTTTTCCACTGCAGATCAACATTATGTTTTCCTTATCGACAGCTGAAATGGTGAGCACCTTACTGACTAGTCTCCTGTTGTTGCAAAAGTCATTCAATCTTCTGCAGACAGTTCGAGTTGAAATTGGGACTGGAAATGATGAATTAAAAATGTTTGTAAAATCGGCAAAACTTCTCCCACTTATCAATACCAGCCTCGAAATGTGAGCATCCCGATCACCTGTCAGAGTATTTCTTCCTCTTCGCCATTTATTTTACACCGATCCTCTTCAACGATAGAGCATCAAAAACTTTGTAACTGGTGAATAATTTACTGTCATAACTATTGTAATTTTCATTACAGGCGATGTCACCTCTGTCCACGTGGGTTCGAGTCTTGGACTAGGCCAATGTTGGTATCTGAGAAATCTTGCCGGTAGCTTCCCATGGGAGCGTGGTCCTTCTCGGCATTTTCCTGGGTTCTTCCTTCACCAGTTAATCTGGCCGCCATGTATAGCCTATCATGTGCTGAAAATAGCATTAAACCCACCAAACCATCACCCTTAGCGAATAACATGTGCTGAAAATAGCATTAAACCCACCAAACCATCACCCTTAGCGAATAACAGTCCTTTCGCAGTTGTACGAGTATTTTGGCGCTCACTTTACATTTCTGCATTTCTTTAGCTCCATGAGTTAATGATTTTGAAGACAATACGACAGGAAATAAACGTGCGTACAAGGTCGTACAATGACCTAATTCACCGCCGAAAATATAGTCTGTTTCCAAGTTTGTCCGAAGTGTTATTATATAACATTCCATAACGATGTCGTTCTTGGTGCTTCCATATCTTTTGTGATGATGTGATATCATCCAAGGTGTTGACATATATCTGGCTACTTGGTTTCAGCGTGCTTATTTTGGTTTGGCATTATTAGTTATTGTAATTCTGCACATGATAATGAATGTACGGCAAACGAGTATCTTACACGCTTAAATACGTGTAGGTGACGTAAGAAACGGGCTAATGAATGAGGTAAGGTACACTAGATCCTAAATCAAACTCGTATTAATTACTAACTTCTACCATTATCTAAAATTCTTGAATGAACAAATGACCATAAAGATTTACCTCTGACCCATTTCAACGCATTGTGAACAGCAAATTCTCTTTAGAAACGTTTTGTTTTACAAAATAATTTTAAAAGAAATCTAGCTTGGTTCGATTGTCCAAGTCGTTTCTTAAAATTTGGTTAAAACTGATTTAATATAAACATAATGACAATTATAAAATGTTTGGTTTTATAAATTATTTATTTGCAAGCAGCAGATCATAGGACAAAATGTTACTCGTACTTAGAAGCTCTTGCAGGTAGAATTTAACTTTATTAAAGTCCATTTTATTCTCTGTCAATGTGTATTCGATTAGCAGTAGGGTCATTTTTTTGATCTTTAATTGTACGTATATTCAGCAATTAAAATGTCTTTAATTTGTATGGTACAGATTAAGAATAAACAAATGTAACGATTACGTTCCATTAGGAATCTGTGAATTGTGGAAAAGTAAATGAAGCATGTGAAGACAAACTTATCAATTTGACTCCTGGTAATTTTATCCAACTGAATTTCAACAGATTGTGATTATATATGAAATAAATATTGTCTCTATAATACTTTTAAAATCGATCTAATCGTCATTGTGCATTTTAATATTTATGTTATGAATTTTGCCCAGTGAGAGTAAGTACATGTCGAAGTGAAGCACAATAAAAGTAATTACATGTCAGATGAAGCCCATAAAAGTAGTCTTTCCGAGAAGGATATATCAGACATTGTATGTATAAGTAGTATAGTTACGTACCTATTACTGGAGGAGTCACAGCACAAATTAACCATTGTAGTCGCAAAGAAAATAATTCATATTTTTCTGTTATGTTTCCAATTTACTGTCTAACCAGCGACGAGTGTCACTTATACTGCACACATAAACGGAATTAACCTAACATTAAAAAAAATGTTTATTAAGTTCATCCTTTGCGCGGAGGATGAGAAAGCAAACAGTGAATCATAAGATGAATACGTTAACTGGCTCATATGTGAAGAAAGCGATGCCGAAACTATAACATTTTAGTTTTTCTTTACAAATGTAGAAACATCATATGTCGACAAGATTTCTTTCTTAGAAATTTACCTACCGTACACATTGATTAAACATGGTTGCATAGCTTTGGATTAATTTGAAAAGTCATTTGAATGGAAACAAAACTTGATTGAATACTTTTTCTTTTATGTTTATTTAACCTTAAGGTGTTTCTAGGGCACTCTAGGGCACATATAAGTTGTTTAATTCTTATAGTCTCATTGGACTATGTTGATTTATTCAGGAACTGGCACCATCGCTAGAGTAACGCTCAGTCTGTCAAGGACAACACCCAGTCTGTCAATGACAACACTCAGTCTGTCAAGGACAACACTCAGTCTGTCAAGGACAACACCCAGTCTGTCAAGGACAACACACAGTCTGTCAAGGACAACACCCAGTCTGTCAAGGACATCACTGACGAACTCAGATATGTCATGAACATTTTCTATAACAACGAATTTGAGTTGTCCATTCAACATTTTATATAGCAATGAATTTGAGCTGTCCATTCAATATTTTCTGTAGCAACGAATGGGAATTGTCCATGCAACATTTTCTATAGCAAGGAAGCTGAGATGTCCGTTCAACCTTTTCTATAGCAACGAATCGGAACTATCCATTCAACATTTTCTACAGCAAGGAATCTGAGTTGCCCATTCAGCATTTTCTATAATAACCAATCTGATTTGTCCATTCAACAATTTCTGTATTAACTAATATGAGTTGCCCATTTAACATTTTCTGTATTAACCAATCTGAGTTGTCCATTCAACATTTTAACAATGAATTTCAAGATGACACCGATCGATATAATCAGGTATAAACTGGAGTTTCTCATCTTGTCGATTTAGTATATTCTAAAGCTTTCTCTCTGCAGGCATTCAATTATAAAATTCTGACATTTGGAAGTCGAGATACAAATGAGTTTATGACACATTTTGATTCCGAAATATCTATGAAAATGTCAAGCCAGCTAATGCCTCGGCATTTGTGAATACCCGTAAATGGCCCACTGATTTCATGCTTCTCATATTTCACCTTAGGTATACATAGCTTACATATGCTGTCTCCATACCTATTGACTGAGGAACAGTGGCACCACTTATAACTTTTGATGGCATGTTACTTCGAAGGTAACAACCTAGTAGTTGTTGTTGTTGTTGGGTTTAACGCCATATTTCAGCACACGATAGGCTCTGCATGGCGGCCAGTATTAATGTGGAGGAAGAACCCGGGCAAACCCCGGGAAGAACCACCGACCCACGAGAAGCTACTGGTGAGCTTTCTCACATACCCACGTTAGCCGAATCCTAGACTAGAACCCACGCAGACAGAGGTGAGATGACAGTGATCCGTAACGGAGAGCGCTTTAGACCACTCGGCCACTCGGGGCCCCCAACCTAACAGTAGATTTTGTCCTTAAATTGTAACATCTGCTTAATTTTTAAACTTTTATGTTTCAAAATTTACCAGTAGTGAATAAAATTGGTATTCAGGCATGACTAATTGATTAACATTGTTTAATTCAGATCAAACATATCAAGGGACATGCATTTTTCGATGAATATGGTAAGCGAGTAGTTGTCGCGACAAAACTCAGTTTTGTCAGGTATTGCATCACATGACCCTCTTGTTAGACCGCTGTCTTGGAAAATAAATTGAACTCTGGGAGTATGCATCAGTGTCACTACTAATGTGCAAAAACAAAATGTATTAAATAGGTACAACTTTTTTCGACTCTTGAAGGTTTCACTACACTAACTGATCTTATCAGCTTTTACTGCATCATAATTTAGTCCTTATAAAATAATTGTTTTATCTTATTTTTCCTGGAGAGGTGTTAACTAGTAAAATCCTAAACAGAAAAAATACTTATGTTCAGTCTCTTGGCTTTTGCCCATAATGACAAAAGCATATGGGATTCGACCGATTCCGGAAATGTCACTTGCACTATAATTCCAGTGCCTTTTTAAATATGCGATTATTTTCAGAAAATGCAACATGCCCTCTATTATTTTTGGACATATTGTCCAAATCAGTGCCTACCAAAAGTAAAATAGGATGAGTGCATCTGAATTCAATAGCTAATGCACTGGATGTAGAAGAATGAAATAAAATATGGTACAACTTTCATATAGAATAGTGATGCCTAGGAAAGAACTACATTGGAAATGACAAGAAATCTGTATTATCGATTCCTCCTCAAGCTGTGTAGCTTCCCATAACGATTTAAAATATTATTATAAGCGTGTTCTTTGCTGCGTCCAGCATTTGAAACGATTGTCTTACCACCTAAATGTTCCCAGATAGTCCAGTGTGGCTTTGTTTAATTTCCTGAAAGCCCCTGTGTTGTGGTCTAAAAATGGTATTATTTGTACTAAGTAACGTTTGTTACTTACGAGACTAGTTTTACCTAAATTGTAAATGCGCAGTGTCCACATGATTGTCTAGTTGCTTTACTGCGTTGAGGAGTTTTCTATCCTATGAAAAAATGGCAATATATATGCCACATCAAAATGTTAAGATGAATATGCATATTAATTATCAATTCATTTATTTATCTATGCACGACTAACTTTAATGAAGACGATAATTTAGGAGACTTCCTTATTTTTACAAACTTAATATTGACGAACGAAGTTGAATACCGCAAACTTATCAGCGTCTTTTGTTGATTTATGGTGTGGTGTTTACAGCATGGCAACACCATTAGGTTATTTACTGTCGAACCAGCAATTGGACTAAAGTGTTTTGCCTAAGAACACATCACGATAGCCCGCCCAGGCCGGTCTGATGACAGGATTCAAACGTTTGTTTCACGAGTTAGCACTCTCATCACTCAGGCACCTCAATGTCTGTTTCATATTGCCAAGTCTGCAGAGAACAGTTTGATGAAACTTGATTCGTCTTGATGAAACACCATTTGCATAATAGAGCAAAGTCCTGAGGGTGACATAACCATACATTTCTTTAGGGTCTGTAACTATATTTTCTTCTTCTTTTACACCTTTAAATCAATATTAGAACGAAAAATCGTTTCGTCCTTACCAGTAGTGAGTATCGTTGCGCGTCGAAAACTTGTGTTCGTAGAAACGACATCGAAATATTTCATAGGTGCATGTTTCCACCCTTTAAACTCCAAAATGGAGATATCATTTTGTTCGTTAGTACCTGTCCTAATTAGAATGCCAATATCATACGTCGGTAACTAGTAAATCTGTGTCTCCTGATTCGTTAGCCACTGACATCATTGGCTCAACAGTGGCGTCATTCCCATACCAGATAATCTGAAAACTTCTTCCTGAACTACTGTGATTGGTCTGTCGCTTCACATCAATGCGGTGTATCATTTGGAGAAAAAAAAAATATACGGAGATTCTGTACTTTCACTAAAGATGGAGGATGATAGGTCTTTTGGGGTTTCAAGAGGTCTGGTAGTGTGGCGCAGTTGTCACCTAAATCATTCAGCTGTTCACTGTTAAAACAGGTTTACGCCATATTTCAATGCAAATTTACCTGCAGGTTTTCCAGGACATTATACGTGTTTAGTTTGCTAGATGAGATAATCGTGTGGCAACGTATATCTTGATATTGATAATATTTTCTCTAATTTAGTTTCCTTTCATGACTAGATAACATTCTGAGATTCCGGACAATTTCCTGCTTCTCTTTATTTCGATATTTCCTTCTGATACAATTCCGAACATAAAATACATGGATAATAATTTCAGAAATATTCATAAAGGCCTTAATTTCGTTAATTTCGTGAGAAATTAATAATAAAAAGTATTGTAGATTGGATGTAAAGGTAAAAAACGTGACCCAATGAAATTTGTATCCCCATAAAATATTGATTATTTACAAACCACCCCTCCCCTCCAATCCTGAAAAGTTCTGATAGATTTAGTACTTAGTTTTCAGTAGGACTTTTTTCGCTGAGTCGTGCAAAAATATTCAAAGCTTCCACTGTATATTTAAGCACTTGCAAATATAACAATTGATTCACGGAATTTTAGTAGTGGTGCAAGTTTTATATGGAATTTTTTTGCAGTTTGAAGTCCTATTTTGGGTCCAAGCTGTGTACAAATATGTTCATTGAAATATTTTTGTCTGAGTGAAACATTTATTGTGATTTTAAAGGTCCGGCTACCTACCTGGGGAAGTTATCTAGATTCTGTGATTTTTGTACATTTGTGGTTAAGATATCCGTATACTGCTGCTGCTACTACTACTGCTACTACGACTACTACTACTACTACTGCATCCTTTATTTATCGTGGGTGAAGTAATTAGTAATTCACGATTTCATTTATTTTTAATTTTCATATTCCTTCGTTCCAATCATTTGTACTGAAATGCAAGCCCTTCGACAGTTGGCAAACAGAAAGAGAGAGAGAAAAAAAGAAGAAAAAAAGACAAACAAACACAAAAACAAAGCCCCCAACTGAATTCGTTATTCACTTTGGCGACAAGGATGTGATTAAAGTTTTTGTTATTTACTGTGAAACTCAGACACAGTTTACGTCGCATGACCTTCGCTCGGTTATTATTATTATTATTAGTAGTAGTAGTAGCAGCAGCAGCGACAGCAACAGTGAGTGATAAGGACGAGAAAGGTTGATTCCATTCCAAACAAGCCAATATATTTATGCGCGTTTCACCCTTTTTCACTCTGTCGCTTCGTCTCTCTTTTTGTCTTTCTCACTCTCCTGGTTACTCAAGTGGATATATGTACACCTATATAATCTGTTAATTTTAAAAATGTTAAACAACTATCAAAGATAAAGAAATACCCGCTGGTTGACTTTTAATATTCTTTACATTTTATCAGTAAAACATTGTTTTTCCGCATGTAGAACAAGTGTAATCAATTACCCCCTAAATCTTGAATAGGGATGAAGCTGCCATATTTCATTAACAGCTGTTCCAGTAACTAGGTCAAAGTGGTAGCTAAATGACGCCTTAGTCTGAAAACCTCATTAAATGACACGAGAAATATTGATGGTAATTGTCACCAGATTTTGAGAAATGACATGCTTTTGTAGATGAAAAATGAAGAGTCGAAAAATTAGTGACAAATAAATAATGATACCTTTTCTTAAGAGTTGCCTCATATCAGACACGTACACTAAAAAAACAACAACAACTGAAGCAGTAATACCTCTAAAAGTGTTAAATGTATACTGAAAATAACTTACCTGAAATTCTTCGTCTTGTTACTTTGGTGTCTGTGTGCTTATAGGCGGATCATAGGGTGCGTTGACATTAATTCATTTGATATAATACTCGTGTTTGTTTCTAGACAGTATCGTTCCTCTTTATTGCTTTCCTCTGCCTCGGGGAAAAATATATACATTGGCTATCACTTCGTTCGTCATAGGCAATCAGCGGCTGTTTGTTTGGAAAAAATAAACATGATTTATGTGAACAGCAAATTAAACCAATTGGTCTCAATTCATTTGTCACAAATTACGTGATTTCTATTTATAGTAATGCGCGTGATTTATTTACAATTTTCATGTTATGAAAACATAAGTAATTCGACTTTATTCAATCAATCAGTGAAGCAAGCAAACGCTGTATGTATGTATGTATGTATGTATGTATGTATGTATGTATGTATGTATGTATGTATATATGTATGTATATATGAATCAATGTTGTTTTATCAACGTTTCGGATCTAGAAAGTTTTTGTGTTCTAAAATCAAATAAAACCGATTCATACTCTATCACATGTTCCTCTGAAATAAGAATATGCTTGTATTTCGTTGGAGAATGAACTTTTAACTGTAGCTAATAAAACAATAAAACAAGACATTTGATAAGACGATGCATATTTGCCTGATACTGTACCTAGCAAGCAAAGTCGAACTTTTCGACAAGCTGCAGTAACGTAACGTGGCGTATATAGAATTACTCAGATTATGATATATTCAGCAGTGGTGTAGTGTGGCGTATATGGAATTACTCAAATTATGATATATTCAGCAGTGGCGTAGTGTGGCGTATATAGAATTACTCAGATTATAATATATTCAGCAGTTACGAAGTGTTGCGTATATGGAATTACTCAGATTATGATATATTCAGCAGTGGCGTAATGTAGCGTATATGGAATTACTCAGATTATTTATTAAGCAGTGGCGTAGTGTGACGTATAAGTAATTACTCAGATTATGATATATTCAGGAGTGGTGTGGTGTGGCTTATATGGAATTAAGCAGATTATGATGTACAATGATAAGGAGCTAGGTCTGATGATTCTAAGCGAAAAAGTACACTAAAAAATCCCATGTAATGTCACCTTAAAGTGTACATATATTACGGTCACCTTATGGGTTACGTGTCACATCTCGCGAAAATCACCACTTGCCTGTCACATTTCACTAAAATTGCCAGGTAAGATCACCTTACGTTTTACCCTTCAAATATCACGAAGTTTACCTGGCACATTTCACGAAAATCACAACGTACTATCAGCTTGCGGTTTACCTGTCACATCACGAAGTTCGCCTGTCACATCTCACGAAAATCACCACTTACGATCACCTTACAAGTCACCTGTCAGTCACATATCACGAAAATCACCACGTAAGGCCACCTTACGTTTGTCCTGTCACATTTCAGTAAAAATCACCAGGTAAGGGCACCTTACGTTTTACCTGCCAAATATCACGACGCTTACCTGTCACATCTCAGGAAAATCACAACGTAAGGTCACCTTAAGGGTTACCTGTCACAACTCACGTTCTGGTCAGAGTGTTATAGAAATGACCAACACCGTGCGACTCTCTGCGCTCATTTAGGCACTAATAACTGAATAGTAGCAATCCAACGTTGGTTTGAAAACAATACTTCGATTATGTTACTAATTACTGAACAGTATTAATTTGTTTCTAAAACATATACGACAATAAAAGTCTATATGATTTGTGGAACATTTACATTTGTGGCAGTAAATCTGCAATTTTTTTTGTCCACAGTGATGGCGACATTGTGCCGTCATTAAACATATTGCAATATAAAGATTCCCGAAATTACAATTTTTAATTTACAATCTTTGGAAAAAGTTATCTTCTTCTGTTAAAAAGGGAATGCTAATCTTTTTTGTTAGATACTTTTAATTTATTTTTATACATTATAATTAAGGATAGAGTTGTTTTTGGTGTGTACCGGCTTTTTGTCTTTTTTTTTTTTTAAAAAGTTCTAAATAGCTTTTATTACTGATGTTTGATTTTAGTGTTTTTTTTAAAAAATAAATATAAATTTAGATGGGTCTGGAAAAAACTTTTGACCCTCTTCCTGGTTATTTTATTGTCTTGGATTTTTATATAAGGTTCTGATACCAGAATTATTTCATTTCTCCTTTATGTTAAATCTCTAGAATTATTTGCTGTTGTGTTCAGATATAATTTGAGAAAAATCATTTTAAATTATGCATTAAACAGTAATCATTGACATTTTGGACAAAATTACTGCTTTGGGATTATTGTGAATTCGATCAAAGACATTCTGGATTATGTCATTGTGATAAATCAAGACTTGTGATAGAAATTTTAGGATTATTTGGGATTTAAGTCACAATACTGTAAATTCCTTTTAAATTTTAACTTTGTAACTTTGAGAAATACATGCATTTGCTGATTTTAATAAACTTGTTGTTTTCGCTTCTTTCTGTTACTTAGTCCGGGTCTTTGTTTTGGAATTTTCGTTGTCCCTGGTAAATTTCACTTATGGTCAGTGTGCTATCAATTTGTTATTACTAAGTGTTATGTATATTTGATTTAATTTATATTTGATTTAATTTAATTGTTTGTAAGTTTTAAAAAAAATTATTTTTTTTATGTTATGTTAAGTAATGTAATTTTGTTTACTGGAATTCGATACTTTCCAGAAATTAGTTTGACCTGACTGCTTAGTCGAAAACACCTAAAAATAGAACTTTGTATCTTTTTGCTGACCTAGTTCCTGACCTTGATTGAGAATCAAGTAAACAACTTTTTTAATTCATTCTTAATGTGTGAATGATAATAGTGAAATCGAGGCTGATTATGTGACTTTAGACGTAAATACTTATACGCTGTTCTCGAAATTCTGGAGGGATTACCCGTATCCGGGAATCTTTTGCGTCTCAAGTTACTGTATAACTTTTGTCTACAGGGAAATTAGTCAGTCGAGATTCTAAACATTGGAACATGATGTGTTTTGTTTTTTCTGTTGTGACCAGTTGAGTTATATTTTTAATTTTATTCAACCTATTTGGATTCTAAAAGATTATTTCGTTTCTCTGGGATTAGTTAAGTGCTCATACAGAAGTCTTGGACAAAGACACTTCGTGAATTTTATTCAGAAATTAAAACACCGAAATATTGTCTGTGGAACAACAAAGAACTGTAGACACAACAGCACAGCACTAGTTAGCATACGTGCTCGCCTTCCATTTTTTTATTTTTCGCCCGGTCTCGAACTTAGATTTCATTAGAACCTTTCATTACTAGGAAGTCTAAAATTTAATTCGTGGATTATTCTTGGATTATTTTTGGATTTGATTCTTAAAACCATAAGTTCTTATTTTTTTCATTTTTACATTGTTTTCTTCAGGGAAGTAAATTATTTGTTAAGCTTTCCAAAGCTTGTTGTTTTCACTCTTTCTTTGTTACTGTTTTTTATTGCCTAAACACGTAGCATAAGAAATCCTCGGAATATTTGAATTTTGGCTAAATATTTCAGAAAACCTTATTTTTTATATTTGAATTCCCCATGTTTTTTTTAAAAATCTTTTAAAAATCCCAAGTATTCTTATACAAATTTGAAATCGTAAGTGAAATTTGCAAGCTTTTTCTAAAATGTCATCAATAGTGGAAATCATTATTTCAAATTCTACGCAGGAACAGTCAGAGCTTTTTAAAAAAGGTGAATTAATTCAACTTGCCTGAAAATATGATCTTTTCTGAGGCAAAGGCTTCCTTGACGAAGCAAGAAATAAAAAATATTATGGTCCAGTACTTGGTCGAAAAGAATGTTTTGGATAAAAGTGCTTTGGTTTCGATCAGTAAGTCTGTATCAGAACCTGACATAAAAGTAAAGGAATTACAATTAAAATACAAGATGGAATTAGACTTGAGGGAGCTGGAACTTAAGAAACATAAAAAAAAAACAAATGCAGTTGTAATTGGAGAAAGAGAAAGAACAAATGAAATTGGAGAAAGAAAAAGAATAAATGTTATTACAAAAAGAAGAAAAACAAATGCAGTTACAATTTGAGAAAGAGGAGAGAGGGACAGGAAATAGAAAAAGAAAAACAAATGCAGTTACAAATGGAGAAAGAGGAGACAGAGAGAGACATGAAAGAGAGAAAAACAAATGCAATTGGAAGTAAGATAGAAAGAAAGACAAATTAAATTTCAAAATGAACAAATGCCAAAGGAAAAAAGAGAGAAAGGGAGGGAATATCAATTTAGAATAAAAGAATTGGATCTGGCAAGTGAAAAGCACATTTCTACTTCAAATACAAATTTAAGTTTTGCTGTTGCAAAGAATATTAGGTTAGTGCCCCAATTCAGAGAAAAAGATGTAGACAAATATTTTCTTTATTTTGACAAACTTGCTGAAAATTTGAAATGGCCAAGGGAGCATTGGACTCAATTATTACAATGTGTACTTAATGGTAAAGCTAGTAAACTTTACCATTCACTCTCTGTTCACCAAAGTGACTACGATGCTGTTAAGGAATGCATCTTAAGGGGTTATGAGTCAGTCCCTGAAGCTTATCGGCAAAAATTAAGAAACTATAAAAAGAGAAGCTGGACCAAACACATGTGGAATTTGCTAGAGAAAAAGAGCAGTTATTTGATATATGGTACTTAGCCAAGAAAGTTGAACAAGATTATGAAAGTCTCAAGCAACTTGCATTACTTGAAGATTTCGACAACTGTGTCCATAGTGACATTAAGACTTGTCTTGACGGACATTAAACTGAAAACCTGGAAAATGCTGATAAGTATTCTTTAACTCATGAAGTTCCTTTTGTAAATTAGACCTCCACTCATCAGTCTTCTGGCAGAAAAGTATTTCAGACTAATACAAGTCCTTCTAAATCTCAAACTGGTACAACTTCTAAAAATCAAGCTTCAGATACACTTGATCAAAGGTCCATGTCTCTTCCTACGTGTACCTATTGAAGAAGAAAGGACACGTTATTTCTGATTGCTACAAAATGAAAAGTAGGCATCAGAATCAAGACAGACATATTGCAAATGCTCTTATTTCTAAGAGGTCAAGGTCACGGTCATGTATTGAAAGCAGTACATTTGTAAGGTCTAATAAACCCAGTCTGATTTTATTATGGAGAATTATGAACCATTCACACTGAAGAGTTTTATTTCACTCTTGGGCGATTCGGCCAATCCTATCCCTATTAAAATTTTAAGGGCCACAAGAGATTCTCAGAGCCTTTTATTGATAGGTACTTTGCCTTTTTCTGAGAGTGTTCTTATTCAGGGAGTAGAGTGCGGCTTTGTTAATGTTCATCTCCATTGTGTAAATTTGTTATCAGACTTAGTCTCAGGACCAGTGACAGTCGGAACAGTTTCTGTTTTACCCGTTGAGGACATTTATTTATTACTAGGCAACGACCTAGCTGGAGACAAGGTTGTGGTTAATCCACTTGTAACTGACAAGCCTTGTTCGGATCAGAAAATCGATCCAATTGGAAAAAGAATTCGCTGATTTATTCCCAGCTTGTGCAGTTACCAGAACTATGGCAAAGAAAGCTCTTGAGAATGATGTTGATTTGGAGAGTATTCCTTTAGCTGACACATGTGTTGGTCAGGCTTTTGATGAGGTCGCTTTCACTCTTTGCTTGGATCAATCAAAAGGTGTTGATCACAGTTATCCTCTTTTAACTACTCATTCTCTTTATTCTAATCAGGGTGGCAAACGACAACCACTTGTCGTTGACAAAGAAAAGATCCTGAGATCTCCTGTTTATTTCAACGGGCCATTAATGTAACTGAAGTCACTAAAGTACCTGTATGTTGTTTCATTAAAATGGAATTCTTATGAGAAAATGGAGACCTCCCGAGATACCTGCTGATGACGAATGGTCAGTGAACTATCAAATTGTAGGTATAAAACCTTACAGACTGGAAATACTTAGTCTGGCCCATGAAACTCATTTGGCTGGTCATTTAGGGATCAATAAAACTTATCACAAGATCTTAACTTACTTGTATTGGCCAAAAATCAAAAGTGATGTTTGTAAGTACTGTAGATCTTGTCATACTTGCCAAATGATAGGGAAACCCAATCAGAAAATACCTAAGGCTCATCGGCAACCTATTCATGCATTTGACGAACCATTTAGTAGAATTATGGTAGATTGTGTTGGTCCCTTACCTAAGACCAAGTCAGGTAACCAATACTTGTTGACCATTATGTGTGCATCAACAAGGTTTCCAGAGGCAATTCCTTTGAGGAATATTAAAATAAAAGTAAATAATATAGGCAATACGTGTATCGATTTAGTTACAAATCATGTTTTATCAGTGGGTGGGTTGCAAAATCAGATCGGCTTCTCCTCTTTTAACTATGCTTATAATTTGCTATTAGAACGGTCTAAATCTTGAAATCATGGCTGATATATAAACGTAATGCCATTACCGTGGAAAAAATGGTCGGCCTAATATAGAGTTTGTCTCCTGTACAGTTTTTACTGGGGATTAAGTTAGGTCAAACTACAAATCTTCCAAAGAACAGTTAGGCTGACCGGACATTGTAACGTTTCTTTCTCTTTTACTTTCACCTTTACTTCAGAAAGTATCACATTGCCTTTTACAGGTTCAATCGGAATTGGTGGATGCAATACTTGTTTGAGGAATGTCTATTCAGGTGATAATAATTGCGCAGAAATCGACACAAATGTGAATATTTCTCGCGCTGTTTCAGACAGGCAACACTTTCAACGTCACTGACTCTAATTTTATGGAACTCGTTCTAATGTCACTAAGGGATGATATACTCGCACTATAGTTGTCTTTTAGCTTTGAAAATTATTTCATTTTCGGGACAAAGCTGATTTTTATGGAAGAGTAAACCAAACATAAGCATTTGGTTTGGACGGACCGTTCATTGAGGTTAGATAGATCATCTCCCGTGGACAGCTTTAGTCAATTTAATAAAACAGTTTATTCTCATAAGCTCAATCATACTCGTAAGGTACATACTGTTGCGTGGTTATCAAATAATATAACTTGAAACAGAAACTCAAAAAAGGAGAGGATAGAATATTACACAAGGTTTGCAGAATCATATGAATGGTATGTACATCCCGTTAAAAAAAAAGTCACACGTGCCACTCCTACATAATGAGACTGCGAAAAGCAGGATAAAGTCACAACACTTTTATATCAATGACTAATGTATTCTTACAGACGCAAAATACAACCTATTACACTTTAATTACGCAATTCCTTTGATAGACCAATCGTTCATTTAAAGACATAGAAACCACAGCAAGAAATTTATCCAAATTAATTAATACGGTATTCCGTCAACGAACATTCTTGCAAATGAATTAATACAGTAATGCGTCAGCAAACATTGTTACAAATAAACTCATATAGTATTGTGTACCCAAACATTGTTACAAAGAAACAATTTTGTATCAACATTGGTACAAATAAACTAATACAGTATTGTGTCACCCAACATTGTTACAAATAAACAATTTCGTGTCAACATTGGTACAAATAAACTAATACAGTATTGAATCAAAATTGTTAAAAGTTAACTAATGCAGTATTCTGTCAACAAAACATTTCTATGAATAAACTAATACAAAAACTGAGTTAACATTCGTACAAATAAACTAATACAGTATTGTGTCAACAATTTTTACAACCTCCATACTAAATTAAATTTTGCCTTGTCGCTGAATATCTGAAGTACATGATACGATATAGGATTCTTTAGCCACTAACGCTCATAACAAAAGACTGTATTGACAGTTCACGTCCTTGGTAGGGTTTTATACAGTAAAACAAATGTTTTAGTGTCAAAGAAAGAAACACGTAGAAAAAAAAAAATCCAGGCAAGGAAAAACACTTGAATTACTGTTTTAAAAGCTGTAAAAAAATGAGTACAAGTTGACAGTATTGTAACTTACGCAGTAATAATAGTCGTTGATTTCTTGAATCAACTTCTTTGTTAATTTGCCGGAGTTTTCTACAATTTCATTGGATGTAAACGGTCACGTAATACTGGTCTGGAAGTTTGTACACATCTATAAATTCTGCGGACATCTTTTGGTTTCCTATTTCCAGGTCATTTGATACGAAATTTTATCCAAATTAACGCATTACATCCTAATAATAACAACAACAAGCCCCCATCCACCCACTCCTGTGATTTCCAATCTAAATTTACAAACCCCAAATTAAAATCGACCAACACTCACCCCTTTTGCCGAAGAAAGCATATGGCAGGCTTTACAAGCCAATATTCGGAAATGATTGCATTTTTCTTCGACATGTTCGAGCAGCTGTATTAAAGGTCAAAGTCGTATGTCAAACAAAGGACACGATTTAGTCTTTGAAAGATCGAAATGCGTAGAAAGTAACAACACGTGCCATACACAAGCGTAATTTTAGAGAAAAAAAAAAGAAGAAGAAGGAATTGCCTGGTTTAAACAGCATCTGCCATTAAATATATATATATATATATATATATATATATATATATATATATATATATATATATATATATATATATATATATATATATATATATATATATATATATATATATATATATATATATATATATATATATATTCCCAGTGAATATGTCCGGATTAACGAGTTTTCCGGATAATTGAATAATGCACATTTTTATTTTACGTTATCATTACCGTATACATGTGCATGTACAGATATATGCTAGCTGCATATGTACTGTATATTCAATAATGGTTGAAATAAATTAATGAATACATATATTGACGTGTTTATTTTACATTATTATAACATGCGCTTGTACAAACAAGTACAGTAAATATAAGATACACGTTGACGGCGGCGTGTTGGGCCGACATATCTGAGAACCGCATGAATACGGCATCATCGATTTGTTGACATTTTGGCGTGGCGATCGCGGGTTAAGTCTGCTGATTCGGCAGGTACTGACCACCTATTGTCCTTTTTCATGATGTCCATAGCTGTCGACTTGCCAGTGTCTAAGGATGAGTAAACTATAATATGCTGGCGTATATCTTGAATGGTAGCTTTTGGGTGATCTTTGTTCTGGCAAATCTTTTTTATGCGGGCCGGTATATCTCTATTCGTCTACGCTTGCTTGATGGTGTCGCCATAATATGTAAAACGTACAACGAATAAAACTCGTATCTCGTAGTTAAATTCGTTACAGTAAATTAATAAAATGCAGTCGTTTTTGAAAGTCGTATTTTACAGCTGTTATAGCTGCTAATGAGCTGATAACTGACGTCCCCATTTTATTCTGAAATGAAGCCCTATACTGTCCACAGCTTAAATCAATCAACTGTATTTGCACAGCCATTAATAAACTGTGATTGTTACATACAATTGGTAAACAACAGAGAATGACACACTTAATTTATTAACCATATGTTATGTCAAAAGGCGTGGACGATTTGATCCCAGTGTGTTTATTCAATTAATAACACCCTATCGGCGACAAGCTAAAACAGACATTGTTTATGCACTTGCTGGTTACAATATGGTCACGCTACTTAGTTTTTCCACACTTATGATCACGTGATCAATTGATACTTTAACATGCCACTAGAAGTTGACCAATCAGAGACTGATGCATTGACACACCTCCAAATTTGCGTTGATGAATCTGTGTTATCCGACTGACTGTATTTTCATATACGATTTTTCGAATTTTCTTATTTTTTGACAGATTATTTCCGGATTTCCGAGACAAGTTTTATATTATTTTACACTTTGGTCACCGAATTTGATGTCCGGATCCGGAACGCGGATTTCTTAATTTACGGAGCAAATTAACGTTTAGGAATTCCGTTCCCGTTGAATTATGTCTGGATAGGGAGGTTTACGGATAAACGGAGTCCGGATTAACGAGGCTCCTCTGTATACGAAAATAATGACCATAACAATACATCACTGGCATGACCCGCTATGCCACTATCCTATATCACTGTATAAAGAATCGATGACTCTTGCCTAGTGAAGATATGTCTATGTATTCTGTCGCAATTAAGAGGCTAATGAAAGAAAACTTCAATGTACATAAAAATGATCGTTTTGTTGATGAAATCTGCTGATCTGATGACAGAAGGGAAGTAAATTTAGAATTATAAGGATTAAATGATCATGGATGTTCATTTATCGATGTGTAAATTTTACCTAATCACTAACAAAGTTAACATAATGTCCTTCGGACTTCAAATAAGTAAATAAAGTCCGAAGGACTTTATATTAACTTTGTGAGTGATAAGTAAAATTTACAGAACGATAAATACCCAACCATAATCATTTAATCTTATAATAAATTAATTTTTGGTACCAATGTCATATCTTACAGAAACATGGTTGTTTTTAAAAGTTATTTATTTCCTATTTATACTTGCACCCTCCCATGTCCTTATGTAACTGAAAACGCTGTATAAGACACAGAAGAACGCGTGCCCTACCATTTGAGAGAGGTTTTCATTTAAAAAATATCCACCAGGAGGATTGAATATTCTAATTAGTTTGATATTTACCGTATATGATTTATGTATTATGGTAATTGTCGTCTACATCACCTGCTGCGACTATCAACCAGCTAGATCTTAACATAAATTCTTGTCATGCTGAATAATCTAATCTGAATGCTTACCTGACTATTCTCCAAGTGTATTGGTCAAGCAGTCCAGAGTCGAGAGGGACACCTATACGGGCTGTACCATATAAAATATGCAAATTCAAAGCTTTTGAACTTCAATATATAATTCAAAGCTTTTGAACTTCAATATATCATGCCCAATGGTCAAGTTTTATTTAAATGTTCTGTGTACTGACATATTTTGTTTTCAAGAAGAATATCCATTTTTAGATTGTTTTTAAAAAAGAAGTTTTTTTCTTCACATTAGTGTACGGATCATTCTCCCCAAAATCTGATAGGTCAATGACAAACATTCATCTTTATTTTCTCTCTTGGGAGATAAAAATCAATATAGAGATAATTAAAGCAAAAATAGAAAACAAAAGGAGAAAAAAAATCGAAAGGAAAGAGAAAACGAAGATGACATGACGTACACGACGTACAATTGCATAAAAAAAATCACAGAATCATGTAAATACATAAATGAGAAGACACGTGTTGACACTTGATTGGTATAATCCGAAATGCAAAGTTCTAGTGGTATAGATGATGAATGGTTCCGTCTTTGGTTTTTTGACAAGGAAGTTCATAATTGTGCCGAGGAGATAATGACACCTGCAGGTAGAGAGGAGACAAGGACATCGTTTACGAGATATAATATTTCGTATGGTAGTACCCATCTTAAAACCGATGGTGACTTGAAAACTGCAAGCTTTACAAGATGCCGCTTTGACGCAAAGAAAATAACTTATAAAAAATGTCTTAGGCAAGTTCAGAAAAAGAATTAAAAGGAACAGCAACCGTGAGAGAACTGGATGCGTTTGATTACTAACTGAACAAAGGAAAATAATGCAGCAAGATTCTTGCGAATGTTCGATGTCAGAATTGGATATGTTTGCAAAGCCTCAGCCGACTATGGCAAAGCAAGAATCCCAATGTGTAGAATTTTATTCTCTGTTGTCTTTGACCACCCGAGCACCCATATAATTTGAAATCAAAGGACAAACGCATAATTAAATCGATCTGAATTAGCATTGACTTGTATTCTACATAGTTCTCAAAGTGGATAATAGCAATCCCGTGGAAGTTGCCAGGGTGGATCCAGCGAGAAATTTAATGCATTCTTTGTACGACAAAGTGGATTTATACTTGAATAACAAACTAATTAGCAGTTTGGGGACTTACCTTTATCAACCTTACCTGGAAGATTTCTAGACATACGGAAAGAAGCCAAGAACTCATATCTGGATGCTTCTATGGTATGGAAACCTGACACACTGTGCTTTAAACGACAGAAAAGTTGGAAGAATCTGACAACCCTCTGAATGCTGGCTCTAACAACAGCTGAACGACAATAAAACACGATTATTATGTTGGATCATTTGCACTTAGACATGTGGTCGCAAGAAAAGTATTTGTTGTATGGAGTGTATCTACACCTGAACCTGAATCGAACTAGTACTGTGTTTTTGTCAACTGCATCATCAACAACGCGACCTTGAAAGGTACCATCGATTGAATACCTCTCGAGTTCCAACACTTCCACGTGTCCAAGAAAGAGGTCCCCAGAGAGTTTCATACCATACCTTTTGGACCTAACTTCGCTCAGAATGATTATGTGACACTGTCTGAAGGTACAGGACAGTTAGGTACCAAAGATCACAGTGTTTTGTAAGACGATTATGCTGAAGGATGAGCTTTGTGGGGAGTTGATTTTAATCCGGACCAAAGCAGCGATGAAAGACATTTCCAGTCTATAAAATCGGTTCGTGTGGAACTTGAGTTTACAGTAGATCTGGCGAACGGAGTAGAAGTAGAACTGTATGCTGAATTTGATATTCCTCTGGTAAATAAGTTAGAGAGAACTGATCCTTGACTATTTAGAAGCAGAGATAATATATAGATCATAAAGAACCAATGGAGATGAGTATGTTTTCTATCCCTAACAACAATAACAACATCATTTACAAACCACAAGTGTCGAAAGAGACAAAAATACAGTCATAATGTCAAGATGTCCAGAACAAGAACAACATTTAGTCGCATGTTTTGCACATGACTTCATGAAAGAATTAAACACCTTGCCAGAGAACATTATCATGGATGTCAAATCAATTCTTCTAATCAGATACACTGTAAAAATGTTTGTTGATGAGATCAAAAGAAACGTTAGAAGACTATTTGGGAGACGCGTGGACCCTCAACACAGAAGAGAAGATTGTGAGAAAGTGTTTAAAGATTTGCTTGACCATTCCGTATTTCAATTAACTTCTATGACGACGAAACGCATTGAAGTTCTCATGCAACAGTGCACGGAGTCTACTCATTCATTGATTTACCTGATATATATTTACATGGAAAAACCTCAAATGTTAAATTATGACTTATCATTACCGGCGAAAAAATATATAAAAAAGCATACATGGGAACCTCATTAAAGAAATAATTAAAAAAAATGGAAACCTCTGAATGTAATTACCTTCTGACTCAGAGTTCGTTTACAACTTCTTAGAATCCCGTGCTGTGTGATAAACTTGAACTTGCTCATAGAAAATTTAAAGTCTTTTAAACCTCTTTCATAAACACAGACGACAGTCATCGATCAGGAATCAACTGGGTAGCCGTGTACTCTCCCAATAATTACAGTGTAGAATATTTTGATTCCTATGTATTTCCTCCTTTGGAAGACGCCACAATAATAAAATCACCATCTGGCAATGGAACTGCAGAGGAATCTTTAAAAACCTATCAGAACTGCAGAACAAACTGAATAATACGGCCATAAAACCAGACGTAATCTGCCTACAGGAAACCCTCATAACACAAGAACACAAACGCCTGCCCAAACTACAAGGCTATACCCAGGGAATCTTTAAAAACAGACCCATGGGTCAGAAAGGGGGTGGACTAGCAATTTTTTTAATAGATACACTAATCTACTATGAAGTAATAGAAGTACCCCCTAACCTAAACATCAATAACACTGGACAACAAATTTTTACAAAAGTCATGTTACTGAAATAAAATTAGTCAATTCTTATCAATTTTTATGTGCTGAACACGAATATGACAGTCAAATTGCAAAATTGGCTCTAGTTTTTTTGTAATCTGCAAGAAATTAATGTTTACATAACGAAATGCATTCCAATAGTAAAAGGTCAACTGTAATAGCCTACCTATAAAAAATCAAGTCATTGACTACATCTTAGATTTCTTCGCCTGTCTCTTGTACAGCTGTTCGGGAGCATCTCTGAGGAGTGTCCAGCAGTAGTCAGCCAGCATTGTAGTGGACCATTTTCCCTGGTATCTTTGTTCCATTGTTGCGATATCTTGATGAAAACGTTCGCCGTGTTCATCACTAACAATACCACAGTTGCTAGGAAAGAAATCCAAATGGGAATGAAGGAAGTGAATCTTTAGAGACATATTGCAGCCAAGTTTCTTATACTTCATCAACATGTCTTCTACTAGTTCCTTATAGTTTTCTGCCCTAACATTTCCGAGGAAGTTTGTAGAAACTAGGCGAAAAGCATTCCATGCTTGTTTCGCGTCACCTTCCAGCAAGTTGTTGAACCGGTCATCTTTGAAAAGCTCTCGAATCTGAGGACCCACAAAAACTCCCTCTTTAATCTTTGCTTCGCTGAGTCGAGGGAATTTTTCATGCAGGTATCGGAATGCTGGCAAAGTCCGGTCAATGGCTTTCACGAAGTTCTTCATCAAACCTAGTTTGATGTGAAGGGGTGGTAGCAAGATTTTCTGAGCCTCAACCAGAGCTGGGTGTTGGATATTCTTCTCTCCAATGGCTACATTCTGCCTGTGAGTCCATTCCTTCCTCATGTAGTGCATTTCCCTTGCTCGGCTATCCCACTTGCATAAGAAACACATGTATTTTGTATATCCTTGCTGCAGTCCCATTAAAAGGGCAACTACCTTCAAATCACCACAGAGGTGCCAGCTGTACTTGTTATACTCAATGGAATTCAGTAGCTGCCTTAAGTTATCGTATGTCTCTTTCATGTGGACAGCATACGCTACTGGAATAGATGGAAGAATGTTTCCATTGTGCAAAAGCACAGCCTTGAGACTCAGTTTCGAAGAGTCGACAAATAGTCTCCATTCTTGTGGGTCATGAGTGATTTTTAAAGCATTCATGAAGCCCTCAATATCGGAACAGAATATCAGATTACTTTCCTTTCTGAAGAAAGGCTCCAATTGCTGGTGGCGCTTTCGATATGCAGTAATTGTGACATCTTCTTCTAGAAGATTCCATTGTTGGAGTCTTGATCCTAGCAATTCTGCCTTGTTCTTTGATAAGTCCAAATCACGAATCAGGTCATTTAGTTCTTCCTGTGTTATTCTGTGTGGGGTTGATGATGCACCACAGTGAAAATCTGGATCACTGCATGCTGATGGACCAGGAGAAGAACAGGTCGACTCACCTTTGTCTTCGTCAGATGAATCAAGAGAATATTCTGCTGGAGGTTCTGGAATAGGAAGTCCCTCACCATGTGGAACTGGTCTCAATGCAGACGGAATGTTTGGGTAGACTATTCTCGACTTCTTTCGCTTCGTTATTCCGCTGGAAAGAGGAGGAACCAAGCAGAAGTAACAGTCATTTAGGTGGTTGCTTGGCTCTCTCCACACCATTGGGACTGCAAACGGCATTGATGACCTTTTGCAATTCAACCACTGTGAAAGCTGTGTTGTACATGTAGCACAGCATATATGCGGAGCCCAAGGCTTGTCTTGGTCACCAACCTTGCATCCGAAGTAAAGATGATATGCCTTCTTCACTTGAGAATTGATACTTTTCTTCTGGTTGGCAAATGTCACTTCCCCACAAATATAGCAAAAATTGTCCGCGGTATTAACACACTTTCGAGGCATTACTGTTCTTTATTGTACGTAAATGGATAAAATAATAAGTTTTATGTAACAGTAGCTTGAACTGTCTCGCACAACGTCTAAAATATTTTAAATGCTGAACCTATCTGATTGGGCTTTATATAGTACACTGCTTACGTCAGCTTCAGCAGCCGCCTGGCATTAGTATAATAGGCCTACACATGTATAGTACACTGCTGACGTCAACTTACTTCAGCAGCCGCATGGCATTAGTATTGCATTGCATCAGAAAATGATGCAATCAACTGTGGATGATGTGAGCATGATGGTATTATGCAATGTTACATCATTATTCCGGATGTTGCTGCAGTCCTACTGGAGAAATTTACACAGTGAAACATAGAAAATGAGGTATATGAATATCTTCAAAACGAGAGCCAATACAAATTTTTCACGGTTATATTCGTGTTTGGCACACCAAAATACTACAGATTAGGGCCTTTTCAAGTCAGTAATGATTTCACTGTTGACCAGTGTAATAGCATCGAAATAATGTCAGTAATGATAAATATAGGAACCACAAACATTCAAATAATAAACGCATACGACCCAGGTGGTACCTTCTGCCCTACCAACCTAATCTCACTAAAGGCAATCACTAATAACAATAACTAATATCCAAAATAAAAGCCCTGTACCATGGTGGACTAAACAGTGCACTATAGCACATAAAGACAAAAAAAAGGGCCTTAAATAAATATAAACGCACCAAAAATTCTATCTACTTCCAGCAATATAAAGATAAAGAAAAAGCACTAAATCAAACTATAAAAACTGCTAAAATTAATCTATGGCAAACCTTTTGCTCTAAACTGAGTCTAAAATCAAACTCAAAACACATATGGGACAAGATAAAAGCCATAAAAGGGAAAGCAACTACCTCAGCCCCAAAAATTAAAAATGCCATAACAAATAAAGATAAGGCAGACCTCCTAGCGAAGCATTTTTCGAACATGAGTAGCAACAATAATCACACCAAAAACTTTCAAGAACACAAAAAACTAATGGAGGGAACCCAACCTCAAATGTTTCAAGACCAAGGAACAAAAGAATCTTACCTAAATAGCGACATCACAGTACATGAATGGAAGATAGCCCTACGATCCAAAAACGAAATATCCCCTGGTAAGGATCAGTTAGGTTACATTATCTACAAAAAACTACCTATCAATATAACAATAGCCATAATCAAACTCTTTAATAGGATATGGGATAAAGGCCAACTACCCACCAAATGGAAACAGGCCATAGTAATACCAATCCCCAAGCTAGGTAAAGATCCCAACAACATAAATTCGTACCGACCCATCTCCCTTACAAACAATATTTGCAAAATAATGGAGACAATAATCGCAAATAGGTTAAAACACCACCTAGAAACCAATAACCTACTCTCCATAAATCAATGTGGCTTTCGGAACAAACGGTCCACAACTGACCAACTTCTCAGATTGGAAACAGACATCAAACTCGCTTTTAACGCACATAGGAAAACCGATCGCAACCTCATAGCGGTTTTTTTAGATCTAGAAAAAGCGTTCGACCTAGTATGGACCAATGGACTAATGGCCAAATTAAACCAATTTGGAATAACTGGACACTTGTTCAACTGGATTGGCGATTTCCTCACAGGCCGGAAAATTACCACAAGAATAGGCAACACCCATTCGGAAGAATTTTCACTTGAAAATGGAACACCGCAAGGCAGTGTAATAAGTCCGTTACTATTTAACCTAATGGTAAACGACCTTGACCTCAATGTAGCCTCCACAAAAATAAACTTGTCACAATTTGCAGATGATAGTGGCATATGGAGGAATGGAAATCCTGCCAATAACACAGTAGTTAAAGAAATCCAGCAGAGCCTAGACAACATAGGGAGATGGGCGGACAAATGGGGTTTCAAAATATCTCATGAAAAAACTGTGGCAATCATATTCACCCCCAAACGAAATAACAACCTAGTCTATCCAAACTTCTATATACAAAATCAATTAATCAAATACGTAACAGTAGTAAAATTCCTAGGAATGTTTTTTGACAACCACATCACATGGAAACAGCACATTGAACAACTCACCCAGAATTGTAACAAAGATCTCAATTTACTCAGGAACATCACAGGGACTGACTGGGGATCCAACCAGGAAACCCTCCTCACGATATATAAAAAGCCTAATTAGATCAAAACTGGATTACGGTTGCCAAGCATATAACTCGGCTAAGCAGCCTGTACTACAAAAACTTGACACTATCCAGAGAAAAGCCTTGCTATTATGCACAGGAACACTCCCCTCAACATCATTAGAAGAACTACAAACACTAACAGGAGAACTACCCTTAAAATTATGTAGGCAAGAACTGCTCCTCCGATACTCCATTCGATTAGATACCCACCCAGACAACCATCCCACCAAAATAGCTATAAATAAGTGTAAAGTTGTCTTCAAACCCAAAATCATACCTATCACACCAAGTGGCAAAGTAATCCTTGAACTAAGAGAAAAGATACCTCTACTAAAAAAACAGGTAACAAACAATACAGACCAGAACAAATCACCATGGTTACAAAAACTACCAAGGATTAACATTGAAGCTACCAAATTAGGCAATAAAGAAGGACAAGAAAACTTACTAAAACCTGTACTGGTAAACGAAATCAACCAAAAATACCCGGACTATGTTAAAATATATACCGATGGATCAAAAATAAACAACCCACCAAGAACAGCAGCAGCAATAGTCATCCCTGAATTCAATATACAAACGGGATCCAGATTACCTGACTATTGCTCCATTTACACCACTGAATTCTGGGCTATACTTGAATCACGACAATGGATCAAAGACAACCAAACACCTAAAGCAGTCATTATAAACGATTCCCTAAGCGTTATCAAATCGATCCAAAATCGCAATACACACTCTAGGGAACAATTCCTCGACAGAGCATACCAGTTAATCGACGATATCACCACAGCACATCAATTAGTCGAGCTCATGTGGATACCGTCGCACATTGGAATCTCTGGCAACGAAACAGCAGACAAAGTTGCAAAAACCAAACTAGGAGATCAAAACTCTATCAAGCTTAACTATAGCTCTACAGAAGCAATAAGCTTCGCACAAACATATATAGACCAAACATGGCAAGATTTTTGGAACTCCTCCACAAAAGGGAAAAATCACCATGAAACCCCCCCCCCCCCAAAAAAAAACGTAGATAGGAACATACAGCTACCTAAGGGTACCTATTTAGAACAGAAAACCATAAACAGGATAATAACTGGAAAAACTAAACTAGCAAGCAGTTTTGGAAGGTTTATAGGACCCAAACCAGCAACCATTAACTGCTTTAACTGCCACACCACCGAAGATCTACACCACGTATTCAATATATGCCCAAAATATCAACCCGCTCGGAAAATATTTATCAAAAACCAAAAAGAGATTGGATTACCACACACATACCCAGAGTTACTTATGGACTCTAATAAAAATAAACAATCAGCATATAAAACTATAAATCAATTCATAGACTCAGCAGGACTTAGGAACAAAATATAATTACTATCCCCACAAAACCAAAAGACCCAGTAACTAGTTAAATAAATGTAGAAGCCACCACATAAAAAACCATAACATATCATTCAATTTTATAAAAGTATTAATAAATAATTCACTTACGAAGCACGTATAAAAAACTAAGGAAACCGCAAAATCGGATGTCCTAGATGTCCTTAACGAACCGAGTAATCAGCTAGGATTCCTGTCCTAGATGTCCTTAACGAACCGTGTAATCGGCTAGGACTCCGGTCTCTTGCTAAATAAAGTATAAATAACATTCAATCTCTAAAAACATCAATTAATAAATAACTTAAAGAGGTAATATCTAAAAACTTATAAATAACATAACGTAGGAAACACACCTTAAACACCTCGACTAGTAATACCATAATAATCTTGAAAATCTCTCTTCATACATGATATCTACTAAGAACCTCTATAAACAGCATAGAACATCCCCCCTCCTTTTAGAACATTTTGAAGAGGAAAAAAAAAATCTCGAAAAAAACAAAAAAAAAAAGAAAAAAAAAAAAAGGCAAATGCAACAAGAAACCAGCGATGTAAAGCAAGCAGGACCGTTCCCGAGCTCTCCTTCCCACTAATGACAGCCAACCATTCAACTGTAGGGACCTTTATGGACCCACAGATTGAGGCCAAACTATCAGGGTTCCTTGAATCCATAAAAGCCTGGGGGAGGTGGTACCATCCCTTCCCCAGGAACAACTAGCAGGCTGCGGTGCAGTCAGAAAAAAGTGGCACATGCACAATTGTGCGAACGCTACTATAATTAAATTCAACAACAAAAGACTCCACAATTGACTTCGCAAGGAAAAATGACATGTCTACTCAATTCAGGGATGTGAAATCAAAAGGATCAAATTCCATTATGTGTGGACAGTATTGTAGTATTTTCTTGAACAACGCATTCTTGAATTTCCCAATTTTTTTAGTGATTTGTTCTGATCCTGAGTACTCTAGAAACGGTGATTAACTAGAAAGATGCTTTTGTGAACATTATTGTGATCTATTTTCTAATGCTCAGAAACGAAGTGAGCGTTAATGGCAAAATGACATTCTATTTAATCTGAGGAAGATGAGCTTGATCCACAACGTTGTCGACCTTCTAAAACTTTCATGTTTAATGTGTCAGTTTGTATTCCTGTTTGAGTTAGATAAACTTTTTTTTATTCTTAAAATGTTGATTTTGAACGAATGTTGTCTTGTTTATTTGTTGAAAACAAACTTTGTTAACATACCAATTCATTTTCTCTCCCGATGTTCGCTAGAAACATAATGTTTTCTTTCACGTCCACGTACTGAACGGAAGGAATGTTGTGCTCCACGTTCATGATCTACCATATAAAGCGGCAAGTTCACAAGTCATGCCATGCTGAAGGAAATAGCTGCCAGAGAAAAGCTGGTTCAAGAGCCGGTTAGTAAACAAGAAGTGGCAGTGTGAAAGGAGCCCTTACCCTTGGCAAACACTATACATCACGAACGGGCCACTGTGACATATACAATGAAACTAGTCAATCTGCCTGGGACTTGAGGACATATGGAGGGACCTTGTAGCAGCCAGAAACTTCATTGAAGTTGTTAAACCATATCTAGATAGTAAATGGACGTCTCTTCACAAAGGAAAGTCCAGAGGCAGTTTTATTATAAACACAAATGTGGCTTACACTGACTTGGATGATAGGGATAGCCCAAATTAGAAACCTATGCCGAATGTAATCGATAGTAGGTCTGTGGTGTTTCAGAAAGTTCAAGTTTGCGTTTGGGGCCTCCAGCCGGACTTTTCCTCTTTCGCCTTGACCAGGTATGGTTCCAGTAGGTGTGCATAGCACAAAACGTAAAGATCGAAACCCGTGTTTGGACGCTAGCCTAGATGTCTATCAGGTGTTTGGCTATTTCTCACACGATGCGTTTAATTAAGAAGCATGTGGCGCATGCAGTAAAGCGTACGAGAGCGTGTCTCCTCTTCCCTCCCGACAGCAAAATAAGAAACTTGCGGTGCTGGTATTTGCAAGTCGTACAATTCCGTGTGGCTATACGTGACAAAATAAAAATGATCATCAGTCATGCCACTAATCTTTGAACTGTCAACAGCCATGTCATCTATGATTTCCAAGCTGAGCCAGGCCCTGGTGCGTATGTAGAGTGCATGACAACAACTCATCGAGTGGAAAATGACAGTCCTGGAACCTATGATACTGCAGAGCGGAAAAGCATTAATTCTAAACAGACAATACCTTGCTGTATTATTGTGAGGACGTTCAATAACTTGGATATTTAAATATTTCGTTTGATTACGTGAAATATTCAAGGACTGTTGTGATATACACCTTCTTAGATTTATATTTAAATCAAACTTTAAATAATAAAACAGTGTTTCTTCACTGGTGGAAGCACATAAGCACAATAAACCTTAATTCGAAACACTACTGTGAAATGGATAGCACAATTAGAAAATAATACGAATTCATGCCAATCTGTAAATTATTTTTAATTCTTTCTCTTTGTTTAATTTTCATTTTTATGGACAAGAATTTTTATTTAGAAAATTGAAAGCTTATTGGGTATCACATGTTTTGTGACATAGTTTAAGCCCAGGAGGTAACTTAATATTGTAAAACATATTTGCTGGTATTACGTACTGGCCCCGATGCTTGACAATGTCTTAAACGTGGTATTGAAGTAAAATAACATAATCAACCTTGCCGGCCACTTGGATCTATTTGTGAATACTATCACGCGTCAGGGATTCGCTGAACCTGTGACTGTACAAACATCAGAAAGAGATGCAGAAATAAATGATTCAGACACAGAAATGATTGAAACAATATCTGGGATTGAAGCAATTGCAGTTTCTGATCTTGATACAGTACAAAATTTAAATAAAGTTTTTAACGGACTAATCAATTAAGTGGTCTTCATTTCCTCATAAAGATCCAAGTTTAAACAAAATAACAAACAAGTACTTGCGTTGCTTCAGTTTCGCTAATAGTTTATTGAAACAAATAGGAGATCTCAGGATCTTTTTCCTCCTCGATAATGAGTGATTGTCATTTGTCACCCTGATTAGAATAAAGAGAATGGGCATTATAAAGAAGACTACTGTGATCACTGTGGTCAGTACCTTTTGTTTGATCCATACCAAGTGCAAAAGTGACCTCATTAAAGGACTGGAAAATAAATGTTTCAGTTAAATGAATATTTTTCTTGATCAATAGGAGCTTTCTTCGCCATAAATCTAGTAACTGCAAAAACTGGATATAAAGCAGGGATTTCATTTTCAATAATATCAACTTTCAGATGCAAACAAAGCTTGTCAGTTATAAGTGAATTAACCACAGCATTATGTCCAGCTAGGTCATTGCCTGGTAATAAATGAATACCCTCGATAGGTAAAGACTTCACTGTTCCAATTGTCATGGTTCCTAAGACAAATTCAAACAATAGAGAGAAATATTAGCAAAATCTCTCTCTACTCCCTGAATAAGAACACTTTCATTAGAAGAAGACTTGTCAGAAAAAGGCAAAGTACCTGATAACAAAAGACTAGAAAAAAACTCATGTGTGCCTTAAAAGTTTAATTAGACAGGATTGGTAGAATCACTTATAACGACTCGAGAATCTTTTTAATGCCTTTATCGATATCGTTATTGATAGCGTTGGTGTCTGCGAATCCACGGTGTAGTCGTTTTAAATCCATCAGTCTGACGACTTTCTATTAAGAAGTATAGCGAAATGCACCTTAAGATAATATCCGCTTTAACTCCAGAGGGGCCAGAGCGTTGTAACACCGATATGATTCCAGGAATCATATTTGATAGCAGTTTTACGAACGTTCTCAGCAGTTTCACTATTACTTGCAGATGCAATAGGTATTTCTTCATCCTTATACGTACCTGATATTGCACGTATATTAGCTTTTCTTGCTTCCCTTGGTATTCGTATGTTAAGCTTATGTGCAATTTGCTTCAGTTGTTGTACATTAAGACTGATCTGAAATCCTTATCTCTTACTAAGTACTCCTATTGGAAGAATAGAAGGCATAATATTTCTGATTGCTGCGGATTGAAAAGTAACTTAATTTAACGAAAGGAAAACTAGCAAAATTTGTAAAACTTCAACTTAAAATTTATTTCAATAGAATATAAAGTGAAAATTTAAAAAAGAATTTACAGTATTGTGAATTAAATCCAGATAGTCATAAAAGTTCTATCATAAGTCCAGATGTATGATGTTCCAATTGAATTAAAGTGATATTCAAAATAAATGAACACAACAATAAGCTTTATTCTTTTCAAGATATTAAGGCTAGAAGGAGTAATATCTCTGGTAAACAACATTATATAAAGCTAAGACACACTAATACAGCCCGGAAGTAGGACAGTCACTTCTCTAATACATTCAAAGTTGTACACAAGCTTAGGAATTTCCAAGTGAAAAAATATATCCTAGACTTAGATTAAAATAAACATTTTTACCTCCAAATAAAATGACTTGAATATGTAGCCAGCTTTATTGCACGTGCATATTACAATCTGTTGTCATATATGGACCGGCATCAAGAACATCGTCACGGGTCTACAAATATCTCAAAACGATTTTATTACGCTGTACCTGATTTATTACTTATCATTGGAACACCTGGAGTTATTCAAGCCCGTTCTTGACATGTATTTGTATGCAAATGTTGGTGCAGCTCCAGCTACTGGATATTGATATTAGTCTGTGATTTTTTGACAAGACTCCATTGTTAGAGAACGAGGGTGGTCGAATGAGAGGTCGTCGTTAATTGAACTTATGTATTTATATAGTAATGTTTTATCAAGACGTGATGGTCGGCGTTATTGCAAATCAGTTGTAAAAAATGAAAAACGCAATAGAAAACAATTATAGGGTCGTATTCAATAACATCGACCAGACGTGTCCCCGTGTGGTTGACCCAAACGCAACTCAGGTTAATGCGGAAAAACACGGCAATATCTCACTGGTGCTTAAATTATCCAAATCAGTAGTGATATAACTCCAAAAATCCGGTGGAATATTTTCACTCCTTGCAGCGATTCCAACGTTGGTAGCAGCACCGGCTCCAGCATTTGCAAAACAGCCCGGTTACCTTTTCCAACGAATATGTAAAACCAACATTAACTCAGCTGAATACAAAAGATATCGACTGCTTTTTTTTTAGCAAGGACGCACTTAATCTGGTAAAGAGTTTGGACGAAGACCAGAACGACCGTTTCAAACACCAGGTATATGTGCAATTTGCATGTTTATAAATGACCGTAATGATAGACTCAACGACCGTAGAATTGCTGAAAAAACTTAAATATTCTTCAGATATAGATTTTATTTAATTGTATGATAGTTGTGACAGTAAAAACTAGTAACACTGGACAACAAATTTTTACAAAAGTCATGTTACTGAAATAAAATTAGTCAATTCTTATCAATTTTTATGTGCTGAACACGAATATGACAGTCAAATTGCAAAATTGGCTCTAGTTTTTTTGTAATCTGCAAGAAATTAATGTTTACATAACGAAATGCATTCCAATAGTAAAAGGTCAACTGTAATAGCCTACCTATAAAAAATCAAGTCATTGACTACATCTTAGATTTCTTCGCCTGTCTCTTGTACAGCTGTTCGGGAGCATCTCTGAGGAGTGTCCAGCAGTAGTCAGCCAGCATTGTAGTGGACCATTTTCCCTGGTATCTTTGTTCCATTGTTGCGATATCTTGATGAAAACGTTCGCCGTGTTCATCACTAACAATACCACAGTTGCTAGGAAAGAAATCCAAATGGGAATGAAGGAAGTGAATCTTTAGAGACATATTGCAGCCAAGTTTCTTATACTTCATCAACATGTCTTCTACTAGTTCCTTATAGTTTTCTGCCCTAACATTTCCGAGGAAGTTTGTAGAAACTAGGCGAAAAGCATTCCATGCTTGTTTCGCGTCACCTTCCAGCAAGTTGTTGAACCGGTCATCTTTGAAAAGCTCTCGAATCTGAGGACCCACAAAAACTCCCTCTTTAATCTTTGCTTCGCTGAGTCGAGGGAATTTTTCATGCAGGTATCGGAATGCTGGCAAAGTCCGGTCAATGGCTTTCACGAAGTTCTTCATCAAACCTAGTTTGATGTGAAGGGGTGGTAGCAAGATTTTCTGAGCCTCAACCAGAGCTGGGTGTTGGATATTCTTCTCTCCAATGGCTACATTCTGCCTGTGAGTCCATTCCTTCCTCATGTAGTGCATTTCCCTTGCTCGGCTATCCCACTCGCATAAGAAACACATGTATTTTGTATATCCTTGCTGCAGTCCCATTAAAAGGGCAACTACCTTCAAATCACCACAGAGGTGCCAGCTGTACTTGTTATACTCAATGGAATTCAGTAGCTGCCTTAAGTTATCGTATGTCTCTTTCATGTGGACAGCATACGCTACTGGAATAGATGGAAGAATGTTTCCATTGTGCAAAAGCACAGCCTTGAGACTCAGTTTCGAAGAGTCCACAAATAGTCTCCATTCTTGTGGGTCATGAGTGATTTTTAAAGCATTCATGAGGCCCTCAATATCGGAACAGAATATCAGATTACTTTCCTTTCTGAAGAAAGGCTCCAATTGCTGGTGGCGCTTTCGATATGCAGTAATTGTGACATCTTCTTCTAGAAGATTCCATTGTTGGAGTCTTGATCCTAGCAATTCTGCCTTGTTCTTTGATAAGTCCAAATCACGAATCAGGTCATTTAGTTCTTCCTGTGTTATTCTGTGTGGGGTTGATGATGCACCACAGTGAAAATCTGGATCACTGCATGCTGATGGACCAGGAGAAGAACAGGTCGACTCACCTTTGTCTTCGTCAGATGAATCAAGAGAATATTCTGCTGGAGGTTCTGGAATAGGAAGTCCCTCACCATGTGGAACTGGTCTCAATGCAGACGGAATGTTTGGGTAGACTATTCTCGACTTCTTTCGCTTCGTTATTCCGCCGGAAAGAGGAGGAACCAAGCAGAAGTAACAGTCATTTAGGTGGTTGCTTGGCTCTCTCTACACCATTGGGACTGCAAACGGCATTGATGACCTTTTGCAATTCAACCACTGTGAAAGCTGTGTTGTACATGTAGCACAGCATATATGCGGAGCCCAAGGCTTGTCTTGGTCACCAACCTTGCATCCGAAGTAAAGATGATATGCCTTCTTCACTTGAGAATTGATACTTTTCTTCTGGTTGGCAAATGTCACTTCCCCACAAATATAGCAAAAATTGTCCGCGGTATTAACACACTTTCGAGGCATTACTGTTCTTTATTGTACGTAAATGGATAAAATAATAAGTTTTATGTAACAGTAGCTTGAACTGTCTCGCACAACGTCTAAAATATTTTAAATGCTGAACCTATCTGATTGGGCTTTATATAGTACACTGCTTACGTCAGCTTCAGCAGCCGCCTGGCATTAGTATAATAGGCCTACACATGTATAGTACACTGCTGACGTCAACTTACTTCAGCAGCCGCATGGCATTAGTATTGCACTGCATCAGAAAATGATGCAATCAACTGTGGATGATGTGAGCATGATGGTATTATGCAATGTTACATCATTATTCCGGATGTTGCTGCAGTCCTACTGGAGAAATTTACACAGTGAAACATAGAAAATAAGGTATATGAATATCTTCAAAACGAGAGCCAATACAAATTTTTCACGGTTATATTCGTGTTCGGCACACCAAAATACTACAGATTAGGGCCTTTTCAAGTCAGTAATGATTTCACTGTTGACCAGTGTAATTGGTTAGAAGTGAGTGTTCGTATTACATCTGAGCGTGATGAGTCCGGACAGTGTCTGCCTGTCGTGCAATTGTATTATGCAATTGTAGAACTATGTTAGACCCTCAATATTACCGACGTGACAACATAATCGACGCGGAGCAACAGCTGCGAAATGAAATCAGTAAGACAGCTGCGTTGATAGCAAAATACAAATTTGCGTGTTTGGTTATATATGCTATTTGTAGTCTTGATGTGGCAAATACTGTTGGTCATGGTGTGACTGAAATCGTAACCATGACAACCATTATAGTTGCACCAATGGAATTGTTGTCCGGGGCTAAAGCGATAATAACCGATTTTTATGGTGGTGATAGAAATTTGTTTCGATACGATTTCATTAAAGAATACGTATTTATTTAGAACTGCTTGCAGCGGTACTAAGTAGTCTTAACACGATTAGTGAATTCTGTTCGGTTGCTCTCGAGGACAAAATAATTAGCGCGGTCGAGGTCGAGACTTTGCTGGCAGAAATGTAAAATCACCGACAACACCGAGCACATATAAGGAACCACGCAATTGATTACAGACAATAAAAGTCGAGTAAAAACAAAAACAATTTGTCTTGTAACAATCTCAAAGACGTATCTACCATATGGTCCTGTGCGGTTTTGCTGGTTTTACCGGTCACTGTTCTGCGTCAGTGCGTCTATCTTGTATGACTCTGAACATTGTTTGGCTGTTTGTTTGGCCACTTCACTTTCCTGGACTATTAATAATCCACGGGATACACAAAATATGTGGCCTGCTTGCTAAAATAAGTAAATGTCACGGGGGATAGAGGCCGTGACCTACATAACGAATTAAAGGCAAAATACCTATAATTACACTACTACAATTTAAGCCATGTCAAGAGTGCTGCATGTATTGTTTTCAAGCAAAACCAAGTTCATGCCATATCAAGAGAACAAGATACATTATCCTCAACCAACACACAGATGAAGCCATGTCAAGAGAGGAAATTGGATTTGTCTCAATCAACGCACAGTTTATGCCATGTCAAGAGAGCAAAATTGAATTGTTCGCAACCAACGCACAGTTTATGCCATGTCAATAGAGAAAATTGAATTGTTCGCAACCAACGCACAGTTCATGCCATGTCAATAGAGAAAATTGAATTGTTCGCAACCAACGCACAATTCATGCCATGTCAAGAGAGGAAATTAAATTGTTCGCAACCAATGCACAGTTCATGCCATGTCAATAGAGAAAATTGAATTGTTCGCAACCAACGCACAGTTCATGCCATGTCAAGAGAGCAAAATTGTTTTCATCTGAGTTCAACACATATCACAATGTGCAAAATACTAATATTTCTAAAATCAATTATTTATCTTCCATTTTTCATTTTTGTTCTTTATGATTGCCATAAACTTACCCAGATATATGTCTTAATTCCCTAATTATACACCTAAAACACGTATGCAATTTTTTTGTATGAATTAGTTCAGTATCATCAACAATGTAAATCCAGATATTTCACGGTCTTATTTAAGAGCTGAAAAACCCCCAAAGTTTCAGTTAAATATATTTTCTTTTAAAAAGGTGGAATAGCCAAGTATTTGACTAGTGTGAAACACGACGTTGAACACTTGATTGTCTTGACTTTGAATTCATGAGCTTATACTAACGATATATAATCTCTAGATAAATGAAAGTCTTTTCAATGTAGAATTCTTTCTCACGCAACGACAAGTTTCATTTTTACCTGTTTTAAACAGCACAATTTGAGTTTGATACAACTAATCTGTTAAGTGAAGTTCGCAACGGTTGTTGAATTATCGCTTAGAAACAGTATAAGATGCATAAAGGAATGATATTCGTACACATTATAATGTACCGCGCTTACAGATTGGTGGAACCCAAAATGTATTGGGAAGATTGTCAATAGGTCTCAGCTACATAAAGAAATTATATTATTGCACACATTATAATGTAACGTGCTTACTGATTGGTGGAACCCAAAATGTACTGGGAAGATTGTCAAAAGGTCTCAAATTAGAAATTTCTGCCTTTCAAATTTTAGATGTACTCAAATTCCTGAAATTAACAGATAATAACAAATAAAATCAAGCTGTATTATACGGAATCTGTAAGCAAAATAATATCTCTATTACGAACCATGCCATTAAAACTGGTTACTTTCTAAGACCAATGGAAATCGCTAATGTCGGGTCACTCTTTAAAAGAGGCGATAAATCATATAATCGGCCAATATGTGATTGTTCTTCCGATACGAGGCGCGGGTCGCCCAGTGGTCTAAAGAGCTTGTCTTTCACGATCACTGCTATCTCAAATCCGTCTGCGTGGGTTCGAGCCACCGGTTCAGCCAATATGAGTAACTGCGAAAGCTTGCTAGTAATTTCTTGTTGGTCCGTGGTTCTTCTTGGGGGGGGGGGGGGGGGAAGGGCTTCCCGGGTTCTTCCTTCACCAGCTGAAAAACTGACGTTACCCTCCCCCCAAACACCTCTTCCCATACTGTCAATATTCGGATTTCTAAAATTCCTTTTTATCAACCATAAGTTGTTATCTAAAAGTCAGTCCAGTTTTTCAAATGTCCAATCAGATTTTACCTTATAGACGGCTTTATGAATGATTGGTAATTCTTGGTGTCAGGTAATTGAGTCTTATTGATGTATTACTGTCAGACTTTAGAAAAGAATTTGACCAGATCAATCGCAACACTCCACTACTGACATCCGGAATTTTTAGATGTTCAGAAATAACAATATCTTCCCTCAGCTCATATTAATACCAAGTATTCGACATTATTTGTTTTAATGGTGTTTAGAGAAATCCATTCCAGGTTCCTGTCGGAGTTCCTTTAGAGTCGCTTTTAAGACAGTTAGTAATTCTACTGGTTGACAATCACAACCTTTGGACTGTGACCATGCTTATGACACCAAAAATGTTTGCTACATACATTCCTTAAAAAACAACAAGGTTTAACTGATTGCTGCTACACAAACATAAAAGGAGACTGCAGATGTATATGTGAATGACAAACATTTAATAACATTATACCACCCAAAGGAAATCGAGCTGTTGATGTAGCTAATTTTCCTTGACGTTGTTTCATCTGAAATTATTCAATTAGCTTTTAAGTACCAGAATCAAAATTGTCTTCTGCGAATCAAGGATACAGTGTCTATGTTTTCTTTGATAACGCACCAAACGCTTGCGAAACTGTGGTTATATGAATTATTACAAGAATATTTAACAACCACTGAAATGTACTGGAAAAATTCGAATGGTTACCTTTTAAAAAAAGATTAAAATACAATGAATCAGTCTTCATGCGTAAAATTAAAAACAAAAAGGAACCTGACTATCTGAATATGTTACTATAGTATCTGAAGTTCATGGCCAACTCGTCTTCTACAAATCTACTACGTATTCCAAGACCGAAATGTTAAAATGGAGTTCTGAAGGAATTGGTTCAGTGTGCAATGGCGTTTTAATCCAGAATATTTTACCCATTGATACCAGCGAATTTGTACTCGAGCTGCAGTTAAGCACAAATATAAAACACTTCATTCAACCCAATTGTAATTTCATATTTGTGTACAAAATTCTTGTTTTTTGATTCACTCTAGTCTATCACAGTACGTATCGTATGAAGTTAATATATATATATATATATATATATATATATATATATATATATATATATATATATATATATATATATATATATATATATATATATATATATATATATATATATATATATATATAATGCGAACAATGTATATTTCACACATCTCGACATTGTGTGCTACAAGAACCTTCTGTTAACAGCCTATCGAAATTTTTTTTAAAAAGTAGACATTGTGTGCTAAAAAACCTTCTGTTTAACGGCATATCGACAATACATAAAGTCTGTTATTATTATTATTATTATTATATAGAGTGTCTTACACGATCTCCGTTATAGAATGAAATCACTTGATTTTTGGAAGGCAATTCATCTCCCTTCCATGCCGAATCAATCCTTATGTAAATATGGACTTCTTAAGATTCGACAGAAATGTTAAATTCAGTATTTCGGTAATTTTGATGGTATCACCATAAACATCATGCAGTAAAAACAATGCTTTTATTAATAAAAGGTCATGTATTACAGCCTTAAAACACTGCCTCATATCACATGCTTAATAACACTACCAAATATCACGTCCTTAATAACACTACCAAATATCACAGCCTAAAAACACTGCCTCATATCACATCCTTAATAACACTACCAAATATCACAGCCTTAACAACACTACCAAATATCACTGCCTAAAAGCACGGCCACATATCACAGCCTTCAAGCACGTCCCTATATCACAGCCTTAATATCACCACCAAATATTACAGCCTTTAAAGCACGGTCATATATTGCAGTCTTAAAAACACCACCATATGTCAGACCTGAAAGGTTAAAATCTCCGATTAGATAATTTGCAGAATACTCCTGTTTAAAATGAACATCGCCACATCCACTTTACATTCAAGACGTTTTAAACGACCTAAACATTATCGGATTGGGTAAATCTTTGACATGTCAATTGCAATATATCCAAACAGTGTGCGTTCTTTTCATCAACAGGTAACTGGAATACATACCAGATCTTGAAATTTCTGGTAAAAAGATTCATTGTGTTACATCACATCGATAACAGCAATTATTTTGTTATCCAATGGCCTCGAAGCAGCCATATTGAATTGGTAATTCATTCTGGATCTATGCGAATTGGACAACTGAGAAAGTTTAAATCTTATCACCAATCTCTCCTGTTCCTGTGGATTTATAATAGAAAAAGGCAATCATTTTCTTTTTGAATGCAGACATTTCAATGACGCAAGAAACGAGCTTCATCGTCGATTATCATTAAGGAATACTGATATTGATACTGATACACTTTTATTTGGCAAAGAACTTTACTCATTAGGAATAATGCTACAAAAGGTAATGCAGAAATTTATTAAAACAACAGGATTCATGAAGATATGATTAATTTGTGTTCCATTATGACTACAGTTACAATTTTCGTACGTTCCGTCCACACCAAACACTATCCCTCCGCTCTTTGCCTTCATTCGTCCTCTCATTTCATGCACGTACTTCATTTGTCTTGACTTTTTCCAGAGCTTTTGGCTTGCATGCTTGTCAATTAATTATTTATGTTTATAATCGAAAGGAACGTGTAAATTTAAAAGCTTTCCCAAATCGTTTTGCTCTGCATACAGACTTGTGACCTTTTTGGCAATAAATTATGTTTATACTGAACGGCCTCTAAAGCACCACTATTTATCACAGTTCCAACGGAACGGAAACTCTACAATGCTCCACTGAAACCACACTAAAGAAAAATGGACCCATTGCTCTCGATACAAGTTCAGCTCAAAGTCTCAGAATATTTACAAACTAACTTACAATTATATCCAGTAAAAAATTAATGGTTTCAAATCAATGAAAAGTGTGCAAAAACATAAGATTGTTGACTTATAATTATATTATTTTGAGTACTTTGGCCGTCTTCGATTTCTACAGAATTTTGTCATGACTTAACTTTGCACTGTGTATATTTCCCGCTATTATTCGGATGTCAGATATATGCATATTCTGTGGAATAGCCGTAATATCATTGCATGTTATTTACATGCAAACTTTTACAATAATTTCTCTTTTCATTGCAAACCAGCTCGCTCTCTCCTTAGTTCAGCTCAGTTAGTGTTTGCTCGAAAGGAGTTACACACTCCATGTTATAGTTCTATTCGTTGTATTTTATTCTTTTTTAGGAAAATACGGTAAATGTTCAAATACGATGCATGGTATAAAGACTTGAAAAGAAAAAGTATGTAATTTTGGGAAAGGGACAATGTTAGTTGCATTTTTAGTTAACCGGGAATATACGTAATGTTATGACCGTCTTGCACAGGCACCTGATTCTATCAGTAGAAAGGGCAAACTCTTGATACCCCCTCTGCTCCAAGTTTACACAAGGTAATTAACTCTCGTTGTTCGAAATATGGCCCTCGATAACTCCGTGCCAATTGTCTTGGACGACTTAGAGTAACTGCGCATTTAGACACTTATAACTTTTACCACCCAAAGAAGACAAAACTTTCCCCCTGTATGAGGCGCCATAGGGGACAAAAGCTTGCTCAATCAGAACGTTGCTGTTGAAATTTTAATGTTATATGTCCAGAATTCCAATGTCACGTGTTGTATCAAAAATACTTGTCCTAAAAGGTCCATTTTCTAGGTCGAGATTTTAGATTGTAACTGTTGTTGAATTAAACAGTAGTGGTTGAAAGTTATATTTTCTATGTTGAGGTTTTTGATTTGAATGACACGGCGGTGGTTGAAATTTCAACGTCATACGTCGAGAATTCTTAATATATGCATTGGTTCAAAGAGCTTATGTTGAAAGGTTCATTTCATATGTTGAATTACACAGAGTTGGTTGAAAATGAGATGTCCAATGTCGAGTTTTTAAATTGTGTCTTCTGAATTACATGACGGTTATTGAAATTTTAATGCATATGTCGAGAGTTTCAATTTAACATGTTGAATCACATTGATTGTGCTGAAAGTTTCATTTCGTATGTTGAGTTTTAGATTGTATCTGTTGAATTACACAGCTGTGCTTGGACATTTTATTGTGCTTGTCAGAATCGCTATTTTGATATGGTGAAATGATGTATTAATGTTAAAAGTAACGTTTCACAATGTCCATTTTCACAATTCAAAATAATATCGAGTATTAAGATACATCATTCGTGTATTGAATTATGAGGCGCCATTACATTTCATGCATTTACAATTCGAAAGTTACCATTCACAGGTCGAAAATTACTATGAATTTCTTCGCTAGAGGTCGTTCTAGTGAACTGACCGCGTTATTTTTAAACAAGAAGGCTTTTTTTTCGTTGCTGTGAAATTCAACAGATGAAATCTAAATACTCGCCATATAAAATGGAACTTTCATCACACACAGTTACATTCAACGTGTGAATTAAGGATTCTCGACACATGATATTGAAATTTCAACCACCGCTGTGTAATTGAAAATATAACACGGTAAAAAGTCGAAATAGGAAATAAACTTGAAACCACCACTGTATAAATCAACATATAATATCTGAAATCTCGATTTAGAAAATGGAACTTTAAGGATATACAATTTGATGCGACACGTGATTTTGGATTTCTCGACTTACGACACCGAAATTTCAACTGCAAGCTTCTTATTGGACCAGGTTTTGTTTGCTACGGTGCCTCATACATTACCGATTTTTAAAGTCAACTTTTAATCGACGTTTCACTATCTTTTCGTGTCTTGTCTACTTTAACACTGTTTGGATGACAACAATTCCGGTCTACTTCGAACTATGACGTATATAAAAATGAATACCAAAAACAAAACAAAAAAGAAGGTAAAATTACAAAGTTGACTTTCTTTCAGGAGCATTTGTAAAAAAATATTTCGTACATTCTTTGAATTAATATGTTCCTTTACCATATCGTTCACTTACTTATACGCAAGTCTTGACCGTTAAGTGAGTTGCAGAGAAGTGAGGTATACGTGCCTTCACACACCGTGTTAAAACAGACAAGGTGCGAAGCATACGAGAACCTTCGAGTTCAAGTTGTCATTAAACAAATCAGTAACCAACGTACTTTTATCGCACACGTGGAAAGGGTTTTGGAATGTCCTGATTATGATGGCGTAAGTCATGAATGACTAAATGCACAGATAGTAAAATACAATTATCACGGAACCATCGAACGCTCAGATTTCCGACAGCGATAATTAGTTTTATTGTGTTAATTGGGAATAAAGGAAGGTGCTATCCTGAGTTCCTCCACCATTTTCGCTGATAGAATCAAGTTCCTGTGCCGTCCTGAACTCCTGACACCCGGAGTCGAAGTGTGTATGGGGTTCAAGAGGGTTATACATTCCATACATCTAAGCAGACCAACATTTAATAGATTTATTATCTTATAATCTTTACGGATATTTATTCTTGAACGAATAATACAGAAGAAATCGCTTAGCAGCAAGCGCTGGCTATGCAGACGATTGTTTTCAAACAGCACGTTACTTCCCTTGGACCGGGACAAAAATGAAAACATACCGATAAACTGGCGATTAAGCATTGTTTAATTAAAAGATCTAACCTTCTTTGGGGCGATACTTTCCACAGATAAATAAGCAACAAAATAATAATCTTGAAAACGTTTAAAATATTTTCATCATAAATTAAATATTATCATTCTAACTGTTGATGCTTAGGATGTCCATCATTTTCTTTACCCAACTGAGTATAGTCAGTCGTTATGTGTCTTTGCTGGAATTCTTATACTTTGATATAAAAAAAGTTTAACACAGATACTGAAATTTTATACATGACAATTTTGCAATAATATCCCTAGCATTTTGTTTACGATGCGGGAGGTCGCGGGTTCGATCGCCGGCCAAGTCATCGACTTATAAAAATGGCACTAATAGCTGCCTCGTTAGGCGCTCAGCATTAGGAGGTTAGTGTTAGGACTGGTCGGCCTGGTGTCGGGATAATGTGACTGGGTGGGACATAATGCAACATGTCTGCGGCATGATGCTCCAGTGCTGGACATCACTATAAACTACTACACTGCAGACAACGTAGCGATATGACCGATACATTTTTAAAGCTACGTTAAAAATCCAAATCACACACACACACACACACACACAGAGTAAATTTAACTTGTATTGTATGCTTGACCTTTGTTCGTTATTGAGGCTAGAAGTTTGCTCCTACCTGACTAAGATCATTTTTGATATATTTGCTTGGTTTTTATTCCATTACCTTAGTTTTTCCTAAGGCAAATCTATTGTTTTTATAAGTTATAAAGAAGTTGTTTACTATTTATAATAGTTCAATGCCGAGCTTTTAAATGTTCTGGAAACGAACTGCTGACCATCATCCTGGCCATCTTATTGTGTCTTACGTTTGTATATAATGTTATGATAAACACAAATTATTCATTCCTATTTTTATATCAGTCTTTGTGGAATCACTTTTAGTTGTGTTCAATATAATTCTAGAGGAAATATTTACATAATTCATTGGAATTATAAAGCAGTCACTGATTCTTCGGACTAAACCACTACTTTGGGCTTATTTAGGACTTATTCAAAGATATTCTGGATTGTATCATTGGAATACAACAAGACTATTAGTACACCGGCATATTTAAGACAACTGGTACATTAGCACATTCAAGACTAGGAATCTTTCGGAACACTCTTTGCCTTTTGATTCGTGATAAAACATTTCTGATTATTGGGGATTTAGTTCACAATACTGTAAATTCCTTTTAAATTCTCTCTTGATGGTCTAAAGAATTAAATTATTTGTTGAAATTTACGAAACTTGTTAGTTTTGCTTCTTTTTGTTAGTTTCTGACAACAGAGTCGGAACACATGCTTTAAATGTATCGTCTTTAAATTAATATTTCAATCGTATTCAAAAATAGTGTTTATCAAGCTCAGGTTGGAGTGTGGATTTATATATTTACAGTCGTTATTTTGAAATCAGTTATGAAAATGAACCTAATCTGTCAGTTTCTCATAGAATAGTATAAAATATAGCATCCATAACTAAACAATACATTGAAAATTTACTAAAATATAGCATCCATAGCTAAACAATGCAATATAAATTTGCTAAAATAAAAATATCGAAGCTATAATAGACAGGAAGTCAGTCGGTTGAAATTTAAATCCATAGCTATATGGCCCATAATTTTAACATCCGGGTAACACAGGGTTAAACATCCTTCTCCGGCAGGTGAATACATTTGGCTTACTCTGGTCTTACCGTTCCGATTTCTTTAATATTCTCAAATTCCTTTGACACAGAATGTATCAAAATTTAATAGTGGAAAACCCTACGAATAAATTTAAACGCGATATTGGCAACAACTATTTCGTTATAAAACAAACATATTAGGTAAGAAAGACTTTGTTTAATAGATCAAATGATAAAATCAGACTTTGTCACCTACTGGAACTAGTTAGAGAGTTTGATTTTGATTGGTAGAACGTCAATGAAAACATCACAGTAGAACTGTAGATTCGCAGCAAACGATTGCTGTACTTGCAAAAACGCTCATACATTTATTTCAGATATATACTTTTATATTCAATCGATTGACGTTTTTCTCAGATATTGTGCACCAGCTCAAGAACATGCAGACAACATAAACAACCATTCATATATTGTGTAAATCAGCTTCCTTCACTGAAATTACAAAAACAACATGGAAATGCAATTACCATTTTTCAGCATTGATACAGGTACAAAAGTCTTAACCAGCATTTAGTCTACATACACTTACAAACTATGTAAATAAAATGAAGTGAAAAATCACTTTTCGGAAAGAATTTTTTCGACAAAATACACATGCATAAAGGATACCATTCATAGTGTCTTTTAGTTGTTGATGATATATAAACTGACCTATCGACAGGTCACTGATCTACACAAACTGATGTCCAACCGACAGCTACAACAGATTAGTGATCCATATGAACTCTTGTCTAATCGACAATTACAGCAGGTCAGTGATCCATATCAACTGTTGTCTAATCGACAACTACAGATCTGTGATCCACGTGAACTGCTGTCCAATCGACAGCTACAGCATATTAGTGATCCACATGAACTCTTGTCATATTGACAACTACAGCATATCAATTGTCCACACGGACTGCTGTCCAATCAGATTTCCAGGTAAATATTGCACAATTTCCTGTTTGCCCGAGAAATTCTGACATGTTAATTAAACTATTTAAGATGTATAAATTCACACAGTTATAAATTAATAATTCTTCCCTTGATTTCTATGTCTATTAAGGTTTGGAAACTGTTTTTTTTTACATGTATGTTCAGTGTTTATTTTGTTATAATTAATTTTTCTTAACGTTTCTTAATGTCTTGCTAAGACTAACCGCTGTCTCCATGATGGAAAACGCATTAGTTACTTTTTATTTATATGAAAATGAATCACTGGCTTTTGATATTTTTTATAATTAAGACGACTGTCTCATAAGCATCTGTATAAAATGAACATATTTCAGTTTAGTTAACAGGGAAATGAATAGTTGTTTGCTACCGCTTGTGAAAAACGTGATTCAGGCCCGAATTATGCAAATGAGTTAAAATCGAATCGAATCTACATTCGAACCATAGACAATATGTGTATATTGTTACACCCCAAACATAGACAGTACATTATATTGTTATACCCCAAACATCGACAATACATGTATATTGTTATACCCCAAATACTATTATGTTCCAGTACGATAGGTTTTGTCAACTGCATGTAAAGAGCACTAGACAGCTTCATTCCTAGGCACAAATATTCGTCCTAAGAAGAGCAAAAACGCACTGCATTGCGCCTACAAACAGAAAACCAACAACTGGTCTAACGACAATTAATAAAATATTTACTGTCCAACTAACAAGTTCAAAGTTAGAAGACTTAGGTTGTATGATGGTCATTCAACGTGACCACAAATCATCCCAACAGACCATTTATATCTCTGGTTCAAACCTATCAGGGACGTCGTTATCGAAAGTTGAGAAGACAAATATTTACATGTATATGTACATATTTGCTCTTAAAAGAATCATTGAAAAGGCATTCAAACAAACATTTTTGAAAAACCTACTTATTTTGCGCACAACATAATGTTTATGTGCGCAAGACAGCGTCAGCCATCAAGTTTTCAGTTTAATTAATGACGATCACTTCATAGGTTAACATGTTTTTGGTATCCATTAACAACCAATCTCATATATGAATATTTACAGGAATAACAATAATGCATATAAAAAAAAAATATCCTTCATTTGCGTATAGGAGTACATTCTCCCAAAAATGATGGATTTCTGATGCAAAAAAAGCACGGATGAAGAAGCAGACATAAATCTTCATTCAACACCATCAAAGCTGCACGTTTATGTGCTTTAGGGTTTTTCACGTGTTGACAGTCACGTGAGCATTGATTTTTAAGCAGTAACTCCGCCCTTGTCTGGGAGACGGCTTGCACTTGTATTAGCCGTCCAAGCATATATATATATATATATATATATATATATATATATATATATATATATATATATATATATATATATATATATATATATATATATATATATATATATATATATATATATATATATATATATTAGCCCTTATAGTCCTCCTTTCAACTTCTGCCGACATTTACACACTGGCAATGAGAGGGGACTTCAACGGGAAGAAAAGTAACTGGTGGAAAAGTTGTCAGCCGTTCATCCCAAACAAGCATCCAGTGATGACGATACATCTGCAGGCACGTGCCTCTATTGCATGTCGAATTTTCTCTAAAAGAAAACGAAAATGAAAAAGAATAATATAAATCAAAATTTTAGTTCATGCAGCAACTGAACATGTTAAAAAAATCATGTTTGAGACAGCGAAAGCAGCAGACCTAACTAAGCACAATGTAATTTTTTCCCCTCTTACATTATTTTGTTTGTTTTTATTGTCACGGAGATTAACTGGTTATTTAGCAGCTGATGGCGGCTTTAGTCGATCCATACACAAGTCACGTTTTGATAAATATTATAAGAAAACATTTGTACGAAAATCCCAGCCTCATTTAGCTTGATTTTGTTTTCAACATTAACATATGCGTGCCTGAATCAGAGTAAGATATGAAAAAGAGGCGAAGAAAATAAAATATTTTTTAATTACAAAAATATCAGAAGCAACCAGTAGCTTTGGTTGATTATTCCGACATTTATCAATAAACACATTTTAATACATGCAGGGAAAGAAGTGTGCATAGTTATATTGATGGATGATCTCATGTGTAATGTTTTGTAATAGCCCCAAGGTAAGACATTCTTCAGTCTATCTGTATTTTGACATGTTAACCTTGTCTCAATATTCCAATCCTAACTATTTAATTAAAATAATTTTGTCTTGTCTTGTAACGTTTAAGTTGTCTACCACCTATCATACATTATTGCATCATATCACGCAAATCAATTTGTTCCATGCAGTCTCATAGGATGATGGTCTTTTTATGTGAGCGGTCCATTTGTGTCTTGTCAGTGTGTGTGAAATGACGCCACTTGATTCTATAAGGAATAGTCCCAGGGACAATAGAACGAAATGTCTTTTGAATAATACCTTCACTGATTCAAGCTGGTGCAATGTAATGTGCTAACAACAAAATCTCAAAGCAATGGATGCTCTTACAGTTGGGAATATGGAATATTAAGATCTTGTACGCATATGTTTTGAGTTTACACGAAATATCTGGCAAAGAAAAACAGACACGCACACAGTTATTGATTCCTGTTGGTGATATAAAATCTTTCGCTTTTTTTAAATATGTGTACTAAACGGAACGAGAGAATGATAAAATGATGTGAATAGAATAACATAAATCGATTTACGAATTTTAAACATGCACAACTATAAGGAAACAATGTTATTAACTGGAAAACATTGACTAAAATCTATCATTATATTTACACTTAACGGCGACAAAGCAAAGTACATATCAACGATATATTTAATTCGGGGATATGAGTTTAAATTTAGTTTAGAACAGATAAAGCATGTTTCGAGGATTCAAGAGGATAGTAACGAAAAGGAATGCTTGATGTCCAGTTTACCTGCATCTTCCAGTTGGAACAAACTGGAAGGCCTTATCGAAGTGTACCACCTTGAAATCCTGAGTGCTGACTCGAGTCATGTTGAAAATTTCATAGTTATACTCACTGGAATGAGAAAGCGAAACAATAATATATATATATATAAATATATATATATATATATATATATATATATATATATATATATATATATATCGAACATTCACTATGAGACGCACATAAAAAGGTGATTTTGTGACTAATATAAATTATAATACTGGAGAACATATAAACTCACACATTTGTGGTAAGTTATAATGTTCGAATTTGTTAACAGAGTATTTGGCATGAAGGTATGTGATACAGGAAAAAGTCATTCTAATAATTATTCCTATGTCAAATTTGATTGGGAACAACCCCAAAGCATATGCAAAAAGTATTTGGATCGACATTTTCCATCCGAGAAAATGTAACGAATCCTGAAGTCTTATGTTACAGTATAAAATGTTGTTGTCTTTATTATTTTATATGACTCAGTTGGCTAATAATGTGATTTTTTTAAATCAATGGACATTTTTCTCTCCTAAATTGACAAGTATTACTAAGAAATATGGATACATTAGGAATAGAGTTGTTTATTGTGTGACTAATTCCGCATCAGAAGAGAACCTTACGACATTATCGTGACTAATGCAAGGAAATGGATGTCCTTAGTAAGGTTATTTATCATTGGAAACATAAGCTTGTGAGAGATATGGAAACATGCATACATACATACATCCATCCATCCATCCACGCACGCACGCACATACATACATACAAACATACATGCATGCATGCATGCATGCATACATACATACATACATACATACATACATACATACATACATACATACATACATACATACATACATAGTTTTATGTAGAGAGACAAACGGACGGACGGATGTATAAATATATATCGGGACGTTAATTAGAACAAGATAGACACTTAGAAAAGGACAGAAGACAATGAGAATCGTACAGATAGACAAATAAATTTAAACAAACGAGACAATAGAAAACATACATCAGAGGGATAGACAGACAGGCCGACAGGAAAATAGAGAAACGGATAGACTTACGTAGAACAACATCCTGGGTTTACAAAACGGTTGATGTTAGGAATTGTGTTGGACACATATGACTGTAGATCGTTTTCCCCTCTGTTTCTGTGGAGCTTGACTACGGGTAATCGTGTTAATTCCTCTGGGGCTACAAATAGACCTCTATAGGAATTAAGAACCACTTCTCGAACTGTATTTCTGGATTGCCAGTTGGCACATTGACATCCATTAACCCACCATCTCTGATGGGAGCTTTCCACGTTCAAGACACAATATGCTATGAAGGACAAAGTAGTCACAAACATAGACAACCGAAGTCTGTTAATTATCATATCTGAAAATGGAAATAGATAATCCATAGTGATCATAGAAAAGTACAAGGCCATTTATTTCCCACAGTACAATCTTGACGATAGAGGAAAACTAAGCTGATTGTTCAAGTACTGGTACAAGAGTGTCAATCCATGTATTGCATAAATGTATGCATTATGATTGCATGTGGAATCCAGAAATGCTTTCACTTACTAATGCTTGGAGCATCATCTACAAGAGAAGCTATAAAAAAGCCATGGCATGGTAGACAGATTTATTTTCCTTTCAACGTATCAATGGTGATTCTTAACGTCCTGTTCTCGTCCTGAGCCCGCGGCAAGTTGTAAAACAACCATCTATGTCATCCTGTACCAACTTCTAATGAATATATTGGTGCAACCATGGTCTGTGGCGAGAGGTCACTTTCATCAGATAGAAAAAAGACGTATGTTTGACCCTACTGAAGCTATTCAGCTAATCTATAAATGGGACAAATTACAAGGTCCACGAAAGGTCGAGTGCATCCTACAGCAAACCAACCGCGTTTGTGCCAAAGTATGTAAACAAGAGACACTGTTTTCTTCCACTTAGTCAATGGCGGCCAAAGCTAGTTATTCTTTGGCTACTTCATTTGCAATATACCTCAAAAGCAGTTCTGTTGGTTGGGGAAACAGTACGAATAGTATAGTTCTCACTGGTATTTCGACGGTTGTTGTGGTATCATTTATTGCAGCAATAAAGACAGCTTACTGTCCAACTTACGTGGATCAACACACCCTACATTTATTGCAAGGATATTGTTCATTGTTACGCTATTGGTAGCCCAGGGGCATGTGCACGAATAGTAATGTAAATGATGTGGACATATAAATGACTTTAAAAACCACATATATGAATATTAATGTATTTGCACACTTACATATTCCACGGCAATCACAATGACAGCTTTTGAGACTCCATACTTAATTTCATCTTTATTCGACAAATTATACATTTCAATATTTTGAGAGCATGGATTGTATTTTATAGGGAAAAAAACTCCAGATCACAGCTCGAAAATAATTTTATTTTCCTAGATCGTAATACATGCATAATTATTTGAGGAAAAGAAATATTAGTCGTAAAATTATAATCACTAATGCAAGTACCTTAGATGCAGTTATAACGTTCACCTAACAGTGAAAGATGCGTATGACTTTTCAGTTCCTGAAATAGAATTATAAATGGACTGTAAAAGGTATTACATTATAAGCGATTTTTATGTATACTTAATTTAATTGTTCGTTAGTTATATTTTAATTTTTTTTATTACATGCTATTGTAATGTAACATTGTATGTTGGACTTGACCTTGTCCAAAATTGAGTTCATTTCTGCTTGACCCAAATTGATTTTGTTTATTTTATTCATTGTAAACAACTAATACATAGCTAAATTATTCTCTGTGTGTATAAGCTTAATATCAGGATCATTATTAAAAGAAGATGTAAATATATTTAGTTGGGTATAAGTGTTGGAATTTCCTGAGTGTAATCCAGGTTATGATTTTGATTTTGTAAACATCAGGATCATTCTAGAATGCAATAGATGTAATAAAGTTTCTTTTAGAAAATGCTAATTATAACCTGAGGTAAAGTAGAGAACTATATAATCTTGTAATTACGAGGACTTGGTCATTCGTGCTTTAACATTTAGCACTTTCAAGTTGTATTATGTTGTGTCCACTTGGGAAGAATCTTTGTCTTCAAACTATTGAATTCAAGTGATTATTTTCTCTGGAATTAAAAAAGTGCTCTGATAAAATTCTTGGACAGAGAAATTCACTGGAATTTATACTGAACTCAGTGATGGAATTATATTACAATGATTAAGCAAAACAATGTTGACACACAAACACACTAAAAGCTACAACAGACACCTCATATCCTTGTTTTTGGAATTCTTAGGGACTTTTTTCAGGATTTTAAATTACTAGGACTTGTGTCTGTAATTCTCGGATAAATTTTAGGATTCAATTTGCAATATCGTGTGTCATCTATTGTCATTTTACTTTGTATTCTAGGGAAATGAATTATTTGTTAAATTCTACAAAGCTTGTTGTCTTTCACTCTCTCTGTTAGTTATTTTAAGAGCATTAGACTCCTAACAGAAAATTGTTGTCTTTCACTCTCTCTGTTAGTTATTTTAAGAGCATTAGACTCCTAACAGAAAATTGCGCGCTCGTCTTTTGGATACGAATTTCGCTAAAGATTTTCAGAAAACTTTGTGTTTGAAGTTTAGATTCACGTATTTTTAAAACAAATTTCTAACTCCCATGTATTATTTCACATTTTAAATCCTTTGTGAAACCAACAAGCGTTTTACAATGTCATCTAAAGCGGAGATCTTTATTTCAAATCCTACCCAGGATGAATTGCTTGACCTTGCCAGAAAATATGATCTTTCTGAGGCAAACGTTTCTAAGCAAGAAATAAAAAATATTTTTGTCAAATATTTGGTGGAAAAGACTGTTGTGGATAAAAGTGCGATGGATTTGATTAGTAAGTCTGTATCCTACAATAACATAAATATAAAGGAATTAAAGTTAAAATACAAGATGGATTTATAGTTAAAAAATCTAGAATTTTAGAAAGAGAAAGAAGAAAAACAAATGCAGTTGGAGAAAGAGGAGAGAGAATGACAAATGCAGTTACGGAAAGAAGAAAAACGAATGGAATTGGAGAAAGAGGAAGGAGAGAGAAAATGCAGTTGGAGAAAGATTGTTGTTGTTGTTGTTGTAATGGGTTTAACGCCATTTTTCAGCACAAGATAGGCTATACATGGCGGCCAGTATTAATGGTGGAGGAAGAACCCGGGAAAACACTGGAAAGAACCACCGACCCACGAGAAGCTACCGGCAAGCTTTCTCACATACCCACATTAGCCGAGCCCGAGACTCGAACCCACACAGACAGAGGTGAGATGGCAGTGATTTGTAACGGAGAGCGCTTTAGACCACTCGGCCACTCGGGGCCCCGTTGGAGAAAGAGGAGAGAGAGACAAAGACAGTCACAGAAAGAAGAAAAACAAATACAATTGCAGTTGCAAAAAGAGGAGAACCAAATGCAAATGCAAAAAGAAAAGAAAGAAAAAGATATGCAGAGAGAAAAGAAAAGGAAGAAAGAAAATAGCAGAGGGAACGAGAAAAGGAAGAAAGGGAATATCAACTTAGATTAAAAGAATTAGAGCTGGCAAGAGAAAAGCACATTCCTACTTTACAAATTTAGGTTTTGATGTTACTAAGAATATTAGGTTAGTACCCCATTTCCGGAAAAAAGAATTAGATCAATATTTTGTTTATTTTGAGAAAATTACTGAAATTTCGAAATGGCCAAGAGAACACCGGACTCAATTATTACAATGTGTACTGACTTGCAAAGCTCGTGATATTTACATTTCACTGTCACTACAGCAAAGTTCTGATTATGATGTGGTTAGGGAATATATCTTGAAGGGTTATGAGTTGGTACCTGAGGCTTTTTTATCGACACGGTTTTCGGAATTCTAAAAGATCAACTGACCAGACCTATGTCGAATTTGCATGGGAAAAGCATGACCGTTTGATTAGTGGCGCTCTTCTAACAAGGTTAATAAAGATTACGAAAATCTCAGACAACTCATATAAGTTGAAGAGTTCAGTAATTACGTCCATATTGACATTAAGACTTATCTTCATGAGCATAAGGTCGAAACTCTAGAAAATGCTGCTCGTTCTGCTGACCTGTATTCCTTAGCTCATAAAGATTATTTTGTTAGTAAGTCTTCCACTCTGCTGTCTTCTTTTAAAAAAATATTTCAGCCTAATACGAGCTCTTCCAAATCTCAATATGGCACAACTTTTAGAAATTAAATTTTTGATAAGATTGATGAGAAGTCCTTATTTCTTCCCACATGTACCTATTGCAAAATGAAAGGACACGTTATATCTGATTGCTACAAATTGAAAAATAAGCAGCAGAATCAATACAGATCTATTTTTGAAATGCTCTTGTTTCTAAGAGGTGAAGGTCACGGCCACGTATCGGAAGAAATTCATTTGTTGGGCCTAATAAACCCCAGTCTGATTTTATTATGGAGAATTATGAACCATTCATGTCGAAGGGTTCTATATCACTCATGGATGATTCAACCAATCCTATCTCTGTTATAATTTTAAGGGACACAGGAGCTTCTCAGAGTATTTTATTATCAGGTACTTTGCCGTTTTTAGAGAAGTTTTCTTCCTCTAATTAGAGTGTTCTTATTCAGGGAGTAGAGTGTAGCTTTGTTAATCTTCCTTTTCATTGTGTAAATATGTCATCAGACGTAGTCTCAGGACCCGTGGCAGTCGGAACTGTGTATGCTTAACCCATCGAGGGCATTCATTTATTACTAGGCAATGACCTAGTTGAAGATAAGGTTGTGGTTAATCCACTTATAACTAACAAGCCTTGTTTGGATCAGAAAGTCGATCCAATTGAAAACGAAATCCCTGATTTATACCCTGCTTATGCAGCTACTAGAGCTATTGCAAATAAAGATCTCGAAAAGGATATTGCTCAGGAAAGTATTCTTTTAGTTGACACATCTGTTGGTCAGGCTTTTGATAAGGTCAGTTTCAATCATCGTTTGGATCAATCAAAGGGTATTTATCACAGTAATCCTCTTTTAACAACTCATTATCTTTATTCTAATCTGGGTGACAATCACTTGTTGTCAAGCAGGAAATAAATCATGAGATCTCCTGTTTGTTTCAAAAGGCCATTAGTGAAACTGAAGCCACATAAATACCTGTTTGTTATTTCGTTAAAATGGGATTTTGGATGAGAAAATGGAAACCATTTGAGGTACCTGCTGGTGTCGAGTGGTCAGTGAAATATCAAATTGATGTTCCAAAACTGAACAGAATGAAATTCTAAGTCTGGCCCACGAAACTCCATTGGCTGGTCATTTAGGGATTAATAAAACTTATCATACGTTCTTGAATCAATTTTATTGGCCAAAAATGAAAAGTGATGTTTGCAAATGCTGAAGATCTTGTCACGCTTGTCAAATGGTAGGAACATCCAATCAGAAGATACATGGGGCTCATCTGCAACCTATTCCTGCATTTGACGAACCATTTAGCAGAATAATGGTAGATTGTGTCGGTCTCTTACCTAAGACCAAGTCAGGTAACCAATACTTGTTGACTATAACGTGTGCGTCAACAAAATTCTCAGAGGCAATTCCTTTGAGGAAGGTTAAAAATAAACAATAGTAAAAGCTTCGAGAAAGTTTTTGTTATACTAAGTTTGGCATTCCCACATCTGTCCAATATTGTCAAGGATCAAATTTTATTTCTTGATTTTTCCAGCCAGTTATGCATTAATTTAGCATTGAGCTATTCGAGTGAAAATTGAAATTAAGGTATGACAGAGCTAGAATGGAGATAATATTTCAGTTTCGTGATAGAGGTCTGTCTCTCTTGCTCATTCTTTGAAGTTTTTTTCAGATTAGTTTTCTTCAGGTTAGGTATTATGGCTCTTACTAAGTTAAGAAGAAAACATATTAAATTGCAATGACAGTACTTCTGGGATGTAAATAAATTAAAGGAGTACCAGTATGCTGATAGAAATAGCCAGGTTAATCACGCAATTAATTTAGTTTTACATGTCCCACACACTGAAGATTTAATCGATGGAATGAACTGGAATAGCAAATCTTCGGAATTCAGAAATTATGAATAATCTGGACCAGAAACTTTCTCATTTGCAGTAACAAGAAAAGAATGAACAAAAACAGCTATTACTTGAATATGAGCACTTATTTCCACATGTTGCTACAAGAAAAATAAAATCTATCGTGACGTTGTAGTTGTAATTTCCACACCTGTGAAACAACGTTCATCCAGGCTGAACCCTCTCAAGTTGCAATGTTTGAACAAAGAAATTCAATATTCGCTGGAGAATGATTTCAAAAAGCCCACTAAAATGACTTGAGTTCACTATGCATATTTGTTCTGAAACCAGATAATATTTTCCGTATGTGCGCTGGTTATAGGAAAGTGAACAGTGTGACTAAAACAGATTCGTTTCCATTACCAAGAAAACATAACTGCATCGATAAAATTTGAAATGCCAAGTATGCCACCAAGTTTGACCTTCTGAAAGGATTTTGGCAAATTCCACTGACGGAAGGAGCAAAAGAAATTGCGGCATTCGTGACTCCAGATAGACTTTATCAATATAAAGTGATGCCGTTTGGAATGAAAGGTTCTCCTAGTACTTTCAACGTTTAATGAACATGATTACATCTGGTCTAAATAATTTGTGATGCTTACATCGATGATAAACCAGCATACTATTTTTCTAAGATATTAAATAAGCACCAGAGAATATATTCCACAACCGAGAAGGAAAGTTTGACTTTGATGCTGGCATCACAACACATTGAAGTCTATATTAGTTTAGCTCCTTCTCCGATTATTGTGTTTAGTGATCAATACCCACTTAATTTCATCGCCAAGATGAAAAACAAAAATCAGAAATTATTAAGGTAGAATTTAATTTGCAGGAATATAATATTGACCTCAGGCACGTTAAGGGAAAACACTTTAATAGCAGATGCACTTTTACGTGTATAGAAATATATTGTTTCATGGATACTTTATGTCATTCATAAGATTTCATCTTATGAATTTTTTTACTACATTTATATTTAACTTATAGTAAAAAGACAGCGTTATTGCGTAAATCTTTCTTTATTTTTATGATGGAAAGTGTTATGTATATTTAATTGTTTATTAGTTATATTTTAACTTTTTTATTAAGTCTATATTAGTTTAGCAACTTCTCCGATTATTGTGTTTAGTGATCAATACTCACTTAACTTCATCGGCAAGATGAAAAACGAAAATCAGAAATTATTAAGGTAGAGTTTAATATGCAGGAATATAATATTGACATCAGGCACGTTAAGGGAAAACACTTTAATAGCAGATGCACTTTCACGTGTATAGAAATATATTGTTTCATGGATACTTTGTGTCATTCATAAGATTTCATCTTATTAATTTTTTTTACGACATTTATATTTAATTTATAGTAAAAAGAAAGCGTTATTGCGTAAATCTTTCTTTTTCTCTATGTTGGAAAGTGTTATGTATATTTAATTGTTCATTAGTTATATTTTAATTTTTTTAATTACATACTATTGTAATGTAACATTGTATGTTGGACTTGACCTTGTCCATAATTGAGTTCATTTCTGCTTGACCCACATTGATTTTTTTATTTTATTCATTGTTAACAATTAATACATAGCTAAATTATTCTTTCTATGAGCTTAATATCAGGATCATTATTAACAGAATATGTAATTATGTTTATTTGGATATAAGTTTTGGAATTTCTTGAGTGTAATCCTAGTTGTGGTTTTGAATTTGTAAACATCAGGATAATTCTAGAAAGATTTTTTCCATTAGTAATGAATTTCGTTTTAGAAAATGCTAATTGTGACCTGAGGTAAAGTAGAGAATTGTATAATCTTGTAATTGTGAAGACTTGGTTAGTCGTGCTTTAACATCTAGCACTTTCAAGTTGTATTATCTGTGTCCAGTTGGAATGAATCTTTGTCTTCAAATTATTGAATTCAAGTGATTACTTTGTGATGTTTAAACTCTTTTAAACAGTAACAAGAAAAGAGTGAAGACAACAAGCTTTGTAAAATTTAACAAATAATTTGTCCCTAGAAAAACAAGGTATAAATAAGAAAGAACTTACGGTTCTACGAATACAATCCAAAAATATTCCAAGAAGTGAAAAATAGAAGTCACAGTAATAAAATGTCCTAATGAAACTGAGTTCGAATCCCGATTAAATCCAAAATGGAAGGCGATGGCCTACGCTGTGGTTAGCGTCGTTCAGATGTGTCAACAGTTCTTAGTTAAATTACAGAAAATAATAGTCTAGTGTTTGAATTCTGTGTAAATTCCTATAACTGTCTTTGTCCAAGAATTAATTTAGAGCACAAGTATTTCCAGGGAAAAAATTCGCTTAGAATCGAAATAATTTAAAGGAGAATGAAAAAAATCAACTTAAACTGGCAACAACAAAACACCTTTATGTGTCAATGATTTCAAGCCCGATTGACCAAATTCTCTATAGAAAATAGTTATACACTAATTTAAGATGCAAAACAGATTCCGGCATGAGGGTCACATGATCATGTTTATAGAACAACATATAAGCTTTTTACATGCCCAACATCACGTATTCCCAGAACGGCATTGACTAAAACCTATGATTTTTACTCTGGGAAAGAATAAAAAACATTTTTAAAAAAGTGGTTTACTTTGACTCTTACTGATTCTGAATCAAGGTCAGAAACTAGGTCAGCATTAGATACAACGTTTTTATTATTAGGTATTTGCGAGAAGAAAAAAAAACAGTCAGGTCAAACTAATTTCTGGAAAATATCAAATCCAGCAAATAAAGTTATTTTACAATATCATGTAATAGAATAAATAAAAAAATTCAAAAAAAAAAACAAAAAAAACTAACAAACAAACAATTAAATTTAATAAAATATAAATTAAATTAAATATACATAACAATTTCCTCTGGAAATACAAAGTGCTCTGATATAATTCATGGGTAGAGATATTCACTGAATTTATGCTGAATTAAAACATGGAATAATATTACTGTGATTCTACAAAACACTGTGGACACATCAATACTCTGTCAGCTATAACAGACCCCTCATAGCCTTCAGCTTTTTGGATTTCTTCGGGACTTTTATTGAATTTTATTGAGGACTTTAAATTACTAGGACTTGTGTCTGTAATTCTTGGATTATTTTTTGATTTAATTCACAGTACCGTATGTTCGTTTTCTCAGTTTCGCTTTGTATTCTAGGGAAATAAAATCATTTATTAAACTTTACAAAGCTTGTTGTCTTGCATTCTTTCCTGTTGCTTATTTTAAGAGCATAGACTCGTATCAGTGATAGATGCTTTGATGTGTCGCTACACTACTCTAACCAATCAGCTGTTATTTCGTTCATTGGAAGTCTCAAATAATACTATTGATATTTTGACTTTCATTGTAACCGGATATATGCTGACCAGTGAAGAATGTTTCTCGTGTTTCCTACAGCGAAGTTTGAAACAGGAAAAGGGAAATACACCAAAAATTGTTTATTCGCAATTGGTTAATTCTTTTGCGTTAGATGATAAGGCGAATAGGTTTGACGAATAATCTAACTTGTAAATGCGGTGATTTGTTATTACAAAATGTTCGTTTTAATTTTTTTGTCAGGCTTTATCAGGTAAGACTGTATTTTAATCTAGACACAATTTATTATTCTTGACCATATAATTTATTTAAAGGACATTTTTGTCGGCTGGAGGATTTTCTTTGAGACTTTATATATAATACGTGACTGCACCATCTTTTTCTATTATTCGAAAAGTCATCTAGCAGTAAATGCTCGGATACTAATTTGAGTCCATAATTATTAACATATTGACCTAATAATGTCTCTTCCGATATCTCTTTAGAATTACTTTAACATTTAAACCAATGAGCATAGAATATACCAGGAATTTAAACGATTTAAATGATATATAATTACCATTATACCCCATATATATATATATATATATATATATATATATATATATATATATATATATATATATATATATATATATATATATATATATATATATATATATATATATATATATATATATATGTGTGTGTGTGTGTGTGTGTGTGTGTGTGTGTGTGTGTGTGTGTGTGTGTGCGTGTATGTGTGTGTATCTTTCAAGATGGTCCTTATTTATTTGCTTATACATATGTAGCCAGCATATAGATGAATTTCGATCATTCTGTTTTTCAAATTTCGATCATCTGAATCATGGGCACCCGCACATAGGTTCAAGAGGGCGGGACACTTGGCCCCTGCCAGGTTTCACCTCTAAAATGTTTTGGACTACATCCGTAAAATATAATAGCTGACAACTTAATGTTTGCCACCCCTCTCCCCGAAAATAATTCTACGGGCGCCCATAATTTTAACGCTGGTCATGACTGGAATGACTTTCTCAGTCCGTTGTAGATCAGTCTCTTGGCCCCATGACATTAGAAATTTCAAAACAACCGATAAGTCGATCTCAGTTTTTGGCCAGAAGGAAAATATTTGCTTTCCTCGCTTAGTCGACGCATAACGTTTACGCGGCCAGAGCCAGCATACCAAAAACCTACGTAAGTAATATTATTTAAAGAATGACTAATTAAAAATTGTCTTACTGATTGAAATGATTGTTGATCAATCGAAGAGCTTCACCTTTTACCGACAGTTGCAAGAAAGGTCCTCTGTATCAAGTTAATTCTACAGCAAACCTTGATACACAAACAGCATGGTCTGAAAAAAAGAAAACAAACCTTTTTACATAGGCAGCATGGTATGATAAAAGGAATACCAACTTTGATATACAAACAGCATGGTCTGAGAAAAGAAAACAAACCTTTTTACATAAACAGAATGGCAAAGAAAGCTTTATACACAAACATAAAGGTCTAAAAAAATGAAAGCCTTGATACAAAAACAACACGGTCTAAGAAAAGAAAATTTTGATGCAAAAATACCATTGTCTGGAAAAAGAAAATCCGGGTGCAAAAATACCATTGTCTGGAGAGAAAAAAACCTTGATGCAAAAATACCATTGTGTGGAAAAAGAAAACCTTGCTATACAAACAGTTTGGTCTGGAAAAAGAAACTTGATACAAAAATACCATTGTCTGGAGAAAGAAAACACTGATGCAAAAATACCATTGTCTGGAAAAAGAAAACCTTAATGCAAAAATACCATTGTCTGGAAAAAGAAAACCTTGCTATACAAACAGTATGGTCTGGAAAAAGAAACTTGATACAAAAATACCATTGTCTGGGGAAAGAAAACCTTGATGCAAAAATACCATTGTCTGGAAAAAGAAAATCCGGATGCAAAAATACCATTGTCTGGAGAGAAAAAAACCTTGATGCAAAAATACCATTGTGTGGAAAAAGAAAACCTTGCTATACAAACAGTTTGGTCTGGAAAAAGAAACTTGATACAAAAATACCATTGTCTGGAGAAAGAAAACACTGATGCAAAAATACCATTGTCTGGAAAAAGAAAACCTTAATGCAAAAATACCATTGTCTGGAAAAAGAAAACCTTGCTATATAAACAGTATGGTCTGGAAAAAGAAACTTGATACAAAAATACCATTGTCTGGGGAAAGAAAACCTTGATGCAAAAATACCATTGTCTGGAAAAAGAAAATCCGGATGCAAAAATACCATTGTCTGGAGAGAAAAAAACCTTGATGCAAAAATACCAATGTGTGGAAAAAGAAAACCTTGCTATACAAACAGTTTGGTCTGGAAAAAGAAACTTGATACAAAAATACCATTGTCTGGAGAAAGAAAACACTGATGCAAAAATACCATTGTCTGGAAAAAGAAAACCTTAATGCAAAAATACCATTGTCTGGAAAAAGAAAACCTTGCTATACAAACAGTATGGTCTGGAAAAAGAAACTTGATACAAAAATACCATTGTCTGGGGAAAGAAAACCTTGATGCAAAAATACCATTGTCTGGAAAAAGAAAATCCGGATGCAAAAATACCATTGTCTGGAGAGATAAAAACCTTGATGCAAAAATACCATTGTGTGGAAAAAGAAAACCTTGCTATACAAACAGTTTGGTCTGGAAAAAGAAACTTGATTCAAAAATACCATTGTCTGGAGAAAGAAAACACAGATGCAAAAATACCATTGTCTGGAAAAAGAAAACCTTAATGCAAAAATACCATTGTCTGAAAAATGAAAACCTTGCTATACAAACAGTATGGCCTGGAAAAAGAAACTTGATACAAAAATACCATTGTCTGGAAAAAGAAAACCTTGATGCAAAAATATCATTGCCTGGAAAAAGAAAACCTTACTATACAAACAGTATGGCCTGGAAAAAGAAACTTGATACAAAAATACCATTGTCTGGAAAAAGAAAACCTTGATGCAAAAATACCATTGCCTGGAAATAGAAAACCTTACTATACAAACAGCATGGTCTGGAAAAAGAAACTTGACACACAAACGACATGGTCTGTGAAATGAAAACAAACCTTGATGCACAAATTACATTTTCTGAAAAAAGTAAACAAAGTTGATACACAAACAGCATGGTTTGAAAAAAGAGAATAAACCTTTTATCACAAACAGCATGATCTGAAAAAAGAGAACAAACCTTTTATCACAAACAGCATGATCTGAAAAAAGAGAACAAACCTTTTATCTCAAACAGCATGGTCTGAAAAAAGAGAACAAACCTTTTATCACAAACAGCATGATCTGAAAAAAGAGAACAAACCTTTTATCTCAAAAAGCATGGTCTGAAAAAAGAGAACAAACCTTTTATCACAAACAGCATGATCTGAAAAAAGAGAACAAACCCTTTATCTCAGACAGCATATTATGAGGAAAGGGATGAGAGATCATCACCTATTTTTCATTTGAATATTGCCATTTGTGAGATTATTTGACTTTTTCAGTAATATTATGTGTTATGGGAATGTTCATAAATTTCACGATAAATCGACCTCAAAATGTAGAATTATAAATTTACGTTATCATTTCATCATTTTAAATAGCACTCGATGAAGTTACAGAATATGTTCTTAGCACATGTTTACCATTATATGTGTGCGTGTATGTGTGTGTGTGTGTGTGCGTGTATGTGTGTGTGTGTGTGTGCGTGTGTATGTGTGCGTGTATGTGTGTGTGTGTGTGTGCGTGTATGTGTGTGTGTGTGTGTGCGTGTATGTGTGTGTGTGTGTGCGTGTTTGTGCATGTTTATGTAAGGGAATTTTTACCTTCATGCGGCATACAAATATTTACGAATATTAAAGGAATGAATGGCGCACTCTCACATATGTAAAACAAAGACTCCGCAGATGCATTCACCCAAACTTTGCTAACAAGTAAGTAGCTGGCAGGTAATAACAGGTGCTAAATCCCCGCCTGAAGTCATATCTTAACTTTCCTGAACGTGAAACAACGTAAACAAAATGTTAGTATCAAGAGAGAATTGCTTGTGCAGCAAAAATTAGGACGGTTGTTCTGACATTTATGTCTGTCATTAATTAAGCACATCTAAAGATAAATAGTTATTGTTTCTGTTTTAGTTTAATTTAGAGAAGGTAAAACATCAGACTGTCATAAACTGTAATATACTGTACCTGGTGAAACGTTTAACACGATATATATATATATATATATATATATATATATATATATATATATATATATATATATATATATATATATATATATATATATATATATATATATATATTGTGCTTTCTCTTAGTTTCGAATAGAGGAACTCTATGTCAATAAATGTTGCTACTTTGCAACCAAGCTTTTGAAAGGCAACTTTTTCAGTAAGGGATTTCTTGTTTGAACAATATCGTCAATCACTTATTTTATAATTTAATTAGACAGCAAAACTATAATTAAAGCAATCTTTAAGTATTATAAATGAAAAAAAAATTTTTTTTTTACATGACGTAAAGTTTACTTGTATGGACATTCCATTTTGCCAAGATTTTTAGAAGTAGAAACGTATAATTAAAAAGGAACTAACAATCGGTTTCTTTAGATATACAATATGGTTCACAGAACAAAACTTTATTTTAATTCTAAAAATCGAACTCTCACCAGAAAGCGTAACTATCAGTTCTTTGTTTTGTTTTTTTTTACTGTGGGTTGGGTTGATTTTATTTGCTTTAACAAAACCTAAAGGAATTATATTTTGATTTGAATCGATTCATGGAAGGGTTTATGCAGATCTTTACATATCGAAATGCTTATCTCCTATCAATGTGCAATTATGCAACAATTACTAGCATTTAAGAGACCCACCCACACGTTTAAGAGAACCACTCGTTTCTCGGTGCACATTTTGCTCCAATTAAAATTTTTTAAAATAAAAATTTGTTTTTAAATGCTTCGTTGTGGTACTTTTTTGTAAGTATATGGCCGCAGTTTTATTGTAGTTTTAAGGAATATAAATGCACAGCTATAAGTTAGAATTAAATTTTCAGCCAAAAGAGATTACTGGATTGTAGACTTAAATTTCATCCCAAACAAGTTACTTGATTGTAGACTTAACTTTCAACCAAAACATATTACTGGATTGTAGATGCAAATTTCAGCCAAAACAAGTTATAGGATTGTAGGCTTAAATTTCAGCCAAACACAAATTACTGGAGTGTAGACTTAAATTTCAGCCAAAACAAATTACTGGAGTGTAGACTTAAATTTCAGCCAAAACAAGTTATAGGATTGCAGACTTAAATTGCAGCCAAAACAAATTACTGGAGTGTAGACTTAAATTTCAGCCAAAACAAGTTGTAGGATTGCAGACTTAAATTTCAGCCAAAACAAATTACTGGAGTGTAGACTTAAATTTCAGCCAAAACAAGTTGCTGGAGTATAGACTTCAATTTCAGCCAAAACAAGTTGCTGGAGTGTAGACTTATATTTCAGCCAAAAACAAGTTACTGGAGTGTAGACTTATATTTCAGCCAAAACGAAATACCGAGTTGTAGACTCAAATTTAGGTTTTGACTTAAGGTTCTGTTAGTGAATTCAAGACCTTACCTGTGTCTTTGAGCTTTGGTCTTTGAAATATATATATATATATATATATATATATATATATATATATATATATATATATATATATATATATATATATATATATATATATATATATATATATATATATATATATATATATATATATATATATGTAATTTATGAATATAGAGATAAACAGTTTTAGCAATATTTGTATTATGTATGATTCACTAATTCACATTTCTACAAAAATATACATTTTTCCATGTCAATTATTCGTTAAAGAATAAAACAATTACGTTAGGTTAAAAATGTAAGATATGTAATCTGTTTATGTCACACACACACACACACACACACACACATATATATATATATATATATATATATATATATATATATATATATATATATATATATATATATATATATATATATATATATATATATATATATATATATATATATATATATATATCATCTGTTGTAGTAAGTGGGTTAAGGTATACCATCGAAATGGAAGACATGATAAATTCTTTTTTTTATACCAGCTTTAGATTTATAGAATCGAAATAGAGGGGTGCGTCCTTGTTGATGTTAGTATGGTGTATTAATTAGAGAAAAAAGTTATCATTAATCTTGTCAATACCACAATAAGCGAGTTTAATATGATTTAGATCCTTCCACGTCCATACTTAAATTCTTATATATTTTCCTCGGCTTGATTAAAATGACAAAAGCAGGATGGATGGCAAAGTGGGGGTTCAGTGTTGTTTTCACTAGCGAAAGGACATAGTTCATGCGGTGTGTTTAGGTGTCTGTTTCGATTGATCATTACTCAGTTGCAGCTATAGTATCCGCCTAAACCCCACACCCGGAGCTTATGGAAAACTACGACATACAACACTCAGTTTGTGTGAACAATACTTATTCGTCCATGCAACTATGGTGACGTGTAGTGTTGAAGTTCCGTTAGATTTGAAACGCAAAGAAGATGACAGTTTTAGGGACCGTATGGTGACGATCGAGTTAGAAATCATAAATCAATTAATACAATGAGTAATTGTTGTTCATTTTTTAAATCCTTGATGCGTTTCGTTTTTCAAATCGGTAGGTGGTACCAGCCAGCTACCAGGAGGCCTATTTTTACTTAATGAACATGTCTGGGGGAATATGGAAGTGAATTTTCATTTTTAATATGGAAGCTAATGCTCGGTTAATTTAAAATGTCAGGTGTAAAAGATTGCATAAGCTTGGACTATCGGAACAAAATTGATAAATTATTTGGTAAAAGCAAGCTTGTTGAGGGTAAAACGAAACAAATATTTCCAGAACTTTCACAGACGTATAACGATAAAATTCGTAAATTTGCATGTAAATGTATAACCAGCAAAAACGTTCAAACTTAAGCAAGTATTGAATGCTGGAAGAAATGTCAAGGAATCTTTTGCGAAAACAAAATGAGGATGAGAACATATTTTACCGGCATAAACTATATACCGATAATCACTAAAGCAGATCTTGAGGAGAATCAAGGATATTAATATTTTTCTCAAGAAATTATTTTGCAACACGTATAATTATCATAGGTATTTGCATCGCTGCACGTCACATTAAGCAAGTCTTGAATTAGAAAAGTGAACATAATACACCGGAATATTTGTAAACGGAATAAATTTGATACTTTGTCAGACCTGATGTTAAAATACACCTATTGTATATTTCCATTGATGAGTTTCTCATCTTGCTCTGTTTGTTTATTTGAATATGATCCCGTTTATTTACTATGCCGATATAAATATACCAAGTTCAAAGGTTTTACTATTACCTGCCTTTATTGATGAGTCTTGAAATCAAGTGTGCATTGAATGCAACCTCAGCTCAGATCAAAAGGTGACACATAAACATTTCCTTGATGACATCAATTGACGTCAAATACCAGGTTGTGTAGAACGTATCCATCTTTTATCGTTAAAAGCCATGAAATCAAGCAGATGAATGGTGTCAATAATCGGATAATGGATGACTAAATCAGCATTGGCATGGTGTCAATAATCGGATAATGGATGACTAAATCAGCATTGGCATGGTGTCAATAATCAGATAATAGATGAACAAATCAACAGAGACATGGTTTTAATAATAGGATAATTGATGACCAGTTCAGCAGAGGAATGGTGTCAATAATCAGACAATGGATGACCACATCAACAGTTGCATGGAGTGATTAATCTGGCAATGGATGACTAAATTAGCAAAGGCATGGTGTCAATAATCATACAATGGATGACCAAATCAGCAAAGGCATGGTGTCAATAATTAGACAATGGATGACTAAATCAGCAGAGGCATGGTGCCAATAGTCAGACATTAGAAGACTAAGTCAGCAAAGGCATGGTATCAATAATCAGACAATGGATAACCAAATCAGCAGAGGCATGGTTTAAGTAATCAGATAATGGGTGTTGTTACGAGTCTATGCTCTTAAAATAAGTAACAGAAAAGATTGAAGGGCAACAAGCTTTGTAAAATTTAACAAATATATTTATTTCCCTAGATACAAAGTGAAAATGAGAAAAAACAACTTACACTATTGCAAATTAAATGCCAAAATAATCAAAGAATTACAGACACAAGTCTTCGTAATTTAAAGTCCTGAATAAAATTCAGTAAATGTCCAGAAGGTATCTCAACCTGAAGTCGATGACGTGTATGTGGTTGCTATTGAAGTGTTGATGTGTCAAAGTATTTTGCTGAATCACAGAAATATAATTCCAGGTTTGAATTCAGTATAGCTTCCAGTAAATGTCTCTATCCAATAATTTTATCCGAGCACGTTTGTATTTCCAGAGAAAATAATCACTTGAATTCAATAATTTGAACAAAAAAAAAAAAAAAAAAAGATTCCAGCCCACATTTCCTGGTTACGACATATAACACAACTTGAAATTGCTAGATGTTATTGCACGAATGACCAAGTCTTCACAATTACAAGATTATATAGTTCTCTACTCGACCTCAGGTAACAATTAGCATTTTCTGAAGAAAATAAAACATTACCTAATGGAAAATAACCTTCTAGAATGATTCAGATGTTGACAAACTCAGAACCATAACCTGTAATATTCACTTAGGAAAGTCCAAAACCCTCATCCGAATCAACATATTTACTTCTTCGATTAATAAAGATCCTGAGTTTAAACCCATAAAGAGTAATTTAGCTATGTATTAGTTGTTGGCATAAAATGAAATTAAAAAATAAAGTCGATCAGGTCAAGCAGAAATGAGTGTGTGTGTGTGTGTGTGTGTGTGTGTGTGTGTGTGTGTGTGTGATTTGGATTTTTAATGTAGCTTTAACAAATTGTTCAGTCATATCGCTACGATGTCTGCGGTTTGACAGTTTATTGTAATGTCTAGTACTGGGGCATCATGCTGCAGACATGTAACATGATGTCCCATCCAGTCACATTATCCTGACACCAGACCGACCAGTCCTAACACCAACGTCTTAATGATGAGCGCCTAGCGAGGCAGCTTTTACATGTAATACCATAACTCAATTTTGGACAAGGTCAAGTCCAGCATACAATGTAGCATTACACTATCGTGTAATGAAATAAAAGAAAATTTTAAACAAACAAACAAAAATTCAATTAAATATGCATAACAGTGTAAATAGTCAGATAACCCGACCAAATCAGTAGATTAATTAGAACTTGTAACCATTCATAGCTCAGGTTACTTTTAGCTATGAACGTTCCCTGCTATTTTTAGTGACGTAGAACTCTAAAGTCTTCACAATCAGCAAAGAGTAAAGGACTTGTAAAGTGGTATTCTCTAAGAGAAAAAATGGCAGCAATGATATGAACGAAGGATTGTTTATGCAACTCACTCCCAGTCATATGATCAACCTCTTTAGTATTGTATGTTCAAATGTGTCATTCTACACATAATGCAGTCATTCTACACATAATGCAGTCATTCTACACATAATGCAGTTGTTCTGAACGTACTGGACACATACTGCAGTTATTCTACAAATACTGCAGTCATTCTAAACATAATGCAGTCATTCCACCCATACTGCAAGTCTACACATATGGCAGTCATTCTACACACACTGCAGACATTCTACTGTTAGTCATTTTACACGCAGTCATTAAACACACGCTAAATTCATTCGAGACATACTGCAGTGATTCTACACATGCTGAGTATACTTATTACTTCGTCTGACTGATTCGTCCTTTCAGTCTTTACCTAAGTAAATTCAATTCTGTACACGTCTTCGCTATTAATAACTTTACAAGGCAAATCTATTAAAATAAATGAAAGTCTGATCGATGATTTTATTTTTGCAACTCTAGTTTTACACACGCACACGCACCCCCCCCCCTTAGTCCTGATCTACCTAAAAGGTGCCTGGCGGCGGTGGCAGTTTAGATGATAGAGCGTCAAACTCGTATATCCAAGGATGGCGGTTTCTGCTGCCTAGCTGTTTCCTTGGGAGAGGTACTTAGCTCCCATCATCCAACTACCAAACACCAACGAACAACCAAATTCATGTATCTTATTTAAGTATTAAACAAAGATCTTTCGATTTCATTAAGTCTTTTTAATATTACCTCTAGTATGTGAAGTCATCATTACATGTGTACTATTCCCATACCAATGTTATGTCTGTCTTTTTAATGTTACCTCTAGTATGTGAAGTCATCATTACCTGTGTACTATTCCCATACCAATGTTATGTCTGGGCAAGTATTGCTTACACAGCGTAGCTAAATCATTGAAACGTCATAAAGATATTAAAATAAAATAAAAGGAACAACATTGGTAATATGTTCCAGAAGGTCTCAGCATAATAAAATAGTAATGTCAGTTTAATCCATTAATTGTTTTCAAGAATTATGTTGCCCAGTATAAGGTTGCTTTCTGGTATCTTGATCTTAAGAAACCAGGATGATTTATTTTGAAAGGATTAGCAATATCTTTGTTTATTACGCTTTCCTTCGTACTACTGTCCCATGTCAAATCTTATATAATTCAGCAATTAGTGCTGAGTTTCAGCTTGTAAGAGTTTAATTGTCTTTGTATATAATAACAACAATTCAGAAAAATTTAAACAAATTAGTACTAGTCCCGCATACTTAAACCTTTAATTCCTTAATTTGTCTGAACTACCTGTGTAGATGATACTTTCTCATGCACAGCCATAGTTGACGTTGTTTGTATGACCCAGGTGCATATGCAAATATCACGTATGTAATGTATAGGGCATGGGAAATTCGTCATCCGTCTTACTGACCTAGATGAAAATAATTATGTAATTCGTCTGACTGGCCCAGATCACTGACACTTAAACTCCTATATCAAGTCGACCAGCTGCGAAAAACATCAACGACACCGAGTTGATCCGCATAGACGACCAACATAGCTGGTTTTAAATAAACGGGGAAAGCGAACACTTCTAAATCCAACTATTTCATAAAATGAACGATCAGTCCTAACACAAGATGTCTGTACTTGAATTCTTATTAACAAACTAACTCGGCAAACTCACTTATCTTTAGAATACATAATATGAATTGGACGTTAAAAACGCAAGTGGCCACCTTGTAAAGCAAACATAAAGCAATAGGAAATTCATGCAATAGAGAATCGTTTTGTACGGATAATATTATTTTTACTCTGGTATGCAATGTAAAAGCATATATTCTTTCAAGTAATGTTAAAATGTATGACACTTTTAGGTGATATAGGCGAACACACTTAACAAGAAACTACGAAGAGATTGCAAAGGCGTGTAACATATTTAGAAGCTATAGACAAAACATGTACTATGAAATTTATTCTGTAATGCAAACCATCACTCCTTGCTATATATCAGTTTGGATACGGGGAAATACAAGGTACGAGAATACGAGGTCATGTATATGGAAACAAGAAACCATTTTATTAGAAAAATACTTGATGAGAGACACACCATCTTAGAATGGTCAATAAATACAAACGTGGAATGTTTGGCTGATTGACAAGCCCTTATTACGTTCTTGAATACGAATTATAAATGGGAAAAAAGTATATAATTATCTAAGAGGGCTGTCAACAACTTTCGAGCAAGGTATATGACTGTCTGGAGGGCTGTCAGCAACTTTTGGGCAAGATATATGATCTTTCTGACGGCTTTCAGCAACTTTTGGGCAAAGTAAATGATTGTCTAGAGGGCTGTCATCAACTTTTTGGGCAAGGTATACAAGTAAAAGTTTATAACTGCCTCGAGGGTTGTCGGTAACTTGCAGGGAAAGAATAAGGCTGCCTAGAGTAGGGGTCGGCAACCTACGCAAGAGGTTTTGTGTGGCACGCGAAGGGCAGCCAAAAATCTCGATTTTAACCGTGTTCTCGCACTGGTGGCCTGGTGGCACGCGTACGTTCATTTTGTAATTAATCCGGGAAAAAGTGGCACGATATGTAAAATAGGTTGCCGACCCCTGGTCTAGAGGGCTGTCAGCAAACATTTGGACAAGCTATACTTGATCAAAGAAAAGCACAGACAACGAAAGAGACGCACATCGTTAATAGAAATCGGAACGCCTCATGGATTTTCTACAAAGTTTCATCTAAAAAGTACTTCTTTGAAGCGAAACATCATAAGCAAGGAACAATCTCAAAGGCATTACGATATCTTTATGAAATTTTGTGCACAAGTTTAGTAAAACAGAGTTCACCAAATGGAAACTAGGGAATGTTTTGGTCGAGAAGAAACCTTATTTAGTAAACAAGCTACCAGTATATGCAAGGAAAGCTACTTTAGTGATTCGGATGTGTTGTTTCTATCATTTGTTGAAAGGTCCGACAGTGTTCCGATTGAGAGGTTTAATGGCGGGGGTGGGGGTGGGGGAGACTTTACCTAAGTCGGAGATACAAAAATCCTCTACCTGAAATTTTCGTAACCTTTTCAAAGCCATTATTTTCATATTTGTAACTGTATTAAAAGCAAATGTTCTAACGTAATACACTATAATTGTCTCAGTAGTCAGTCTTTTTATAAATACTGTTAGCAAGATATAGTTATATGTAGACCATAGGACACAGAATTGCTTGACTGACATATATAGTTTTATTTTTCTCCCTTGGTTGTGTTGGAATGGTGGATATTAAATCACTGAACGCATTGTGCTCCGCACTTATCGATATATAAGGACTCTACTGTACAGGGTTTAATAAACCGCCGTGTTTGATCCACATTTTCCAAATTTGTACCTATTTACAAAATAGGGGCCAAGTTAACAGTGCACTTGGAAAGATGTGCATTCGATTATAAAATGTTTATGCGTTACACATATTTATAATGTAGCCACTGCGTTTCATACGTTTTTTGAAAGATGCATTAACACATGGGAAAATAAGCGGTCATAAATGGAATATGATATGATAACTACAATCGGAACGTTCCCGGTCTTTTGTAAATGAAATTTAAAAAGAAAATGATGTGATCTGAAACTGTTGAGAGATATTTTCAGAACTACTTTCAATCACATGGCACACTATGGAGGCAGAATGAGACATAATTGGAACACTCTCGTTCCTTTCCACAAGTAAATTGAAAAACAACCGGGAAATACCACAACAAAATTCATAAGTTCCGGTGTATTTAAAAACGGATCAATCCTACGTAAACATTATGGGACTGCGGAATAAATGCAAGATTTAGTTACCTCCGAAATTGAAGAATTTTAAAACGTACGAAACTACGCAGCTCTGAAACTGAAGATTTGACAACGGAATGTATCAATGAACATCGATAATTTACGTATTGCAAAGACACATGTCGACACAGTACCTCATTAAAATACAAGTTAAAAGGCCAAGTATTTGGAACTATTTTGTCATTTTTAACATATATATGTGTCAGCCATTCTGGTCAGCGTAAGGATATTATCCAAAATTGTATAATAAATCGCCCAGTAGCAGTGGCGATTACACAGCGGCCATGTTGCAGATGGAAAGGACTGTAGTTGCCATTACATATACCTGAACCTTGTTTATCAAACCAAGTCATGTGTGTACAGCACACACCACCACAGGATTCATTATGGTGACTGGACTGAGATGACTTATTTCTGACGGAAGCATTTCCAACTTATGTTTTTCAAGCATGAATTAGCTAGATAATTTGTTTCACTGAACCTATGCAAATAGTTCCAAGAAGGCATCGTATTACTTTATACATAGATCTATATTTAATTTAATATTTATTATATGACGGAGGTGTCAGCCAATTTCCTCCGATTTTCCCCTGTATCACTCCATCGAAATAATTCCTAGTTGGATTTTTAATAGAAAGGTGTTTCAGTTAGACAGAGTGATACTTGAAATGGCGTTTTCCTTTTCCGTTCCATAATTTATGCGAATCTCTGCAATTCGGTCCCTTCCCCCGTTGACGGAAGTGGCAGAGTAATGTTTCGATTGGTTATGACTATTCCGTGTTATACTGTACATCCCTATGGCCAGATACAGTGAGTCAATAAAGCAATTTATGTTCGAGCGGAACACCTTGTTTTTGACAGGAAAATATACAGGCTTGCGCAAGTAATTATTTTTGCACAAAAGCAAAACTCTTTCATCTTGGCATGATTAACTGCAGCAAAAAGCACCTCAAACACACGTTGCACCTGAACCTCTATGAAATTAAAATCAATATAATATCATTATGTGAAATTGTCTATGACCGGTACAAAACACAGGTCATGCAACTTTACAATTTTAAATTTCAATACGATTCAATCATTCCATGAGAATTATATCCCAATTAAGAATTTCGTAGCCGGAACACTGGAGATGGAGGCTATTGCAAACATATTTGCAAGAATAATATAGACTAGATGAAAATCAGGAATTGGATAAAATATAGCTATTAATATTTACTGCGTTTGACGTTGCATTTATGGTTTTAGTCTTGAGGTGAACTTATATGATAGTTGAGTTTAGACCCTTCGCAAGTTGCCATAGATACTACCCAGAAATTCTTGATCAAACAAAAAATTCAATAAAGTCTCACATTAGCGAGGGATTGCGACAAACCAAATATGAAACGGACAATAATTAATAAAATCCCAATATAGACCGTCATAAAATTGAGCATTAAATCAACCATTTCCCGACAAAAAAGAGCCAGCGATGACAATCAAATCAAAAGACGACAATATTATATTAAATTTGGGTAATAATAGTCAAACAGAAACTTAACTACTTACGTTAAAAAGCATATTTGGATTTTCCGACCGTTAGAGATCTATATCTGATATACCAGCTGAAACCTCGGTTGTTTGTTATGATGTGCGTACAAACTCCTAATTTAAGAACTAGCATAGCTGACGGAAGTGTGTCTGTAAAACCACAGTGAGTCGTCTTTTGGTCACAAACAATGTCAAGACAGAAGCCCCAAGACCACACAATCAGCTACCACACACATATATACACACAAATTTCAGATCATATGACTGTTATGAAACCTGCAGAGCTGCAAATCTTATATTTCATCAGAAAAGTTTGGATTATGGCTCGTGAAGATGGAGGACGGGCGGGTTTAAGGTGTAGGTGCCAAGTAGCACCAAAGATAATATCGTTTTAGCGATTTAATTGTCTCTTTTCCAGATGTATGCCAACGTCTATCCGTAATCATCTGTATATATATATATATATATATATATATCACTCTGCATGTCCTCACGATTCTTATATATATATATATATATATATATATATATATATATATATATATATATATATATATATATATATATATATATATATATATATATATATATATATATACATACATACATCAGTAATAGAAAAGAACGAGAAGCAACAAGATTTGTAAAATTCAACAAACAGTTTATTTCCCTGAAAAAAAAGTGAAATATGTAAAAGGAACTTTACGGTATTGCAAATTAAAGCCTAAATATTTCTATAATTACTGAAACAAGTCATACAATTTGAAGTTCTGGATAAACTTTAATAGTAATCCGAAATAAATACATTGCTAGAAGTTTTGATGTGCCTGTTGTGGCTCGGGTTGTTCTGATGTGCGAACATTTTTTGTTGAATCACAATAAAACAGTCCAACACTACATCCTTATCTGTATTTCACAATAAATCCCAGTTAATGTCTTTCCAAGAGTATAATTTTAGATGATGAACACTCTGTATTTATCCAGTGCGAAAATAATTTGAATAAATAAATTCCAGCCAAAAATGAAATATAGACACAATAATGATTTCGCCTCAAGGTCTGCACGAATTATTAATTTCTACAGAAACAAGATTATGTAATCCTCTACTAGACTTCAGATCACAATTACAATTTCTGAAAAAAAACACCTATTAATAGAGAATTTAATTCTACAAAATTCCCCATTTTTACATGAGAGAATCTTAGTTACAAATAGAAAGTCTATTACTAAAACTATAGTGAACAACATATTAAACACAATGTCCTCGACTCAGGAAAAGATAATACTCCTAATAGATAACCCATACTCATAGAGAAAAAATGAGTTATGTATTAGTTGTTTATGGAAAATCAGCGATTCAGGTCGAGTAGAAAATTACTTGATTTTTGGGAAGGTCAAGTCTAAAATACAATTTTCCATAACATATATTGAAATAGAAAAAAACAACAACTAACTTTACATATATAACCATCCGTCTGCATGTCCTCATCTATACCAACCGTCTGCATACCCTCATGATAGATATACACATTGTTATGTATATTTAATTTAATTGTTTGTTAGTTAGTTATATTTTAATTTTTCTTTTATTACATGCTATTGTAATGTAACATTGCATGTTGGACTCGACCTTGTCCAAAACTGAGTTCATTTCTGCTTGACCCAATTTGACTTTTTTGTTTTATTCATTCTAAACTAACTAATATATAGTTAAATTGTTCTCTCTGTGTGTTGGCTTAATATCAGGATAATTATTAACAAAAGAAGTAAATATGTGCATTTGGGTTAAAAGTTTGGAATTTTCAAAGTGAATTATACATAATCCAGGTTATTGTTTTGCAAACATCAGGATCTTACTAAAAGGTTATTTTCCATTAGGTCTTGTGTTTTTTAAAATTATAGAAAATGCTAATTGTGACCTGATGTCATGTAGAGAACTATATATATATATATATATATATATATATATATATATATATATATATATATATATATATATATATATATATATATATATATATATATATATATATATATATATATATTGTAATTGTGAGGACATGGTTATTCATGCTTCAACATCTAGCACTTTCAAGTTGTATATTATATGTTGTGACCAGTAGTTTTGGACTGGAATCTTTTTTGCTTAAATTATTGAATTCAAGTGATTATTTTCTCTGGAAATACATAAGTGACCTGATAAGATTTTTGGATAAAGACATTCACTGGAGTCTATACTGAATTCAAACCTGAAATTATATTTCTTTGATCGAACTCAAGAGTGTTGCCATATCAACGCTCATAAGCTATAACAGACATGTCATTGCCTTCAGATTTTGGATTTCTTCTGGACTTTTACTGATTTTTATCCAGGACTTTAAATTACTAGGACATGTCTGCAATTCTTGGATAATTTTGGGTTTTGATTCGCAATATCGTAAGTTATTGTTTCTCATTTTCACTTTTGTTGTATATGGAAAAAATTATATTTGTTAAATTTTTCAAAGCTTGTTGTCTATCACTTATTTTTGTTACTTATTTTAAGAGCACAGACTCGTAGCAATATCTAACCTATATATATATATATATATATATATATATATATATATATATATATATATATATATATATATATATATATATATATATATATATGTATATATATATATCCTGCCGTCTGCATGATCCATCTATCTATCTAACCAAGTGTCTGCACTTCCTCATGATACGTCTGTATATCTAACCAGCTCTTTGCATGCCATCATCTGTTTACCGAACGATCCGTCCTCGTGTCCTTGTGATCCATGTATATATATATATATATATATATATATATATATATATATATATATATATATATATATATATATATGACCAACCGTATAACTGTCCTCATGATGGCTATATATCTAACCACCCTTCTGCATATCCTCATAATCCATTATATATATATATGTATATATAACCACCCGACTGCATGTCCTCATGACCCAGGTATCTGCTTTAAACATTTACAAATATACAGGGCCTATACAGGGCCGTCTTAACAACATTGTAGGCTCTGGGCAAAGCAATGCACTGGGGCCCCCTACCGGCCCTAACCACCCACAAGAATTCCGCTAGATGTCACTATTTTTTAAAATTGGGAAACGTGCTTCCCACTGCACTTGTAAAGCAAATTAAATTGCCAAAAGATCTTTCAATATTCATTAACAATATGGACAGCATGATGCCCATAGAAGCGTGAGGCCCTGGGCAACTGCCCAGTGTGCCCATGCCTTAAGACGGCACTGCATATATAGAAGAATACGTTAATAACATAACACAAATATAGAGAAGAGGTTAAAAATTTGTTTATGTTCTTCTAATTGGTAAATCAACACCCCTCTTATGTTTGAACAACAAAAATAATAAATCGATAAATATATGATCCTGTTGGTCTCATTATCTGTCTTTTTTTTTATTCTCAGCACTTTATAATGAAAACAAACAAAACCTCGACACGTGTAAGAATAACCAAACTGTCATGACACAGTTGTTTTCGATATCAAACTAACCTGACACTTAATAAATTCTGAGTCATCTAAATATTGTTAGCGTCAACGTGAATATGCAGGAATAAATAGCTCTGTCACGTGTAATTCACACAATGACTTTGTTCATTTATTGTGCGTATCACAACTTTGTAGTTTACCGTTGGATATGAGTTAGCTTATAAATCAAAATGTGTGGCCCCCTTTCATAATATAATACGTCACACCCGTCTCGGTCTGTTGCTGTAAATAAAACGTGCGATTTGTAAGTCGCCATGTAGCCATTACAATTTTTTACCATTTTACCATTTATATGCAAATAATATTCTGTTATTGCCATCTTGTATACAATCCAAAATATAGGAAGGATTCCATTTTGATATCTTCATTATTGTACTCGGATATGTTGTTTTCGTCATAATCGTCGTAGTCGTCATCATCATTTTTGTCATCTCTCCCGCTGCAGTCGTTATCGTCATCATCATCATCATCACCACCACCAGCAGAAGCAACAACAACATCTTTATTATTTATCTTTCGTCTTCTTTTTCTTCCTATATTTCTACGATCCTTGAATCAATGCCGGCAGAAAGATTACGAACTCATACAATAGTGTTGCATCGAACACTTCGAAAAGCACAATATAATAATAAATCCGAATTTCTTACTGTGTTCAGTGAGCCACAGTAAAAGGTTTGGCAGCTTGTCATCAGACCCACTCGAAAAAGAATATGTTTATTTGAAATAATGTTACAGCATCACAGTAGCCCAGTAATAAGAGGTTAAGACTCGTAATCCAAAGTCACGTGTTTGGTTGAAAAGGCACTTAGCTCCCATATCCTGGGCATGATATAGCTAATATTGTGTTTACAGTACAGTATGTATGTATGTATGTATGTATGTATGTGTGTGTGTGTGTGTGTGTGTGTGTGTATGTATGTCTGTATGAATGTATGTATGTCTTTATGAATGTCTGTATGTATGTCTGTCTGTGTGTGTATGTATGTAGGTATGTATGTGTGTGTGTGTGTGTCTGTATGAATGTATGTCTGTATGAATGTATGTATGTCTTTATGAATGTATGTATGTATGTCTGTCTGTGTGTGTATGTATGTATGTATGTATGTATATATATATATATATATATATATATATATATATATATATATATATATATATATATATATATATATATATATATATATATGTATGTATGTATGTATGTATGTGTGTGTGTGTGTGTGTGTGTGTGTGTGGTTAACATGTGTTTTGCAATAAATATTAGATATAATAGATCCCCGCTTCAGACTGGTCAAAAGTAAGTTTGTGTTTCTTCTTTTTTCTGAGCCATCATGTGCATATTGTACATAAATAAGACCTGAGAACAATTAACATAACCAAATATACTTGTGAAAAATGATCCTTGTTGCAACCAATGTCCTTTGGTATGGTTGTTGTTGTTGTGGGGTTTAACGCCATTTTTCAGCACACGATAGGCTATGTATGGCGGCCAGTATCAATGGTGGAGCAAGAACCCAGGAAAACACCGGGAAGAACCACCGACCCACGAGAAGCTCCTGGCAAGCTTTCTCACATACCCACATTGGTCGAATTCTAGACTTGAACCCACGCAGACAGAGGTGAGATGGCAGTGATCTGTAACGGAGAGCGCTTTAGACCACTCGGCCACTCGGGGCCCCCCTTTGGTATGGACCACTAAGTCTTATACATAAGTTTAATAAATCTTCGATGTGTGTTGCGGTAACATTAAGGAAAAAAAAAAAAGATTCCAAGCATCGATACTTAATATTGCATATAAGAACATTTGTTATTCCATTTGTAATAGCACCATATTTCCATATGATAGGTCACTGATATCCAGTATTTCCATGTGATAGGTCACTGATGTCCAATATTTCCATGTTATAGGTCAGTGATGTCCAATATTTACATTTGATAGGTCACTGATGTCCAATATTTCCATGTGATAGGTCAATGATGTCCAATATTTCCATGTGATAGGTCACTGATGTCCAATATTTCCATGTGATAGGTCAATGATGTCCAATATTTCCATGTGATAGGTCACTGATGTCTAATATTTCCATGTGATAGGTCAATGATGTCCAATATTTCTATGTGATAGGTCAATGATGTCCAATATTTCCATGTGATAGGTCACTGATGTCCAATATTTCCATGTGATAGGTCAATGATGTCCAATATTTCTATGTGATAGGTCAATGATGTCCAATATTTCCATGTGATAGGTCACTGATGTCCAATATTTCCATGTGATAGGTCAATGATGTCCAATATTTCCATGTGATAGGTCACTGATGTCCAATATTTCCATGTGATAGGTCAATGATGTCCAATATTTCTATGAGATAGGTCAATTATGTCCAATATTTCCATGTGATAGGTCACTGATGTCCAATATTTCCATGTGATAGGTCAATGATGTCCAATATTTCCATGCGATAGGTCAATGATGTCCAATATTTCTATGTGATAGGTCACTGATGTCCAATATTTCCATGTGATAGGTCACTGATGTCCAATATTTCCATGTGATAGGTCACTGATGTCCAACATCATTATTACTTTTGTTTGGTAGAACATCTTGCTCTTGCTTTATTTCTTTAAATACGTCTCGATACTTCGGAAAATTAGATCTCGATGTAATTACCCCACTTATAATTAGCTACGTGTTAAGGGTTGTACAGGGAAGTCGTTTAAACTATGTTATCGGAACATGTAACTAAACTCTGTGGAAAATACTCTGATTATACCAAACTATGGCATTTAAAAAAAAACCTATATCTGTGTTATATTGCTTTAGAATTGACTGATTAATTTACACTTGCTTGTAAGAGAGGAAAATTTGATCTGCAATGGAATAGTCACCAATGATGCTATTTAGCAGGGTCGGCAACCTATTTTACGTAGCATGCCACTTTTTCCGGATTAAATACAAAATAAACGAGCGCGTGGCACCAGTAAGAGAGTAGCACTGTTAAAATCAAGATTTTTGGCTGCTGTTCGCAATCCACACAAGACTTCTTGACGTGCCTCCTTATGGCACGCGTGCCGTAGGTTGCCGACCCCTGCTATATAGTATCGACATGAGCGTTTTTGCTGGTGTGCTCGGACTTTTGGACCCCATAACACGCGTTCTATTACTATAGCTATCAAATTCTCAACACTCCTCACAGTAAACGGTCAGATTTAAGTACCTGTCAAAGTTATATCAGAATTTGTCTGGCCATCATTACGGGAACCATATACCTGTTTGGTTTCTGGACTATTTGGCATTTTTATTGGCGGTGACTAATGAGATTCATAGACCATTCTTGACTGTCAACACCTAAGAGTACATAAGGGGAAGGGCCTCTACTACGTACGTAGAATTGTGATGAACTAATGAACAAATAGTTTTGTAAACAATAAACATGAGACATGTATAATTTGCCATCTATAGAACGACCGAATGTCGCAGCCATTATGAATAACGATTAACGCTTGTATGGCACAACTTTTCATTCTGAACAAGGGGTCTAATGAAACAAACTATTCATACAGAAATATTATACTTTCAATGCAGCGCTAGGAACTTGTAGTTGGATATATCATCTCGTGACGTCAAACTTGAACCAGATCCAGATATCAACATTCCTTACAAATAAAGACAAAGGTGATATATATATATATATATATATATATATATATATATATATATATATATATATATATATATATATATATATATATGAATTACTAATGTACTTATGAATTACGGCGACCACGTGTTTGTGGCCTTCCAAGATACACATCGAAATATTCACAGTTTTTGCTTTTTTATTCAGGGTAATAACCATGTCATGGGGGTAGTTGCCCAGGGGGTACATGACATGGGGAATGGATAATTAACCGGGGGGTGATTGACTGTGAGAAAATAGACGGGGTAATTGACGGGGCTTAAATGACCAGGGGTTAAATGACGGGGGAGGGGGGAATTGTCCTAGAATCATTCGGTCAATATCAGATACTTTTATTGACTTGACGCGATAAATTATAGATGCAGATCTTTTTTGTTGTTATGGTTTGGCAATATTTGAGAGTATCCCATATATTATATAATCCGTTTCAGATGATTTAACATATTTCTTGGACTTCATGGTAATTTTTGCGCGTTCCTGAAGGCAGTCATGTATATCCCACACATCTATGAAAATAAGTCGACTGTTGGCAATATCAAACTTTTCATTACTTTGGTTAATATTTCACTGTATACACCCAAGGAACGTCCTATACATATCGATGAAGGTATTGCCGATAGCATCTAGGCGGCCTTTGCATCGATGTAATTTTTGATCAATATCACTGACACACAAGCATGTCAGATTCCCTGGTTCTCAGTGAATTGTGGCATTTGGTTTTTCCCAAGGATGCTTCAAAACAATGTCCTGATTATCACCGTTGAACGCTTACAATTTTCTAGAATGATCTAACCTGGTTTGATCCACGTCCACGCGACGTCGGTTGGTTGAGCATGCATTTTGAGCGGAGTGTCGAAGTGACAATGTTAGTTCAAGTAGCGCATGCGGTGCTTTAACAACAATATGTCCACATCTGAGGGCATCAGTTTGAGTTTGCATGGGCAGTGTTTAATAAAACAGTGCTAGTTTTTCGCCCAGGTTAAAAAAAAAAATCATCAACTTCAAGTCGCTATGCAAGCCCGTTAGAATCCAAGTACAAAAGATGCCAAGGCATTACAACGTAAATGGGCCCAGGTTCTGCTCTTGAATCCAGGTTAATGATTCCGGCTTCCTACGTGCAGGGGATTAGGGTTCTGAATTAATCCCACACAAAGACACATCGGAAATCTTTGACACACTTTGTCACAGGGAGTAAATCAAAATATATTAATGGACGCATGAGAAGATTAGTTTCCATTAACGGCAAGGCCACCATCGATGACCTTGATCCCAAGTCTGCTCTTGTGGCTAAGAGGAAGGGCATTGACCTTTTCCCTTTTTCTTACCTCAAGAAACTCCGCCTTCAGGATCCTTTTACAGGGCCATCCCAGATGAATTTCTGATGGCCAATAACTCAGCTGTTTTTGTAGCCTCGAGATCTGCAGCCGCCAATGAAGTAGGAATGGCTGTGAGAAATGGAACGTTTCCACTCTCGTGTTTTTGTCGCAGCAATCCCGTGGCGTTGACGTTTGGCTGTTTCAAACTGTTGCGCCTGCGTCTGTGTCAACATCAGTGGGATTTTCCCTGATAACTTATTCCAGGAAAGTTTTAAACAAAGACCTGTGTGTTCACCGCAGCTGAGATCGGCTAAAATGTTATAGGTTCGATAGCCTACTATGAGTAAAAAAAATTCTAACAATTTTCCAAAATCGCGTCAATGACACTCATTCGATCGCTCTTGTCGGCGAGCATTTGTATCCATAGACGAGATAATTGCGTAACGAGGTCAAAATGCTGGAGAGAGAAAAGTAATAAATTTGGTACACCATAGTAAAGTCATACTACGATAACAGCGAAATCGTTTCAATATTCTAGTCTCAGTCCACGTATTTTTACAGTCATATCATCGAATTAACCAGATGGGTGTTTATATTTTCCATGCATTGAAATGCCACAAACACGTGCCGTGGCGAGCTAATACCTTGTTTGGTACTATTTTGGCATGAGAAATCTCTTTAAATGTCGCATTGGTATAAGTGATATTAAAAGTACGTTTGTGACCACTGACATACATGCGTAAGTTAGGATAACACAACTTTATCGTTGCTGGAAACTGTAGCATCATGCCAAATTGCATCAGTAGCTTAGTCCTTACGAGATGCGAGACTGTGTGTTTGGTCCCGAAAATAGTCTTACGAACGTCTCTGCAGAATCTAAATATGCGTGAGATTGGAATCATGCATGGAAACCAACATAATTCGTTAATCTATTTTCGTCGCGTTACAAACAGAAGGTTAAAATTGGGGTTAGAAAATATTAAATCTTCTATAGTATTTAGAACTGATGTTTGTAACCTGTCGTTTTATAAAGGGTACACGAGCTGCATAAGTTCGCTTGAGTCTTCGATGAACATCATTGATTGTCCAACGGATTTAGCATAATTGTCGCTGTACCTGATTAGTCATAATATCGTAGTGGCAAAGAAGACTTCAGTTTCCTATCCATGGGTGAAATAATGTGCGCTGTTGAACAATTCCGTGATGCCGTAAATGTCAAACACGAGATCCGAAACATATTTGAATCAAGCCATTGTTTAAACATTATGGTTTCGTCTAATACCTCTAGCTAGACGACCGTAATACATTTCTAATTACCAGATTTGCAATTTTCGAATCGGCTATACGTTACTGGCTGTCGAGAGTTGATTTCTACTTAACTGAACTGCCTGCGATCCCAGATGTTTCAACCAATCCACAGCGGCGCTTATGATGCTATCAGCAAATTGTATTGTAAGTTGCTTAGCAATTGATTCAGCGTGCGAGACCAGGCCAGCGAGAACTGGGGGCTCCAGTGACAAAATCTCCAAGGCTATGTTCGCACTATGTCGTGTAAACTGATTTCCTCGCGTAGACAACACGCATAGGTTCTCACACGTCCTCTTAAGGCAGTTATGTTAGAATAGGTCCATCTCTAATGTGCAGGTGCTCAGTCAAGATCTTCCCGTGTAGGTCCAACACGTATACGTGATTGTAAAAGGGTGACTAAAGTTTATGAACTGGGAATTGCTGCACGAAAGAAAAACAGGTGCAGCGGCAGTAATTAGATTACCTGGGGCCTCATTCGGGACAAACCCAAACAATATATAACTCTCAGAGGTTACTCTTACTGGTGCTTTACTTTCGTAACTGTCGTTAATTGCGTCATATGTTAGGTTAATTTGAATCTTTGAGGTAATCCTAACAATGTCTGGTACTATATTTTACGGCAAGATTCGTTTTTCTTTTGGATTCTCAGTGATGACTGTGCAATGTCAACATAGTACTGAAGAGATTCGATCGATATGGCAGAGATCAGTTTTGACCTAAACTGTTTCAAACGGTGCTTTCTTTAATGTATGCTTGGTGATTGTGGAGGACGAGTCATTGTCTCTTGATGGGCTGGCAATCGTTAAATGTCCTAGACACAGTTTCTCTTCTGATCCAATAATCTTAGTAGTTTTTTATGCGACATTCTTTTCTTGTTTCGCGGGTTCGATTGTAAGTTCGATCATCAACGCAAGGTTTGTTCAAAGCCCTCTGTGAGAACTGTTGTGCGGTCTATATCGACGTATGCATGCATCTGTCTTGTTCGCGGACATATATATAACCATGAAGAAATTTGAATTGTTCCTGGACAGCTTTGCGGCTAACTTTCCGCATACATGACTATGACATCGCTGGCAATAATCTCTGTTGTTGTCATATTACAATCACGTGATAGTTAACTTGATTTGTTTAAACCGGCCGATCCCAAGTTAACCTCTTTTGATCAGATGCAGTAACAGATTTTTCGGATATATCCAGGCCAATGATTAATGCTCGGACTGATTCTTGGAAATATGTCATCGTGTTTGCGTGGTTTTGGCTTTTCCTATGCATAAATGCATTTTCTTTTCGTGATTCCTTGCTAAATGTCAGTTGTTGCTTAACGCAATCGTGTTGTCATACTGTGTGCTATTCCGCATGTAAACTTATTCTGCAAATACAAATTGAGGTCCAACACGTCATGGCCGAGCCGCAATCTCGGGGAATTGTGTCCAATGTGGAGAAAGAAGTTCGCGGTTCATTTGTAGGCGGAGTCCCACGTACTCTTTGATGGGGTTCCTCGTACATTCATCCTTCAATTTCGACACTCTACCGTTTTTAATCGCCAAACAGTGGATGATCTTTCGGACGCCGTCTGGTGGCGAATTTGCCAGCCAGTGATGCCCCGCACATATTCGTATAAATGTCTTGCGTGATATTATGTATATGTAATGAATCTGTGTCCGAGTTCACCATTTTAATATCGTGCAGTACCGAATGTTGATCGCAGCATAACAAAACAACATAAGCAGACTAGACAAGTTCAACACAGGCACGCCAACATATATTACCTTTGCCACCTTCAGTTTAGCATTTTCTTGCTATCTACTTAAAAAAGTCCGCCATCAAAGATATTGCGTGACTCGAACTCCAGGCACACAAAACGCCTGCTGAGTTTATTTTGTCCGCTGTCCCGGACAAGAACCAACATATTTACTTCTGCGCATTTTCCAACCTTTTGCCAAATACGGTGTTGTTCATAAGTTTTAAAATCATTTTCACATTAAGTTGTGGTTACTGTTCTAAGATCCGTGTTGATGTAGATTTATGGGGCCATCCAATCAAGCTGATGAAATCCGAGTATCCGGTGGACTAGCGAAACATGAAGTGATGACCATGGATACATCTGTTATATAAGCACATTTACAACATAGTTTCGAATAGTTCTAAAGTATGGCACCAGTCCGTGTATTTTCTACTAGAATCGTCTATTATCCCGCACTAATGTGGCGACAATCACTCCATAGACACAGAGAGCGCTTTTAAGTCCAGGTGTTGTGCAGTTCGTGTAGATAACCCAGGTGAACTTCAAAGACGTATATATGGTCGCTGTTGCTCTCATACCCTCATATGCATTTTCCAACATCAATATGATTGGCACCACTCATTCAAATCCACCAATAGGCATGGGATGGATTATTGATCACTCATAAAGTGTTAGTTTATATATACATCATGTATTATTTGGTAGAGCGTGGTAGTACCCGTTCAAAAGCTGAGTTTTGGATCTAGCATAGCGGTGAAAAGACATCGATATACCGCCATGTATTTCTTTTGCAACAAACATATGTTGATCGATGTTGGTGAGAAATTCCAACTCGACCTTGCTGTAATACACCAACGCGTCCCAAGCATTCATAGGGACGAGATGTATTGTGCGAACTAAACTTTTCCTGTACAATATCATGCAATGATTTGGGAGGCTGCTTGTCATAAGCTTCACTGAGTGTGCGCCGTTATTATTCAAATTAAATCTGAAACTCAAATAATTTATCATGGAACTCCGAAAACATATTTCAAAATTATACATATTTGGAGCCTCTTAAAATTTTTGTATGTCGCATTTAGGCGAAATGATAATTTAATCTTTCCTTTGACATTACAAACACGCCATTGCTCGGGCAATGTGAATCCGGCATTAGCTACGCCAATGAATCCTCTGAAATACTATCGATCGGTGAACGTTCGCAATTATTATTGACACCGCGGTAATTCTCTAATATTCTCACGAAAAAGGAAACAGTTTCCGCTTTGTGCCCCCTGGTCATATCTGAAATCAACCGTACTTCATCAGATTCGACTGTCATATTTTGTGCACAACCAACCTGAGCTAGAATATTCCTCAATTATAAAGAAACATATCGACCTGCATTGCCTTGGTAAAATGTATGACTCGCTAATCGTTTAGGAGACTAAAATGAAATAAATGTAAAAGAAGCAAAATTGAATAAAAAATTTAACAACGGTGTCGAGAAAGAATGTGATAGACCTCTTCAAAGTTAGCCAATATTTAAAAAAACGTAATCAATTCCAGTAGCTTCAACAGTTTATTGATCTGACTGGGTGCTTCATGGGAAATTCTCTTATGTGGTTAGGTTGTATCTGTGTGATACAATTCCAACAATAGTGTTCGGTTTGTCCAGTACGGGAGCGTTGGAGCAAACAGTGATCTTGATAAGTAATCGTATGTACGTGTATACATGCATGTCGCGTCGGCGGAGTGTATGTCGTTATCTCAGAGGTGAGGAGAAAAAACGGTGGTATTATAAACGGTTTATGGATTAGGAACTGTGACTGGTCAGCACGGTCTCACAATGCTGCTACTTAAGTACAGTGATACAGCTGATATTAACGGGTGTTGCTGTCAGTACATCTATTCATTTTAACACATCAGTGGCGGTTAAACTTTGAGCATAATGCCAACTGAGTACGAAAGCAATTACTATAGAATGTTTTTTATTTTATTTTTTTACATTTAATTTGATTTAAAGACAAGTTTATTATGCCTGTTTTTACTCCAAAATGACATACATTATTTTCAGTGACCTTGATAGCCATAGTGTTCAATCTGTGAGAGAGTTTTAAATAGAAACGGATGAGAAATGGATTCCAAAACATTTATAACAAATCAATCGGATTGTATCAGTATTTTGAATTTGATGAAAACAATGACCTTCATTTCTGCCAAACAATTTTATTTGGGCTGTGCGAATTGTGTTTATCAGGGCAATTTCTGAGGCGTACAATGCGTGTTTATTAGAGCTACGTCTCAAGCGTACATCATGAGTTCATTGGGGTTAATTCTGAAGCGTACAACATGAGTTCATTGGGGTTGACTCTGAAGCGTACATCATGCGTTCATTGGGGTTAATTCTGAAGTGCACAAAATGAACTTATTAGAGCTGAATTGTACAACACGAGTTTTTGATGAGTATGTGTTAGGGTCGGTAAAAGAGAATGACATTTATTGAAAACATTTCCAGACAACATTTGTTAAATATTTGTTGTAAAGTTTTCCATCACTTTTTATGAGCATACAAAGATAATGTTGTACCTTTAAATAAAAGGTTAGTTTAATTGTCATTAAAAAAAAACGGATAAGGCTACTGACCAGTTATATTTTGACAACATAATACATTGTTAATATTTCTCTATTAGTATAGATCAAACACTCAATCACAATTAATTGTACACATGTTTACTTCAATTTGAATTAAAAATACAGTCTTGATTCTGACCTTAGAAACTTCTAGAAATAAAAGTTCCTTTTAAATTTACAGTATTTCCAGAAGAAGATAATCACGACCTAAGTCTTGTAGAGGGGATATAAACTTGTTTGCAATAGGATTACACTGGTCTACAATATTTCAGAAGCCGTCTCTATGGATTTTTATGTGATGAATTCAGATATGACAAAACAACTAATTGACTACTGTTTTCAAGATATTTAAGTTTTAGGATCTTATATATATATATATATATATATATATATATATATATATATATATATATATATATATATATATATATATATATATATTGTGCAGATAGTAGATTTATCATAAATTGTAAACCTAGGTCTTTCGTGTGTTTATAGTTGCTTTATATTTTTATCTAACACTTTAAAAAACAGCAACAAGGTTATAGAAATAAAATTTATTATGAAACAAAAGACAAAAGCTATTATGCATATATAAGTACATAGTTTAGTCTTTATTCAGTGTCTACTAGGCGCAAGGAGGCTTGTCTTTTGCATGCAATAAGCTTAGCATCTCTCGTAACACTCTAGCAATAGTCTGCAAACATTAATGCGTTCCATTTGCCCTGATAACGTTTCTCCATTGTTGCAATATCCTGTTGAAACCGCTTACCGTGCTCATCGCTCGCTGCTCAGCAATTTGGAAGAAAATAAAATCTAGATGGGAGTACGAAAATGTATCTTTAGTGACATGTTGAATCCAAGGCTTATGTATGCCTTGAGGAGGATTTCCACCTACTCTCTGTAGTTGCCTGCAGTGTTGTTTCCGATAAAATTTGTTGCCACTAACTGGTAGGCTTTCCATTCCGTCTTTTCCTTGCCACGCAGTGCACGGTCAAATTCATCATCTCGAAGAAGTTCACGAATCTGAAGACCAACAAAGACACCTTTCTTTATCAGAAATTTTCCAAGGTACTTAAAAGCTGCTTATGCTTTGTCCATGACCTTGACAAAGTTCTTCCTCAGCCCCAGCTTGATGTGCAACTGTGGTAACAAAATCTTCCTTTGATTCAGCAAGTGGTGGATGTTGAAAACGTTTCCTCCCAGGCTCCAATGACTGTCTGAGGGTGAAATCTCTTTTGATGTAGTGGGAATCTCTCGCACGACTATCCTATTTACAGATAAAACAGCAGTACTTTGTGTATCCAGTCTGCAGACCAAGCAAGAGAGGAAGAACCTTCAAATCGCCACAAAGCTGCCGCTGATGTTGGTCATAGTTATGCACCTAAAAGGTTATTTCATGTTTTCTTAGGATTCCTAGAAATGGACTGTATGACCAATTGGAATTGATGGCCAAACTTTGCTATTATGTATCAAAACAGATTTTAGACTCGTCTCTGATGAATCAATGAACAGTCTCCCCTCATCTGAATCAGGAACAAATTCGAAGGCTGCCATCACACCATCGATGCTGTTGCAGGCTACAAGATTACTTTCCATGAAGAAGAATGGGACAAAATCCTTTCGACGGTCACGGAAGATGGAAACCCTAACATCACCTGCCAGGAGATTCCACTGCTGTAGTCTAGAGCCCAACAGCGCTGTCTTACTCTTGGATAATTCCAAATCCCTGTCAAGGTCATTCAGTTCACCTTTTGTTTTGAGGTTTGGTTCAGAGAATACGGATGGGAGAAAATATGGGTCATGTGACCTTGATGGTCCAGAACTAAAAGTTTCGTCCTCTTCCTGGTCCTCATCTGACGCAAGCGAGAATGATTCGGGTGCATCAGGAACTGTTAGACCTTCTCCGTGGGGTACTGGGCATATAGCTGATGGAATGTTTGGAGAATGCACAGTACACGTTTTCTTCTTTGATACACCTTTCCTAACTGGATGTACCGTGCAGAAGTAACAATTGCTGATATGATCTGTTGGCTCTCTCCAAATCATTGGCACTGCAAAATGCATAGATTTCCTTTTCCTGTTCAACCAATGGCGAATATTTGTTGCAAAAGTGTTGCACCATATGTGTGGTGCCTACCTCTTGTCCTGATCTCCAATTTTGAAGCCGAAATAAAGGTAATAGGCTTTCTTAACCATACATAGTGGTTATACTACGCTTTTGTGATGCAAAAGTCACTTCACCACAAACAAAACAGAAGTTATCTGCATTGTTCACACAAGTATGAGGCATGTCTGTTCACTTTGGCCAAACAGAACAGTGTCCCTTTGCAAAATCAAACACTGACAAATAAGAGAGCACGACACTGTATGATTTTTAGAACTGATATGGCCAATATGGTCAGCCGAGTGATGTAAGCTTAGTTATGATTGCATCATCCATGACTTCTAGGAATAACATAATGCAATTCATATCATCTATGACGCAATACCAGCTTCCGATTACATCATTCAGTATGTTCTCAGATGCAGAGAATTTTGTCAGTTTTGGAAAATTATTAGATATAATGTCAGATTTTCAGCTAAGTAAAAATAGAACCCTTGTGGGTATAAGCTACAAAGTCTTCGTAAGGTTCTTATTTCGAAATTATTTCAAACATAATAAACTATGTTTTCATGATTCCCGAACTGAAAGGAACTCAGTAAAAATCATTTTGGTTATCTTAAATCAATCGTAAGAAATTATGAGATTTGACTAGCGTTTTTTCAAACTGAAAATGGAGTTCAACTGACCTCGTGTCTGGTCGGGACAAAACAACGTTTCTCGCTGATGGTTAGGAAGCTGAACTGTATTCTAATATTAAAACGTACTCTATTCCGACCTCAAATTATATCCTACCAGTAACAACATCGGCTCATGAAAAACTAAATGTAAACGAAAGCAAAAAAATATATATGATTTTCATAAAATAATGCTTCGATGCAAGAAGCAAACTTCCAAGGAAGCTTCCAGATTCTTAGAGGATACGTTTTCCTTCCTATCGAATAGGCTGAATTAATTTTTTTATTTTTAAAAACATAACCAAAAATACAAATATTACAACGCCTTCGTACATCCTACCGCAATCACCAGAAATTATGTCTTGCTTCCCGCAAGGGGTCTCTCTACCTAGCCAATCAAAATACCTGCGTGAGCGTGGCTTGAAATCCATTGCTTTTCCCTAATTCTAAGAAACCTTAAGACAACAGTCTTTTTCAACATAGAAGTTCTTAAACGCATGAATAATGCCAATAACCACTCTAATCACCTAATGACCACATATCACTGAATTTCAATTTCACACTTACATGGCTTTCTTGCTTCACCTTTGAATGATTAACTAGTAAACCCCTTCCTTGCCATATATTAGAACCTCACGCCATGCAATAAAAAGCACGACCAAGAAATATAATACAAATAATTATTCCTATCTCAAGTTCTATATGGAGCGTCGATTTTATAAAACTAACCCATACTATCGTAAAGTCTCGTGAATTCTGTACATTATGACGTTTGTTCTAGAAATTGGTAATTAATCGGGCTAATGAGTCTCTTACCAGCACACCGACACGCATAATGGAAAAATAATCGAGAAAATTAGAAATAACACGATTCATAGGTTCATATATATGTGTGTGTGTGTGTGTGTGTGTGTGTGTGTGTGTGAAACGTTGCTGAATTTTTTGATTACAACTTTCTTTAGGGCAATTGCAATAATTGTTTTTGTGTCTGATGGGAAGAGAGTTTTATCAAACTGGTTGACAACCAAGGATTTCCAAAAATTGCTTCTACCACTGATTTTTATATTGGAGTGAACAAATACCAGTAAGAAAGTTTATATAAGTTTCAGCTTCTATTAAAAAAACATATATATATATATATATATATATATATATATATATATATATATATATATATATATATATATATATATATATATATATATATATATATATATATATATATATATATCCGTAGTGGTTGTATATTAATTGAAAGTGTTCATTTTTGTTTTCAAAATAAATTCCAGCTTTATCATTTGCATATTGATGCGTCAGTTACAGGCGAATAAAGTGCCACAGAGAAATTACAATGATCTGGAGTAGAGTAAATGAACACATTTAGACATTTCTTTTTTTACGGATGGAGAAGTGCCATCGTTATGATGTAACGTAAGGAATATTGTTTCTCAAAAGCTTTAACCAAGTTGTTCTGTTGTTGTTCAGTCCACAAGTGGCTGATATCCATCTTGACTATGCCTCGCATTGTAAACAACTGGTAATGTACCATCTAAACACCTGGGTGAACACATTTTCAAATACAGACAATGATGTCTGACAGGTGTCCGTTGTATAATGGGCGCATGTCTGTACAATTAGCCGGTTGTATGTAATAATGACATAATTAGGGAATTTGCTTGAAAGATGCGAACATGGTGAAAAGGAAAATCGGAAATGACATCTGTCTGGTATAAAGGGTACAGGTGTTTTGTCTGCAGTGGGAATAAGACATTTTTTTTACGAAATAACTTGAACACGGTTTATGGAATGAATAATTTGTCTTGTGTCTCAATAATTTACGGCTGTCCAAAGGTGCTATGACAACGGAATAAATATACGGCTGGTTTTGACCCCGGATTCCCTTCAGGTAATTATTTTAGATACAGGAGAAGATATTGTGTAATAAATGACTCTAATAACAAAATCGTGACTCATGCAAGTAGACGAAGCATTATTACCAAGTATTTTGTAAAAGTCTACTATGATGCACTAGGTTTTTTCTTGAGTAAGAGAGCATTAGGTTCTGGGGAAACTATTTAAACTTTGTTACGCAGATGTTTGAGTTATTTGGCGTTGTATGCATGTTACTGCCTCCTCCGAAAAAAGGAAAGAGTAACTGTATCAGGTATAACTCTGTCGACATCCATGTCCTTATTTCCAGTCTTTCTTTCGGCTAATTATAAAAATCAGGTCGCGGGGAACCGGTCTGTTGTCAATGACACGTGCAGAATACCGGCTGTACAAAGGGCAGTTTTAGAGCATGCAAAGAAATAGGACCAATGCAGTAAGATTAATACCACGACTCGAAAGGAAAAGACTGTATTAACCACAATTGGGGATTGGAAGAAGTTCAAGACAAATCCTCTGTTGTCTAATACATTTTGTCGTGTAAAAGAAATACAGCAATTGTTGATTTATGAGAAAAAGTAACAAATACCTGACAATTCTCTGTGACCCAACCGGAAACTTCTGCCGGAGCTCTGCTTCGTAATTACTACCGTCACTTCAGACATGTATTTATCGAACAGTAAAATAGTTGTGAACCAAATTAAGACCGAATGTTGGGCCATGTTAATATAAAAACAAATTAATAAAACTTTAAATGTGGATTTAAAAATAAACAAACTAGAATGATATGATTTCATAGTGTTCTGACCAAAATTGCCAGCAGTAAGGATGCCAATATATGAATAACAACAAATATTATGCGAATAAGGTCTGCGAGAAATGTCAGACATCCTCGGATGATGCCACATTCTGAAAAATGCTATAATTTCTTGATATAAACTATTTAGAACGTCCATCGAAAATGGAAAACATCAATACCGGTATCTAAATTGAGAAAATGTTGCAACGTATAGTCACAGTTTCACCAATATGAAGCCAAGAAGTCAAATGAAGAAAACAAGGACAGAAGACCGCGTGACAAAACATATACAAATAAAAATGTTTGGGCATAACATACATTCTCTCAGAAATTGCCATTGAAAGATTATTAGTAAGCGACGACTCTCCTTCAAAGCGTTGGTACCACAAGAAACGAAAATAACTTACACGTTTAACATTAAATCTAAAGTTTCCTTTATTCAGTACAGTTTATACTCCCTCATAAGTCGGGTCCAACAGCAAACAACATAGACTTAGATCTAACGTCGCATAATGCATCGGCAGATCAAGATCGAGCTGATTTGTTCTACTGATAAACTATTACCAAACTGAATAGATCAAGGTCAGCCGGCGCATTATTCGACGGCAAATCTGAATCTTTACAGCTTGCAGTTTAATCCAATTTATGAGCAAGCAATACTATACCTACCCCTCTCGTATCTGGCAGAATACAATTCTAAAATCAAAAATAAAAATTCCTTAGATCCACAGGCTTTTGGACTTTATGCAAGAATTTTACTCTCTCCTCCAAAACTGTTTATAAGAGTTACTTTAGCATGATTGATGTTTTCTGATTGTTGAACGTGTATAGAAATATATTTTAGGAAGAAACGTTATTGACATGCTTACAGACATATTCTCTTTTTAAATTACAAATGACACATGTTCGTAAATGTTTAAACATTTGTTCTGATAAAAGAAAGCATTATGATCCTAATATTGCAAATATGAATCAAGTACAATTCCTTCAAAACCGAGAAGACTCGGTTGTTAACGTGCCAGACTCAAATGGCACAGGTTCGAATCCTACCATGTTATCAGCCCGGATTGGATCGGGTGTGTTCCTGGGTAAGACACTTTACTCCATTTGGATCGGCACTAACTGATCTGTGTTCCTATGTCTAAAGACACCAAACCAAATCGTAGGTAATAGTGAATAAATTGAATAATATGCATTTAAAACTCAAATACCTCCACTTTAGAGCCTACTGTATATGTCTCATCAATATTATTAACGGCAACTATCATGAAATTAAACGCTCCTTGGTGTACATAGCAAAGACTGAAAAATTCCCCTCCTCTTTCCCCCACCTCCGTCCCCATCAGCACCACTACTTTAAAAGATGTCATTGAAAGAGAAAAATGATGACCAGTTCGAATAAGAGGGAGGTATGCGTATATTATATTATATTAATAGCATGTATGTATGTATGAATGTATGACTATAGGGTGCTAATCCAACTGCTTATATATATATATATATATATATATATATATATATATATATATATATATATATATATATATATATATATATATATATATATATATATATATATATATATATATATATATATATATATATATATATATAAGCAGTTAGATTAGCACCCTATAGTCACATTTGAAACAAAATTTTATTTCAAAAGCTAAATAACATATTTTTTTCTTCGATAAGAACTAGACATTGTTTATTAATTTTTATATACTACTTACACATAAATGGATTTTATTTTTCTTAATATGTCAGATTGCAGTCGAAACGATTTTGAGAAAGAGATTTCTATTAACATTTGAAAGCATTTTTTTGGTAAACAGTGATACAGTAGAAATAACTTACCCATGCGTCCAATGCAGACAATGAGATGCGAAAGTATAACTAATCCTTCTGGTGAATAAAAGTTTCACTAAGTCTTAAACCTCGTTTGACCAGTAATCATGGTGCAAACAATTCAAGTGAATGCAAGTCTGTGATGTTGGTGGGACTCTACGGCAGAAAACACGGTAATTGAGCCACGATGACATCTGGACACTAGACCTATTACAATGCGTTTATATATTGCAGTAAATTTTACTTCCCGTCAGATGACAGTGGGTCAAACTCTTGTGACTTAACATAAACTGCGAAGATGTATAGCAAGCTTTTGATATAATGTTGTGCCCCACCTACATATACATATAGTCTTTTTTATGATAATACAAGTTTAGCAATTGCATTTGTATATTTCAAACAATAGACACTCTGAAGAAAAAGTTTTGTTCCGAAATTCGTACTAGTTACATATAATAGTGCTTGACTATTGTTATTATGTCTGATTGAACTAATTGAAAATGTATTCGAACAGTAAGTTATGATATTGGAATGAATACAGAACCTTTCTCTCATTCCATTCTGTCTCTGTGTCTGTTTCTCTCTCGGTCTATACATACATACATACATACATACATACATACATGCATTGTTCTGTATATCTAATTTGATTGTTTGTTTGTTAGTTTTTAAATTTCATTATATGCTAATGTTATGTAACATTGTATGCTGGACTTAATCTTGTCCAAAATTGAGTTAATTTCTGCTTGACCTAACTAATTTTTTGTTATTTCATTTTGTGTAAACAACTAATACATAGCTAAATTATTCTCTCTGTGTATGGGCTTAATATCAGGATCTTTATTAACAGAAGAAGTAAATATGTTTATTTAGGTCAGGGTACTGAACTTTCCTAAGTGGATTTTACATACATACATACATACATACATACATACATACATACACATGGGATATTTGAAATGCAAGCTCATTGTGGATTCGCTTCAAAATGAAAGATTCGTTCCTAATCCATTTCTGTATTATCTACTGAGCGTCACTTTTTTCTTTATCGACTTGTTTAGGAACCCTCGTTTAGTAGCAATAAATCATCATCATCATCATCATCATCATCATCATCATTATTATTATTAGTACCATCTCACTGATATTTAATAATAATAATAATAATAATAATAATAATAATAATGACCTTATTTATAGACGGTACCACTATTAGCTGAAGAACTAATCTACCTTGAGGCTTTCATACAATTGACCTTATTTAGATATAAGAGCACAGATATACACACACATGCATTCCTGTACATAATAAGATGAACATGTATAGACACAATATATTTACTTTCTCTCCTTTCACAAGATGGATACTCGCCCATATATATTGAAGACACATAGTAAATATACATGCAATAACAATATTTAGTGACACAGTAGATGGGTAGTATATTGAATGACATCAAGAGGTATTTATGAATACAAATAAAGTTATTTGCTTTCTCATCTCGACTGCATCTCTGAGGCCACTGGATAGATTGGGTTCGGAAGAAGGAAAAAGGGTGGGTATTTTTAATCTCAACTGCAAAATTCCTGAGTATTGGAAACATTTTTGGAACAATTCCTTATTTGGTTTGGGAATTTTATTATGTTTGGTAGGCATGGATAGCACGTGGGGAGTATTACCAGGTAGCCTATACTGGAATAGTGATGTAAATATAAAGGAGCACTATTATTGGATATCCCGTACATTAATTTGTCTTTTCCCAACATGATTCGGTCTTTAATAGGTAATATTTTTAACACACCATATACATTTTCCTTGTTTTCTTTTTGGATTGATATTAGCTCAAATGCTCGTTTTTGAACATGTGATAGCTTTGGTATCATTTTATTATTTAAATTACCCAATACTGTATTACAGTAATCGAAATAGGGTTGTATGTACCTGTTATAAAATAGTTTTCTATGCCATTCTGTATTATCATAATTGAAGTAACTTTTTACTGATATGTTTGATAAGTTCAGTCCATGATAGGTTATTATTACACCAAAACACCAAGTAGTCTTTCGTGACAGACTATTTGACAATTTTGTTTATGACAAAACGTATCGTTAATACTACATTTATTACTAAACAGTACAGCGGTATCTTTCTTTTTGTATACATTGAAATGAATTTCCTTTCACAGAGACAATAGGTCGAATTTTTGATTCATAAATAATTATCTTGTATTTTTATATTTTTGTCATTATTATCGATTATTGTGTTTTTCCGTGCCATGACGTAATCTTTAGTGTTCCACTCGTGTGACTGTATGCGTTCTTTTAAAAATACTCAAAATATGTAAAGTCACTATGTCGCACAATTAATATAACCAGTTTGGAAAACAGTAGAAATTCGTTTTCTATAAATATCAAACCCTACGCAAAATGTGAAACTGTCGTGCGACCTTAAGATAATTATGAACATTTGCACAATTACCTTGTTCTTTTTCATGTCACCATATCTGGATTTCTCAATAAAGACATGGCCCATTAACATACATGTTATGTATAAATGAATAGTAATAATGCCTATTTTCTCTTGCTTGTACAACATACCTTGAGGCAGTATTATGTGTGAAATGACCTTACTAATTGTGAAATTAAAAGTTTTAGAACGCAGAAGTAAAATCAACTTAAATTAAAAACCTTTCTAGTATGTGTACACCACATTCACAGTACAGGTCTAATGCAATCGATCCATATTCTAGCATTCACTCCACAAAAGCAAAGTATGAAGGTGAACGATACTTTGTAGGCAGTATTTGAAGTTTCTTTTCAACATAGCTTGGCGGTATTTGAATTTGTTGGGGATTTTGATGATGTGTGAGCCCTACATCATATCCTGAGGTAGTGTTTAAGCCAAGGCGGGGGTTCTCTTGCATTATTTTAGCACTGAACTGCATATTATTGTGATTTTTCAAAACCCATTTATACATTTTACTACGACATTTATAGGAATATATGGTCGGTTTGAGAGTCAATTTCAATACAAAAAAAAAAATAATATAATAATACGTGAAAGTAAGGACATGTGATTTAACCGAAATGGAGAGATCGTTCAAATAATATATATAGCCAAGAAATATTATGGGACAAATCACAATACCCTACAGTACACCAGGAACAGCGGTCACTGATATGAAGCGATCACCACCGATTTCAACTCGTTTCTTTATGTCAATTGTGTAAAATCTAGGGTGTGCTGGTGACCGATGATATTATCAGAAGAAACGAATTCTTGTTTGAAATTTGATTTAACACTAGTCAACAACCCAGCTAGCTAAAACAAACCGTTTTTTTTTTAAAACAACGTTGCGGTAGAGATTTGAAATAACCATATTATAGTTGGTGGTAAATAATCTAATACTGAAACTATTTTTAGCAATAATTATGTACATATTTTTGGCTAATTATAAACGGAGTCTATCCGTAAATTAATAAAATGGAAATAAGCTAGGCTTGTAAAAACCTGTTGATATCACTACATTTCTATAATTTTGTATTCTGCCATTGCAATTTGATCTTGGAGTAAATTCCATTTCCAAAAGGTTTGCTGATTTACTGTGGTTTAATGTATTGTATAACTGAGGTTTAATGTATTGTATAACTGAGGTTTAATGTATTGTATAACTGAGGTTTAATGTATTGTATAACTGAGGTTTAATGTATTGTATAACTGAGGTTTAATGTATTGTATAACTGAGGTTTAATGTATTGTATAACTGAGGTTTAATGTATTGTATAACTGAGGTTTAATGCATTGTATAACTGAGGTTATTATCTCTTGCAACATAGTTGTTGTAGTTAGTAAATTGTTTGAAGCTGGGTCAAAATAAATTTATATGCAAAGCCAGGGCCAAAATCATATTTTTAAAGGTATTTTGTCACCTAATAATAACAATAATAATAATAATAATAATAATAATAATAATAATAATAATTGTGCTGGTTATACTTTTGATTAAATCGAGCATCATTACACAGGATGACTTGATCTTACGCAGCGTTACATCATGATAGACATAGTGTGACATATTACATGGCAGCAAACATATTGGGTTCTACGTATGCTTAACAACCGTCGATGAGTGTTTGACAGCGGCCAATAATATACAATTTTAATTGGTCATCGCTTGCAATATATTGCGTGGAAGGTCACGAGCTATGCATATGACAAGGAGTATCCAAATGCATTGGGTGCGGTAGCGCAGTAGGAAAAACACTTGAACCGAACGTACTGTTGAAAGCACTGTTCCTGACGATGCGAGTTTACTGTGGAAGTCCTTGAGATCTAAGGCGTCTATGGAAAATGGTGCAATCACAAGAAAATAAATTAGAGATGTCATTATGACTCAGGAAGTGTGGACTACTACTACTGCTACTACCACCACCACCACAACAACAATTATTACTACTACTGCTACTAATAATGTAGTTTAATAATGGTGCTATACAATGCAATCACATTCCAGGCTTGCGTGTATTTAACATCGAATACATAGAGCTTTAAGTTTCTTCTTTCAATACACTTCAAACAGAGCATAATTTCAGAAAGCGCTGTCATTTGTATGTCTATTTTTTACAATTAGAATCATCATCATCATTGGCGACTCGGTCTCGAAAGACCATGCGAATAGCGCCCTTGGGGTGTTGCCTGCCTCTGTTGGCAACGTCTGCTGTGGCTGTGCAGGCCTATACGTGAGTGACAGTCCCTACTGCAGTTGGTGCAGACATACTGGGAAGTCTGCATTACTGTGGTTGCTGTTGCGTTCTTCTTTCTCTTACGTTTCTCTGCCACCAACTGGCCTCTCCTCGCATCAGCGACTGATATGCCATTGTTTACCATCAGTCTCCAGGTGCCTCAGTCCTCAGCCAGCTCTTCCCAGCCATCGGGTGAAATGTTGCATGCCTTCATGTCCCTCTTGCACACATCTTTGAAACGGAGTGAGGGGCGTCCGACTCTTCTCATGCCAGTGGCCAGCTGTCCATATAAGATGTCCTTTGGCAGCCTTCCATCCTCCATGCGTCGGACGTGACCCAGCCATCGAAGGCGGCGTTTAATTAGCAGGGAGTACATGCTGGGGGTACTTGCACGCTGCAGGATCTCACTGTGTGGAACACGGTCTTGCCAGCTGATTTTCAGGATGCGTTTTAGGCACCGTATATGGAAGGAGTTGAGCCGGCGTTCTTGCCTCATGTAGGTACTCCACGTCTCACTTCCATATAGAAGGGTGCTGAGAACGCAGGCCTGGTAGACTCGGACCTTGGTGTGCTCTGTCAGCGCGTTGTTTTTCCAAACCCTCTTTGTTAATCGAGCCATGATGGTGTTTGCCTTTCCAAGCCTTCTGTCCAGCTCCATATCAATCGAGAGAGTGTTGCTGATGGTTGACCCTAGGTAGGTAAAGTTGTTGACTGCTTCCAGGGTGACACCGTTGATTTTGATTGAAGGGGCAATGGTGGTATCTTGCACGCTGACATTTGTTTTTTCCAAGCTGATTGTGAGACCAAAGTGCGTGCAGGCAACAGCAAAACGGTCTCCCAGTCTCTGGAGGGCTTCCTAGGTGTGGGCCACAAGAGCTGCGTCATCTGCAAAAAGCATCTCCCTGATGAGCACAGCTCTCACTTTGGTCTTTGAGCGCAGTCGTGTCAGGTTGAACAGGCTCCCATCAGACCTGGTGTGTAGATATATGCCATCCGTGGACGTGTCGAAGGCATAGGACAGGAGCAGGGAGAAGAAGATCCCAAAAAGTGTTGGTGCCAGCACGCAGCCCTGCTTCACACCACTGTTAATTGGGAAGGAAGTTGAGGATGATCCATCATACAGGACTGTTCCCTTCATATCTGCATGGAAAGAGATTATCATGCTGAGGAGTTTTGGGGGGCAACCGATCTTACTCAGAAGTTCAAAAAGGCCCTTCCTGCTGACCAAGTCAAAGGCCTTGGTGAGGTCGATGAACATCATGTAGAGTGGTTGACCTTGTTCTCTGCTCTTCTCTTGGAGTTGTCGTAGGGAGTAGATCATGTCTGTCGTCGACCTGCCTGCTCTGAAGCCGCACTGTGATTCCGGGTACACACGGTCTGCCAGCAACTGCAGTCTGTTGAGTATGATGCGGGCGTACACTTTACCAACAATACTCAAGAGCGAGATCCCTCTGTAATTATTACAGTCACTGCGGTCGCCCTTGTTTTTGTAAAGGGTCACAATTGTGGCATCACGCATGTCTTGGGGGACTACTCCTTCCTCCCAGCAGCGGCAAAGTAGCTCGTGCAGTGGTTTAATCAATGCTGGTTTTCCACGTTTGATAGCTTCGGGTGGGATGCTGTCACTATCTGGTGCTTTGTCGTTTGGAAGGCAGTCGATTGCTTTGCTGAGCTCCTCTAAGGTTGGCACTTTGTCGAGCTCTTCCATGGTGGGCAGATTCTTTATGCTGCTGAGGGCTGCATCAGTGACTGACGTTTCTCGGGAGTATAGTTCTGAGTAGTGCTCCACCCATCTGGCCATCTGTTGCCCACGGTCTGTGATCTTCTCTCCCGTCAGGGATTTCAGGGGAGCGACCCCTTTCACTGTAGGGCCTAGAGCCTTCTTGATGCCACTGTACATGCCTTGGATGTGTCCGGACTCGGCACTTCGCTGGATCCCTTCACACAGTTGTTGCCAGTACTCGTTCGCACACTGTCTAGCAATGCGTTGGGTGTTACTTCGGGCACTTCTGAGAGCAGCAAGCGTCTGTTCATTAGGGCATTTTTTGTAAGCTATGAAGGCTTTTCGTTTCTCCTCGATTTGTGGTTCCATCCTTGATAGGTGTGCATTGAACCAGTCCTGGCTGGGTCGTTCCTTCTTGCCAAACGTTGACATAGCTGTACTGTAGATGGCACCCTTCATGGCGTTCCACTTGGCTGTAGCGTCATACTCAGGCAGGTCCTGGAGAGCCTTGTTCAGGGCAGACACACACTCCTCCACCTTGGCAGGGACTGACATCTGTGCAGTGTTTATGCGAGGACATCCTTTTGGTTTTGTGCGGTGTAGCACATGTGGCTGTAGTCGCACTCTGCTGCTCACAAGGGCATGGTCGGAGTCACAGTCTGCACTGTGGTAGGTTCTGGTGGAGAGGATGCTGTTAAGGGCAGAGCGCCTGGTGATGACCAAGTCGAGTTGGTGCCAGTGATGAGATCTGGGGTGTTTCCATGACACTTTGTGTTGTGGCTTACACTTGAAGAAGGTGTTTGTGATGCACAGGCCATGGTAGGTGCATAGCTCCAGCAGTCTCTGGCCGTTTTCGTTGGTCTTTCCAGTGCCATGATATCCGAGGCAGGTAGGCCAGGACTCGTGGTCCGCACCTACTCTGGCATTAAAGTCGCCGAGGAGGAATAGTGGTTCATTTTTGGGGCATCCTTTGATCTGTTCGTCCAGCTGCCCATAGAACTGATCCTTCACGTCTTCTGATGACGTGAGGGTTGGGGCGTAGACACTGATGATGTTGACAGGACCTGAAGTAGTGGTCAGGCGGATGAACAAGAGACGCTCAGTGCCCCCTGTTGGACGTTCAACCGAGGCCAGGAGATTGTTTTTGATGGCAAAGCCCACTCCGTGCTGACGGGGCTCCTCAGGTTCTCGACCCTTCCAGAAGAAGGTGTAGTTTTCCTCTCTGAGGGAGCCACTAGAGGCGAGCCTGGTTTCCTGGAGGGCAGCTATGCTGATATTTAGTCTGGTGAGTTCTCTATCGATGATGGCCGTCTTTCTGGTGTCGTCCACTTCTCTGAGGTCGTCGGAGATGCCTGTACACATGGTGCGCACATTCCAGCTTGCAAATCGAAGAGCTGGAGTCTTCTTTATTAGTTTCTTGTTTCTTTTGTCTGGTGTGGAATTACCGTCTACAATTAGAATACATTTCCACATAAACGATGCATTGTCCTAACGAGTAAATATTGTTGCCATACTGTAGATACCTTGATATATCAGTCCTATTGTTACCATACTGTAGATACTTTGATATATCAGTCCTATTGTTACCATACAGGTATGGTAGATACCTTGATATGTCAGTCATATTGTTACCATATTGTAGATACCTTGATATATCAGTCCTATTGTTACCATACTGTAGATACCTTGATATATCAGTCCTATTGTTACCATGCTGTAGATACCTTGATATATCAGTCCTGTTGTTACCATACTGTAGATACATTCATATATCAGTCCTATTGTAACCACACGGTAGAGACCTTGATATATCAGTCCTATTGTTACCATACTGTAGATACCTTGATATATCAGTCATATTGTTACCATCCTGTAGATACCTTGATATATCAATCATATTCATGCTCTAAGTCTCGCGTTTTGCTAGAAATATGAGTGATGCAAAACACCTATCACTTTTTCAATGATTGATTGTACATCTACTGGAAGATAGTCTGATATAAATGTTACAGATTTTTGCCCCTCGTACATTGTCCAACACAAAAAGTATTTTCACACTGTGACAAGTTAATGCCTTTTTCTTGTCAGCTACATATCGAATCCCGACTAAGATTACGTAATGCCGCCAGAAAGATACAAATATTTTCGTAAATTCGAAAATATCTTTTTGGAATACTTTTAAGACTGTTCAAAATAACGATACATTTTTTGCTATTTTGAAATGTATGTTTACTTAATTTTGTAAAGCAATAGATGTTTTACTTATTTCGAAATTTCTTTACGGTAAGGTAGTGTTTTATATCCTGACTCAGGTAACATACCATAAATAACCTTATTTTTATTTTGCAGAAACGAACATCACTTCTCCAAATCTACCCCAACATAACTTAATTAATAACATCCATCAAGCCAAGCTAACCAAATCTGCTTTTCTTTAAGCCAACATTCTAACATAGTAGATAATTGTGTGCTTTGTTTTGTACCTACTGTATGTCCTGACTCAGATGACATACCCATAAATTGGTAATACTTTTCGAAAGCATCCCACCCCATCACCCATCAGTGCCCTACCCCGTCCCCCCCCACAAAAAAAGAGAGAAAGTAAATAATAACATTCGTTAGCTGAAGACCAAATTCTAAATATTTAAAATAACACGGTGTTAAAGTAAATGGAACATGTGAAATTGGTGGCCTAGGAATCGTCGGTAAGCTGATAATAACATGAAATATTATGGATTCTCTCGGCGACTGATACGAAAACTACGTAAAGAAAGATCCACTAATGTTTGTAGAACAAAATATGCTTGTCAAAATCATTCAGTGGGCAAGCAGGCAACAAATAAAAAGAATAGAATAAGGTCTTACGTCTTGTAAAGATATTAACGTTTTGTGGAATTTTACAAGTAGATTTTGAAGTATCAAATGAATCTGATTTATCTGCATTGCAGAAGAAAATGATAGATGACAAAAAGAGTACAAAACATTCAGTACCAGTGCATGTTAAAAGTAAAGAAAGATATGTTATCTGTAGTCTGGAGTATTATGTTAAGTTTGAAGTAGAAATGGTAAATAGGTTAGATTTCTTTTTATCAAAAGCCAAGGCAAACATATTATACTGAATTGAATACATCTTTGTAAAAAGAAGCATTAACTTTGAAAAGACTTCTTAAAACGTATGAACTGCGACGGGATCGGCAAACAGATGTAAAATTTACAAAAAGAAATAATGGTCTTCCGAAAAAATATATATTTAAACTTTGGATGACATTTCATTGGAACGAGAATTTCATATATCAGAAAGTATTAGTCCTTTGGTGCACAGTAACAAGTAGTTCTAACCATTGATTAAATGAAACACCAAGATTTATTACAATCATATTGTCACCTCCACACAGCCACTTCCTATGGTAAGTCTTACTGCACATACACGCTGGACAGATAATAACAACAAATTGAAAAGAGTCCCTATATACCGCCTCAATGAAATATAATGGTCTTTCCACAGTCTATAACACCACATATAATGATTTTATTGGGCTATTGCAAGTACACAGCTCACGTTATTTATTTAAATGCTAGATAAAATCATCTTGTGAGTATGTGTTAATTTCCCTAAATATGGCGAATGACATTTTAGTTGTCTAGATTAAATTAATAAAGTCATCATATATTAATTGGTTTTGGATTATTTTGTGATGTTTTGTCTTAGATGGTTGTATAGATGTAACTGATGCGTACAGAGAAATTTTTTTTCTAAAATTAATTGGTAGTTTATATTTTATTCACTGTATTTGATATATGCAAAATTAGAAATAACTAAATTTTATGTTATGATTCTCTTTAAACATGTTAGCTATGTAGTCGAAGTTCTATTCTGTGATAATATACCTTTCTTTGCATCTAGCATAACTAATTATGTCACAAAGATATTGATGGGTTTGTATTCGTGACATTACATTTTTGTAGTAAATTAATTTGTTGTTGACACTGTGTTATTTCTTATTTTTATTACGAAATATCATATCACCCATGTTTGGCAGTTACTCTTTAATGCTATTTTAATTAAGAAAACCACAGAGAGACATTAAATTTACATCAGACATAAAACAATTGTGCACCATCTGAGTATGTACGGTTTCTAGTCTGTTTTATTAGCACGTCTGTTTCTTATTGACTAAAAGTAACGTTACGGGCTGTTAAATGTGGATTTTTTTACTTATTTAGCCAAAAAAAAACGGGGAGTCGTTAAACGTGTGTTTTTCTTCTTCGTTAAATAAGTATTTTGATGTAAATTGTTGATTGATTGTATATATTTTTGTGAACGAAACATATTCGGCAATACTTTTCCAGTAATCATTATTTTATTTATTGGCGAGTTCCAATATTTTTTCAGGATTAGTTTCTCTGCCCTTTTACACAATGTCAAAATTCCATTCAAACTAATTAGGTGTATTATCCATTAAAAACTTCTCTCCGTTTTTGAGTGTTATACATATTTTCCAGTTTTATTTACCTAAGTACCTAAATTGTAGCCGTGCATATAACTCAGATAAACATTAGCACACTTTGCAACGGTTATAAACACTTACTTATAAGTTATCTATTAATGATTTTGCTGGGATGAAGTCCTCTGCTTCAGAGAAAACATGTGCTATTTACTATGGATTTTGATGTGGTTAATTCAAGTATGACAATTAAAACAACGGATTGGCTACTGTTTTCAAGCCTTTTAAGTTGTTAGATTTTATGTATATGTAAATTGTATAGATAGTCGAGTTTTATTCATAAATTGTAAACCTTGTTCTTTTCATGTGTTTATGGTTGCTTTACATGATAATATTTCACCTGTTCTTTTTAAATAACACTTTAAAAAACAGCGAAAGGGTTATTTAAATAAAATGTATTATGAAACAAAAGACAAAAAATTCTATTATGTGACATGCTGCAACCAAGACTTTTTATGCCTTAAGGAGGTTTTCCATCAATTCCCTGTAGTTGTTTACCTTTTTGTTTCCAAGAAAATTTGTTGCCACTAACTGGAGGGCTTTCCATGCCGTGTTTTCCTTGCCACGCAGTGCAACGTCAAAAGCATCATTTCGAAGAGGTTAACGAATCTGAGGACCAACAAAGACACCTTACGTTATCTTATCTTCATTTAATCTTGGTAACATTCCATGGAGGTGTTTTGAAAGCTGCTTGTGTTTTGTTCATGGCTTTGACAAAGTTCTTCATCACACCTAAGCTTGATGTGCAATGGTGGGAACAAAATCTTCATTGATTCAGCAAGTTGTGGATTCTGAACACTTTTCCTCCCAGGCTTCAACGACTGTCGGAGTGGCCAATCTCTCTTGATGTAGTGGGAATTTCTCGCACGAATATTCCATTCGCAGAGAAAACAGCAATACTTTGTGTATACAGCCTGCAGACCAAGGAAAAGAGTAAAAACCTTCAAATAGCCACAAAGCTGAAACTGACGCTGGTCATGGTTTATGCAGTAGTGAGTATAAAGGTGGTTTCTTAAGCAAACAATCTTACCCATAGATCCCGAGCTAGCAAAACAAATATGAAAACAATTCTATTGAAGCAACAGTGTCGATTTCATTATCGATTACCTAACTCGAGGACCTATCAAGGAAATCATCATCGTCGTCAGACAAAATAGGGTTGGCTATGACATATTCCCTTAATGCTCATTACTGCGATTTGTTTTTAATATTCACAATTTTTTTTACTATTCCTATTTTTAACATTCACACAAAATTTACTGTAATAACCAATCTAAAACACCAACCTTGCTAAAATCAATACTATCATATTCTTTATATCCTAACGCGAATGTATTAATGCCATTAGAACAATATCGCCTTCAAAATTACACAGATCAGATGTTATGATAACATCAGTCTTATGACGATTTGATCTTATTGCCGTCATCTCAACAAAACCAGAAAATCCGTCTAACGCAGCCTTATACCTATCGAATCCTAACACCTCACCGACTTCATTTCTTTTGGCTCGTTTTTGAACTTTATAATCAGATAATTGTAGACAGTACATCTTAATCTCGACGATAGGAACAAAATTTGTTTAATCTTTAAATTTTCCTATAACATTTTTGTTATTGTCACAGTGAAATTCGCTGTTTTTGCAAATCTGAAAGATCGAATAATTCTCGGCTATCGTAAAACTCTTGATAAATATCATTCGATTCTATCTGGTACATTAGCGAATCAGTGTCAGTAAATAACAATTCTTAAACTTACCAAAATCGTAGTGGAATCAGTACATTAACTTCTTTGATATCTCAGTTACTGCGATAACGACATAAACAGGCTTGTTCAACTTCAAGTTTTCCTTTCGTCGTTGAATGGCTACTAGATTTTCATCAAATATTTTTATACTAACAAAATCATCAGATGCAACAAGTTTATTACGACGTTCCACGTTATTACCGATCTCAATATTGACTCGCTTTCTGATATTTTCCATAGTCTTGTCGAAGATACTGTTATTCATCAGTTTGAAAAAGTTCTTTTCGAATTATGTTTTTGCAACTGCTCTTCGGCTTGTATTAACGTTGATATAATCTTTCATCCAACGTGATTCATTAAATTTTAAAACCCGATGAACTTTTCTTAGTACCATACCATGATTAAGTGCCTCTTGCCGATTTTTGTAATGCAAAACGTATCTTTGTTTGTTAAGCAGATTAGAACTAGTTTATGAATAACAGATTGATGCTGCGAATAATTTTTTTTAAAAATAATAAACTGCAGTCTATTAGCATTGATTCTGGACAAAATGGATAATCATTATGCTTATCATTCAGCTCAACAGGATAATCAAGATCAGCTTCAATAAAATAACTAATATCATCCGTTATAATTTTATCAGTTTCATCAAAAAACTGTTTTTCACTGATCCATGTAAACCCACCAACCGGCATAGACTCGGACATGGCATATCTATACAGGTTGTTGCTATCGAGATAGGTTAAAATCTTGATGGCCAGTGTAGCATCATAGTCCTGTAAATATTTATTATTAGCCATCGCATTTTTTTTGTTATGACATTTATTTTGCCTCTGGTTCTTTGCTCGATGAAACAGAACATGTCTGATCTGTTAACAACTCCAATTTTATTTTTCTATGTTTCAGTAATATATCCCAGGTTAGTGCCGGTGCAGAATAGTACTAAGCCGGGTCAAGTCCGAAGTTATTAGCCCTGACATCTCTGAAATTTTCAAATATATCTACGAGCAACAGCACATCTGTGATAAGATTCAAGTCATGATAAACACCGACGTTTTTGCAACCGAACGAGTCCCATATCGATTTAGCATAAGCATAATCATCATCACTAACGGGGCCCCGAGTGGCCGAGTGGTCTAAAGCGTTCTCCGTCACGGATCACTGCCATCTCACCTCTGTCTGCGTGGGTTCGAGTCTCGGGCTCGGTCAATGTGGATATGTGAGAAAGCTTGCCGGTAGCTTCTTGTGGGTCGGTGGTTCTTTCCGGGGTTTTCCCTGGTTTTTCCTCCACCATTAATACCGGTCGCCATGTATAGCCTATCTTGTGCTGAAAAATGGCGTTAAACCCCATAACAACAACAACAACAACAACAATCATCACTAACACTCTCAAGATTTAACTAAGAATAAAACTTATCTTTGTCAGGTAAACTTGTTTCATAAAATTTATCTCAATCATCAAGATACTCACAAGGAAAAAATCATTTTCGTGTCAACAAGTTTGACTTCTTACCGAAATGTTCAGTCAAATTATCAAACTTACTGCAGCCTTTTACAAAAGAAATGATGGTCGCTTGAGTGTGGATGTTAGGGGAAGTAATACTGTCCAAATTAAATATTATTTTCATAGGTTCGTGTTTGAGGTATTTCATGGCAATATTTCAAGTGGCTTAGTTAGTGATCATCTCAATAATATTAAAACAGATAAAAGTTTGGAGAACTTGGACCTTGTTACACAAGACAATACTTGACGAGATAAAGGGGGTGGTGTTAGTTTTAGACAACCAATCCGTCCCGTTGTAGCAACTAAATATACTACAGGTTATAAAATGTCATTTCCTTCTATGACAGCAGCTCCAAAGTACTTTAGTATTCATTCACAATCAATCAAAGATGTTACTGATCATTACAAAAAATAAGCATTTAGAAAGATTTAATGTCAGAATTGTCTTTCGTTAAGAATCACCTGCTGTTTAAAATTTTGCTACTCTGTGATGGTCAGACTGAAATCAACATATTAGTTTAACGTTTCCGTATTGTATTCGACCAGGATCTTGCCGTCTGGACCTCAGCATTGCTGAGCAAGATAAAAATATTTCCCTCCTTCTACGTCACAACGTTGCTGTCGCAGCGTATAGCTGATAAGGATTTACCACATTATCTTAATGATCAGCACAAAATTAGGGTGCTTTGCTCTCCACTGCTAATAGTTTATTCACAGATCAATTTTCAGAATGTTTCTGAGACCTTCCCTTGTCTAACAACAGTGAACCCATTTCATAACAGTATCCCTGTCATATCGAACAAATATATTTTGGTATTTCTCAAGTTCTGATTCCTCAGTATATGTTAGTAGCACATTAAACGCCGAGTAAGGATCATATTTAACGATAACATTTACATATTTTTGTTCTGTTTGTTCACTGCTCATACATAGGTTGACAGCGTCGATTAACAGGTTCATATTTAGGATTTTAGCTCTGGCGATGCTTCTTATTTAATACGGCATTTTATTACAGCAGTTAGATAAAAGTCTTATGTATAAGATATGTCCCAAGCAACTTTGTTTTTCGCGAACAGATTGTCAGATACTTTACTCTGATCTCGATCGTGATAAAGTAGAGTGCAAGCACTCTAAGTGTGAGTTACAGCAGGATTCGTAGGATCCCAATACTGCTAGCAATATTAGGTTCGACCTATAAACGTATATATTTCCTGTCGTTTTGGAAAATAATTGCTGATTATCCAGGTATAATTACCCCAAGATAAGCAAGTTTATGTCGCAGCAAAATCGCAGTATAATGTAAAATATTTTCTTGCTAAAATGATAAAAAATGTTTGATTTTACTATCTCTGAGCATAAGATATTCTGGGAGATATTAAAGCCGTGTATGAATCGTAGACAGCTAGAGGTATATGGTCGTTAAAAATATAAAATTAGATTTTGTTTGCTAAGATTTTTAACCTGATGCACAGTGCTTTGCACTCCACGCAAATACAACATTTGATATCATTATGCAGGCCAGTAAAATGTAAGTCTGTCCTTTTGAAATACGAAAAGATTTGCAATGATTTGATCACCCGATGCTATGCATCATACGATCTGATTAAAGATTTTTGATTTCACTAGTTGGTATCCAACTATTAAAACTGTCACTATAACCTCTCCATTTAACCATGCTTCGCTTACTTTGTCTTGCTATTACTCGCTAGATGACGAATATATCCTACTGTATCCGCTGCAGCTCCTGTTCGTAAAAGCTTCCAAGAACATCATCTCCTGCTAGATCTTTCAGCTTATAGGCATTGTTGTTAAAATTGTATCCACAATAAATAATTCTTCGGACCAGTTTGGAGTGAATACTGTTTCGAATGTTTTCTTCACTAACGAAATTCTAACACGGTCACCGACTTTAAACTTGTGTCTTCGGTACATATTCTCATTCACCAGTATTGGATTATTAATTTCCTCCTTTGGCGACATTCAGAGAGTTTGCTGTTTAGTGTTATTGTAATCCTATAAATCTTTGGCAGATCATCAAATATATCTGTTGATGTGTTTGGCTGTGAGTTGCTTATATATCTTTTTTTTTAAAGCGCGATTAATACTCTTGACAATGACACTTTTACTTTCAGTTCCAGTGATATACTTGATGTTCTGCGTTAGAAACTGGTTGAATTGTTGATTAAAATACTTGGCTCCGTGATTATTTGGTTTTCTTTCTGGGCTGATAATATTACCTCGCATCGCATTAGTTATAGTCTTTCCTGTTTTATCTTCAACCAAACGCGTATTTACTAAACATATCAACTACGATCATCAGGTACCTTTTGCTGTTGTTGTACTGTGCAATGATTAAAATATCAGCAACATCTATCGCCCAAATATCATCAATTGCATTTGAGACCATCTTTTGTCGAGGAAATTTTTTTAAGGTTTGTGAAGTTATTGTGCGAGAGTGCTTTACACTACGCCATCTCCGAGCGGGAGCTGATGCGCATGCACTTTACTAAGCCAAAGTTAATATTTTGATCTTATTCAAAACTTGGACTAGCTTACAATCAATTCGCTCTAGCAGACTGTGAAAGAGGCTGCCTTTCGATTGCATATCTCTTAGCTCGTCAAGCATAACACAAGCACAATCAGTTTTATCGTTTTCGTTGTCACTGTAACATATGTTATGACGCATTGATATTTCATCGACCTGGTTGTACGGCTCCTGACCCAGAAGTGGGTTGTCATCTTCATCATGTTGTTTATCGAGCGGATTCCAAGGACCAAGATACTTATGACATGTCAATGTCCATCCTTTGCTGGGTTTCGGTAATTTGCCAATTAGCTTGTGAAGATCTAAGCCGGATCCGATTACAGCTCACTCATAACAACACTGACAGTAAGTTATTATTTTATCCTGCTCTATACACAGATCGTAGTCAGCTTTACACTTGCATGAAACGCTTTGCATTTTATTATAATTTAATCGTCGACTAAAATAACATCAGGAATTCTTTGCGTTCCTCCAGTCAGTTTAGCTCGTTTAAAAAACATACTCCTTTTTTTCTGCCACAGGTAGCACGGGTAATTTTCAGTGTTAGTCTGTTATTTTTAGTTGTTTTCATAGTTTCCTTTATGTTTTATGTTTAACTTTTGCACCTCTGGCAATACGTATTCAGCTTTATATTTGCTTGTTAGATAAAAATTGCATTGTTGTCGTTTTCTGCACTAGGTCGTTGAGTAAATTGTAATATATGTTTCTGAAAATCACCCAGTCCGCCAGCGAACTGCTTGGGGTGCTCTGCATCCTCACTTGGCGCTTGCGTCCCAGATACTTGCATCAGGGCCATTTATTTGATAAACATAACACAGTAATATCCACAAGCTGCAGTTCCAACTTGATGAAGTTGATTAGAAAAGTAACAGTTTTTTAAAGTAATTTTTCGATCTTAGCACGTATTGTTTGATAACATCACTCTGAGGTAGACCAAACGAATAAAAATAATTGCTGTCGTAAAGCGCTACCTTATGTGTACCAGATTCGGTGTGGAAATTTTGGATGTTAAAAACACACCTATTTTCAGTTGCTGGCGGAGAGCGAAGTGATAACTCATCTTTTAAAAATAATCCGATAAATCCGTTGGTATCTTTCAGTTTATCTGGAATATCAGATTCGTTTAACGGCGGGTACCACGTAGCATCAGTCCTCTCACATGTCCTATCCCCAACAGACTGGGAAGTAAACTTCCCCCTATTCCGGCTAGCAACGGCCCTGTGAATCCATCTTGGACCGCTTTGCGGTTCGTTGTCTTTGCGGTTCTCCCTCTTTTTAGTTGTTTTACGTCTCGTTGCTGTTTCTGTTTCCCATGCATTTGTTTAATTATAATCCTTAGATAAAATCAAAGGAATACTCACAGATTGATACGGTTACCGGATAGAGCCTTAATAGTTGTTCTGAATATAGCACATGAAGCCGCATCTATTCCCAATGTTCCTAGTACTGGCAATAATTTAGGTAGTTCCGTTTTTACAATAGTTGCTAGTTTAGGCCACATAAATCCTCATCGTATCGCTTGCGATCTGGCCAATAAAGTAACTTGTGCTGCTGATAAACTTAAGATAAGAGGTTTTGCAGTCGTATTTTATTGACTTGTTTTTGTGTTAGCATAAATGTTAGCTGGCAGAACGCCTTGTGTTCCGAAATCTATGTTCAATGAAGCAGAATGTCGTTTAAAAATAGATTGTTTTAGCTTTTTATCTTGTCCCTGCGATAAATTTATTTCATGTATAATATATTTCAACGTTATTTTCTTTTTCTTTTGTTTGATAAAATTATTCTGCACTCAAAGCACTTCAAAATGCACAGCACTTCAGGTATAGAGAACTTAACACCCGGATAGTCATTCTTGCTAGCAAGTCAATACATTCTACCGCCTGCTTGAAAATCAATTCATTCTGCCTTTTGTTTGATAAAATTAAACCGCTCATATTTAAACTTGGACAGTCATTCTGCCTTTTTTAGAATCGAATGTAATGAATATATCAGGTACAAGTAGTGCATAAGCGTAATAACTAACATCTCATGGAATCCCAACGAGTGTCCATATAACCCCAGTATCACAAGTTGATCCACTAGCTCGTTCCTTAAGCTAACTGACGTCAAATTAAAATATCGGATAAGGTTTCCTATACTCTTCGATTGAAATTTGATAGCCACCGTCAACATCTTGATAGTTTTGCATTGTTTCTATCAGATGCATGTAAACACGAGACATATTTCTATCAGCTAATGCTGCAAAATTGCATTCGATTGCGCATTTAGGATACTGCTCAGAATTTATTCTGACAAATGTTCGTCTGACATCAGGACTGTCAAATACATAATTGTTCTGTAGTTGATTATTACGTCCGTCTTTATTCTGAAACACAATAAATATGTGTCTTGGTAACTGCTCGCTTGGTGATGTTGTTTTTCGCCATGTGTTATCAGTCAAAGTTGTTACTGCAGTTTGTTAAATTTTCTTTTGCATAAAATGCAAGTTCTATTGTTTTATCAATAGATGTAACGACTCGTGGGATCCGAAGAGCTAGTCGTGAAATTATAAATTGAGTATGATCATCAGCTTTCATCAGACAATCATTTGGATCAGCTCGGTCAAGTATATGTGTATGTTTTATCCCACAAAATTATTATAGTCTCTTCAAAATGCGAATATTGTGCTAGGCGGAAGCTCCATAGTTATTTCACAGTCCTCTGTAAATATTCGTCGTTTAGCATAACTTTCGTTGTAGTAATTGCTTTTCATTTGTATTAATTTATTCGTGAAAGGTATCATTTGTTTGGATGTAGCTGCAGCACATGGTGCAGTAAATCCATTATTTGTACATGCGGTAGTTAGTAATGCTCTAACATCATCAGCATCTGCATCAACAGCTGGTATAAAGCATTATTAATAAGAAAAGTTCTTACGAAAGCTAGATCAGCAGCAGAATTTGCACCAGCAATAATTATATCTTGGGAAATAAATACTTTCTCAGCAGCTGTGCCAGGCCAGTATCTTTGAATCACATCATATTTGTTGCAACTGATATCGATTAATCTTCACTAAAAGACCCACGGTTAAAAACAGTACTTGCTACTGGCCAATGCACAGAAATATCTTCTACGGTTTGATTAGCTAGTTGATATATTGCGCTTTTAAATAAGCTTCAACCGCTATTCACGAGTGTTACTGGTGTATCAGCAGCTATATTTCCAGGTGGATTAGTAGTCGTTCGGATTATACCTCTTACTTCAAATACTTCTTTGTGCGGCAACATAAACAAATCGTCGTCACGTGTGTTAAAGTTTCGTATGCCCATTTTGTTAGGCTCATCTGAATTTTCGTCAAGATACTCATCATACTCAAATTATATTGGTGAGTTATCTGATGTTATTTCCTCGGTCAGGTCAAGGTAATTTTTGATAGACATTTTTGTTATTTGTAATTATTTGATAAAATCGCAAATCGCTATGCGGTTTGAGGTTGTAAAAGCAGCCCACTAAAATTTGGCAATATCCGGTCGTGGTCTTGCTTTAGTTATAAATTTTCTAATAATTTCATCGCCTGGCGGAGATAGCAGGTTTTTTATCGCTTTTATCAACGCCTTAGCTGTTTCTGATTTTGGTAATATTTCAGAAATTATTTGTTTTATATCCCTATCGCTAGCGATGTTCTGCTCCTCAGATTGTCCTTTTTTATTTTATCAATAATCTTTTGTCCTACAGTTGTTCCTGTTATGAAAGCCTTTGAAGCGTCTAACGCGATCGGTGCTTCTTTTTCTTTGTGCAATTCCAGGTACATTTTCAATAATTATTTTAGAGAATATATTTCCGAACAAACCTCCTACGATTTTGCTGCGATAAAGTGTTCGTTGTTTCATTTTGTTATACAAAACCGTCTGATACAATGTATCCCAGTGAGCAGAACTCACTCCATCAGCTAGTTAAATTACGTCAAGTGCAGATAATATGGTACAATTTCGTTATTGAGATTTAGCTGTCGACCTGATAGGTCTGTCAGAGTCATCGTGATAGAGATATTTGATTTTCGACACTAACAGGATAATATATCTTTTGACTTGGATTTACTTGCATTAGCGAACCAGGTTGAACAGCAATAGGAAAACTATAAATATGTTGTCCTTGTCTACCTCGTGCTGAATACGATCTAGTTGCAATAGAGAAGTTGATTAAAATCGTGTTTATTTCTGTGATGATGACATATGATTCACTATCATACAGTATTGTTGCAACTGTTGCAGATCCATACTGTTGTTTAACGAATCCGAGTAATGATCAGATTGTATCTTGTTTATTGATCTCGATGAACAGGTTTTTCTAAAGTGTTATTCTTGATGGTAATGTTTTATAGTTTGGAATGAGCTCAAACTCATCTGATGCTGGTGGTGGTCATAAGGTGTTTTATTGTTTCGTTGAGATCTGTAACGTTGTAGGCTCATTATTTCATCTTAACAGAATTCCAATCGATAACACCTTCTTTTCTTACTCCGAATGTAAAATCATCATTGATGATGGTTTTAACATTTGCCATTGAGCGCCAAGCAGTAGCTGATACTAGTTCTATTTGTATTGATTATCTCTGTTAAGTTTGACTGGTGGAATATAAATAATAGACTTTTGCACTGTCCGCAGTAGTCTGAGATAAGTCAAGCAGTAGTGTAGTTGATAACATTCTTATTTTATCTGAAAGATAAAACTCTGAGTTCTTTTGCGGTTAATGAATCAAATCACTATGTAAAATATAATATTCGTCGGATGTTGGATAACTGTTTGGTCTGAGATTATCTATAAAATCAACAATTTTGTTGTCGATTTCAGCGCTCACATTTTTCAGGCTTATTTGGATGATATTAATAGTATCAGTCGGTCAACTATTTCAACTTCAGAGTTATAGATCTTTAGACCGGTACCTATTAATTATACTTTGTTAGCATCAACAATCAGTTTAGCCATAGTCTTAAAATTGTGTCATGCGTCATAACCTGGAACACCTCTCCACATATTTTGAGAAACTTTCGATAAATAGCAGTAATAATAGCAATTTATACTGTATTATAAGCTTCATCAGCCTCATAAGATGTTTTAGTGTTATTTGAAATTGATTTAGCAATACTTAATCATTGTGTCATTTCTTTTCGATCTTTAAGAAGTACTTTACAAACAAAGCTATAATGTTACTGACAGAAGCAAAATACAGAAATATGAAAAAGTTGATTGTTGGATACCTAAACCTATCCGTCAATAACATAAAAATAAAAGTAGCAGATATTCGCGGTCTTTTGAGCATTGCTACAGCATATACTATTTTCAGGCAATATCTAATACTTAAAAATTTTAAGCTGGGACAGTTATATTATGTTGTTAGTCATATCGATGAAACAGAAGATATTTATTGTGATAAAGTCAATGATATTAATGAAATGCCAACAAATTTTGATCCTCCATTTTCATCCTCAGATCGTAAAGTTTTAACAGATAGGAGATATAATGATATCGTATCTGAAGTGTATGATAAGTACATAGATTTTCTTGCTGATCCTGTTAATAGTAAATTTAGTGCTCGGTTGAAATGACTCCTGTTGTAAATACTTTCACTACGTCAATTGAAATAATAACTGAAACAGTTTCGTAATGACAAAAAATAAATTATTGATTTCAATCATATCTCATGAGGTATCTAAGACAACGACAGGGACGAGCTTATCAAATACTTTTAGTACTATCACGAAATAACTTTTCTGATTCTGGTCAGCCAGATAATATTAGAGGAGAATATTAGGCGTGCTGATTTACATTCCAATGTTACTAACAACAACTGGAATTGCGTCAGCGGAATCGAGAGCAAATCCATTACTCCTTTTAGTGTCAGGGGCAGGTATTGTATTATGAGCAATATACAAAAAGACCGAGCCAAAATACGAGAATAAAAATACTTCTTGTAAAATAGCAAAAGCGATCTATAGCAAAATTCTTAATAAACTTTTAGCTTATCTCAGAGGTGAGAAGTTTATTATGTTAGATCTGGTACAGGAACTGCGATCAAAGACGATTTGCTTGTTGATATGATACCGAATAGAGGTGTGAAATACGAAAAATTATATTCAGTAAATTGTGTGTGAAATATAAAATATGGAATACATTATTGTGGAAGACGCCACGTTAAAGATGAAAATAATTCTTTACCGGGGCAAGCATATGACGATTATGCCTTACAATGAAAAGTTCATCACGTATTTCAAAAACAGAAATAAGATAAAGTTGTCTCTTGTTCGCAAGGAGGATTCGGAATATTTTAATAAGATTTCTTGGGTTACAGATTCGCTTTCTGATGCAATTGACAATCTTTACAATGCGATATCTCAGAATAAATACACGAAGATCATCAGTTGATGACGAGCTAAAGTATTTTATGTCAATAAATAAATAGTCGCATATAGAAATTTTATCAAGATGTTTGAACCTGGTTCTATTATCAGCGGTACGATTAATTTGTACTTGTTCTGACATGATGATTAAAGTTATATAATAGCAAAAACTGAGACTTTAAAAGTGTTTCGACAACGGCTGTGTACAATTTTGTGTGAATGTCAAAAATAGGTCATATTAATATTTTGCGTGAATATTAAAATAAATCGCATTCGAGTATAAAGGGGATGGTTTCATTGCCAACCCTATTTTGTCTGACGACGACTATGATTTCCTTGATATGTCCTCGATTAACTTAATTAAAAAGAAAATCGACACTGTTGCCTCAACATAATTGCTTTAGTATTTGTTTCGCTAGCCCAAGGTCAATGGGTAAGATTGTCTATTCGTCCTAATGCAAAATGGGGTTTAGGAAAGAAACCTTTTTTTATACTCACTACTTATGCACCTCAAAAGTTGTTTCATGTTTCATAGCTTTCCTTCATATGGACTGCATGACCAATTGGAACTGATGGCAAACCATTGCCATTATGCAGCAAAAGAGATTTAAGACTCGTATTCGATGGATTAATGAACAGTCTCCACTCATCTAGATCATGAACGATGTTGAGAACTACCATCACATCATGAATATTACTGCAGAATACACAATCACCTTCCATGGAGAAGAATGGGACAAGATCCTTTTGACGGACATGGAACATGGAAAACCTAACATCACCTGCCAGGAGATACCACTGCTGTAGTCTGGAGCCCAACAGCTCTGCCTTACTCTTGGATAGTTCCAAATCCATGACAATGTCATTAGGTTCACCTTGTATTAAGAGGTGTGGTTCAGAGGAGGAGGATGTTAGAAAATATGGGTCATGCAACATTGATGGTTCAGGACTAGAAGTTTCACTCTCTTGCTCATCATCGTCTGACTCAAGTGAGAATTAATCTGGTGCATCAGGAACCGGCAGTCCTTCTCCGTGGAGTACTGAGCATATAGCTGATGGAATGTTTGGATAATGCACAGTTCACTTTTTCGTCTTTGGCACACCTTTCCCAACTGGAGGCACCATGCAGAAGTAACAATTGCTGATATGATCTGTTGACCCTCTCCAAATAATTGGCACTGCGAAAGACGTAGAGTCCTTTTCCTGTTCAACCAACGGTAAAGATTTGTTGTACAAGTGTTGCAGCATATTTTTGGGGCCCACTTCTTGTCCTGATCTCCAATGTTGCAGCCAAAATAAAGGTGATAGGCTTTCTTAACCATAGTGGTTATACTGCGCTTTTGTGATGGAAATGTCACTTCACCACAAACATAGCAGAAGTTATCTGGATTGTTCAGACAAGTACGAGGCATGTCTGCTCACTTTGGCTAAACAGAAAGGTGTTCCTTTGCAAAATCAAACACTAACAAATAAGAGAGCACGACTCTGTATGATTTCTAGAGTTGATATAGGGCAATTTGATCAGCAGAGTCATGCAAGCTTAGTCATAATTACATTATCCTTGACTTCTAGGAATAACATGATGCTATTCATATTATGTATGATGCATTACCAGCTTCAGATTGCATCATTCATAAATTTGCCTAAAAAGCAAGTACTCTCCAAACCCGGTCACAGATGTATTCATAGATCCAATGATGTATCTTAGTAATTTCTGGTTTAAATTGATATCCCTTCCCTTTATAACCCACTTATCCTCCGCCGTTCCCAAGTCAGAGGTCATATATACTGACCCAGTATCATATATATTTAAAACTCGAGCCAATCAACAGTTTTAAGCATCATTTTCGTTTTCAGTGACCCAGAATTAGTAAAGTGTGACTACACTTATTTCGGAAGCATTTTAGCTGTAGAGCAGTAAATTATTTTAACAGTCTACTTCTTTCTCGGGGTGCGTGGCTGCAAGAGCAAGTTTTATTGGCGTCAAGGCTGTATTAAAAAAACAATCGTGCAATCTTTCATTGAAGTCTTCATTACTTTTCTTCTCACTTCTTTCAAGTATAGATAGTACCTTATTCAATTATCATTTGCACAATTGTGATCCAATACTTGAAACATAAAATGTCTTCCCGAGAATGCTAAAACATTAACAACAGAAAATGATACGTTATATAGTGCTTACATTATTTGAATACTATTAAAAGTATACTGCTACATGTATTGCAATGATAAAATATTATTTTCTTCTTGTCAGTGGTGTTTTTAAATTTTATTCAGTTCCGTCATATTTATAAAATGCTGTTTCTTTATTACGAATTCAAATAAAATCAACACAATCATTGTTTATTTCTAACACGAAAAATTCAATATGGTTAAAATTTGTAATGTTTAGGTTTATAAATATTGTATGCAAATGTGACCTTGGATTTTAGTGTTATATTGCGCAACGTTATATTTAAATGTAATATTATTCTCCATGACATAATGGAGCACACTCAACTCCATAAATTGTTGTGAAGATTTGAAATGTACTTTTAGTGTTCAACATTTGCAAAAGCCGTTTATATATATTAAAATACACGCCTTGAACTTTGATTATGTTAATATTAATTGGTTAATTTTTAATGAACACTGTTAAAGCCCAGATACGCCGCTTCAATTAGAAAATCAAAGTATAATATGCTTCCATGTATTACCTTTTCATCCATATGACCTGTTTCTAATTCAGTTAAACATAGTTTTTACAACAGTAGTTTTCATAGCACTTTCTATAAAATTAATTTTAGTACCTCAGTCTCTTTTTTATTTAATTTAAATGTATTAATTCTTTCACTAAATGTCCTGATATCAATTTTCGAAACTATTAAAAGATGTTTCTTTATGTTATGTGTTTTAAAAGAACATGTTTCAGTTGTAAATTATTGCTCCATGTGATTTCGATCGTTTCGTAATTGTTCCACCTTTTATCTCAGTACTCACTACTTCCTTGTCGAACATCTATCATACCTGCTTCTCCGAAACACATATCACAGAAAAGATCAACGAACACAGAGGAAATGATTTGAAGGAGTGAGTAGGGTGGGTAGAATTTTATCGAATTTTATCAAGGCACGAATGCAGTTTAGAAAGATGAAGATTATATTTAATAAACTGTTTGCTGCTGCATATTTCTATACAAATGTTTTAAAGCACACCATAAAATAGTTCCAGATAGTACGGGAATTTTGTCAAACTGCACTATTACCATACGAGTCGTTTTTTTCATGGTAATATTACAATTAATAATATATTTATATTTAGTGTAGGCCGCTCAAACTGCAGAAAGTTGGTGTTAATAAACAACTCCATGCTATGAATGTATGGTTTTAGAAAGGAGATCTTCACTATATTAGGTCACAACTGACCAAGAAAAAGTTTTGTCATTATAAAACAAACACTACAGAAACTAAATACAAACGGTTGAAGCATATTTACTCTTTATTTAGTTAAATCTAGAATCACAAGTGACTCACCAACACACAACCGGATTGGTACCATGACAACAGAAAAAGCAAAACCAACAAGTGTTGTAAAACTTCACAAGTTACCATCGGCAACAAGTGCTTTTATTCACATAACAGCCATTTTAATTCCCTCTTTTCTAGTTGTTGTGAAAAGTTCTGGTCCAGATTGTTTAATATTTCCGAATTCAGAAGACTGGTTATACCAATTCACAAGAACCCAATTGCACAACATCGTTTAAATCCTCAATGTGTGGGACAGTTTCAACTAAATTCATGAAGTAATTAACAGGACTATATTAACCTGCTCCTATAACATACTTATACAGCAACTCCTTTAACATTTATGACAATGTTGTATCTGCCTTTGTCTTCCAGGAGTGTTAATGATACAATTGAATCCACTACCTTTCTTTCTAACTGTATAAGGACCATATAATTTAGGATGTACAAAGTTCTGAGGTATGGGCAAGAGAGCCAGAACTCAATCATCAGGCTGAAACCTCTTCTCTTTACGTAGTTCTGTCATACCTTTATTTCATTTTATCTGAGTAGAGTGAAGATTAGTTCTTGCTATTTCACAAGCCATTGACAACTTATATTTGAAATCAAAGAAGAATAATCTCTGTATCTTCCGTTTTAATAAAGGAAATACCTCTTTAAAGTTTGTATACCCACTCATTATAGTCAGCAAGTATTGGTTGCTTTAATTGTATTAGGTGAAGAACCGATACAGTGAACCTTTAGTCGATAAATGGTTCGTCAAATGCATGAATGGGTTGCAGATGAGCCTTGGGCATCACTTGATCATATTCTTAGTATCTGACATGTGTGACAAGATCTATAGTATTTAGAAACATAGTTGTTATATGGCTAATAAAACTGACTCAAGATATTGTGATATGTCTTATTGCTCCCTAAATGACCACCCAAACGAATGTCATGAGATAGACTAAGCATTTCATATGTATACAACTTAAGAACAACAATGTGATAGCTCAGTGACAATTTATCATTAGCGGGTACCTTAGGTCATCGCTTCCATTTCCTTACAATGACCCCATTTTGAACAAAATATCAAAACTGTACTTGTGTGGCTTCAGTCTTGCTAAATGCTCTCTGAAACAAACAGGAGATCTCATAATCCTGTTCCTGTTCGTCAGCAAGTGATTGTCTTTTGTCACCCTGATTAGAATAGAGAAAATAAGCAGCAAAAAAATGACCACTGTGATAAATTCCTCTTAAGTGATCAAAAACAGGAGCAAAGGTAACCTCATGAAAACACTCATCAATGCTCGTATCAGCTAAAGGGATAATTTCCTGATCAACCTCATTCTCAAAAGGTGTTTTTTCATGGCTCTAGTAACATTACAAAGTATACATCAGGGATAGTATTTTCTATAAGATCAGCTTTATGATCCAAGCAGGACTAGTTAGTTACAAGTGGATTATCCACAACCTTATCTCCAGCTAGGACATTGCCTAGCAATAATTGAATTCCTTCAATGGGGAAAGAATACACCGCTCCGACAGTCACAGGTGAAAATATGTCTGTTAAATTGTTTTTAACACAAAGAAGAAAAACATTAGCAAAAACCCACTTTGATTATTATATTATGCTTAGATAACTTGAGAGGAAACATTGCTTTTTGATTCGTTGGAATGACAAAGTGCTCACTGGATCAAAATATTACAATGGGACTAATTTTTAGTTAATGAGCCCAACGGCCATTGTCAGGTCCACCTTGCTGTCTTTTAAATGAGACACTACTTATACATGGTCAATATGGTGTATGTTTGTTCATGTCTTGTACAACTTAAACTGAAAACTTTGTGTATGTTAATATGTAATTATATTTGTGGGTATAGTATGTGTAAGGACACCTGTCCTTTTCTGTTATGGTGTAGTTACATACTAGTTTCGCACTGTTATATATATATGCATCGAAATCAAAATCAAACATTTGTCTTGTGTATGGTTTGTATTTGTCTTTGAAAAAGACTCATTAAAGAGTCGCAAGCGCTCAGGCGAGTTAGATACTAGTTTCGTACTGGTCGTTCTCAGCATATTACATATATTATTATAACTCACTGACACACGTGATCTCGTGCTGGATCCGGTGCACCTGAATTGATTGTTAATCGCCATATGATTTGTATTCTACCTACACACACACACACACACACACACACACACACATACATGCATAGATACATACACAGACATGCATGCATACATATATATATATATATATATATATATATATATATATATATATATATATATATATATATATATATATATATATATATATATATAATTGTGTTACTGCAACTTCTTTTATGTTTGATAATTGCGTTTTGTAATCACTATAAATTAAAATTATCTATTCCGTGCAGCTTTCAACAAATGTTCGACTTGTGGTAAAAGACATTGCAATGGTGTTTGCTGCTTGCAGCTGAGATTTTCAAATTGGAAGGATTAGCCGTTTTATGAAATGGATTGGCCGTTTTAAGAAGGACGTTACGTGGTTACATAATTCATTAATCACATTTGACTCAGAATGGCAGGATTGCGTCATACTCATTTTAGACAAAAGTAAAGACACTTTCCTGTTATGGACTGATACAAGATATGTACCGATGTGCTCTGATAGTAAAGTTACGGAGCTTGCTTGGTCACTGCCCTTGACTGTTCCCATATTTTTTTCTGCACCGCTGTGATTTCATCCAGGTCAGTCTTGAATCCATAATACACCAAGTGCGTGGAATAAAGAAGGAATAAAGAAATATAATCGTTTAAAAGGAAAATTGTTTGCTACAAGGAAACACAATCAATATAAACTGATCATCGTCTATGTTGTATGGACCCGAGTGTGTTCAGCTGTGTACAAATAAATGAAGTAAAATATACCGCGTATATACTAACTACATATTCTTAATTTACGAAGTCCAACTGGAATTACGCCCCCAAACCACCCCGCACGGGAGACACTTCATTGAAAAGTTACACTGACGAAGGAACTACCCAAATATAAACGAAAAAAGGTACAGCTGCAGTAATCATATAATGTGGTTAACTGTGATTACAAAACTCTTTTCAAATACGTTTTTGTACATTATTGGGTGACAGTTCTTTTATTTTATTTTAATTGTATTTTGTAATGTGAGATACGATTGTGAGAACTGTTATTTGATAAGCTTTAATAAGCTGCATATATTTACGTTATATTTAAAAGGTACCATTTTAAGAAGATGGCGGTAATAGTTTGAGCTTGTAGTAAAATCTAAGACCTGCCAGTGCGTTGGGTGGGATGTCAGAGTCTAGGGCAGGCATGGACAACTTCCTTCTGGGCGCGCGCCGATTATTGATTTATAAAGCCACACATTATGATGTAAGTTAACGGATAAAATCAGGTAACAGCCCGTATCCTGCCCGCTGGCCGTATTTTGATCTCTCCGGGTGTAGGATTTTTGTTATTCTTACAATTTAAAGAGAACTGCATGGACCATGCTCTGCCATTGTCGCATGCGACAGTGACTTCAGGTCGTTGCACTGATCCACTGTCTGCGGATGAATATGGCAGTCATCAAACCTTATGCCAGACGAAAAACAAAAATCACACGAGGAGCAAGAATCTTCAAGTCATGGACCGAAATCGGTTGTCATCTGTGTAGAGTTGCTGGTAGTAGTTTTTCAGTGAATTACCTCCCCTGAATCGTAAAGGTTACATTAAGGCAGCCATGTTACTACTGTTCCTAGGAATATTGTGCAGAGAAACAGTTATATAAGGTAACTAAAAATGAGCCGTTATAATGACACTAAAGTAATGAATATTAGATATAGTTTTGTTATCGATGTCTTATTAGTTATAGTTTTGTGATCGATATCATAATTCATCTCCATTTTTTTCGGACCACTACAGTTAACATTTCAGGAGTTTGGATATCTAGATCACAATCGTGCGAAAAATATTTTTTTAACGAATGTTACATACGCACATAACACATATGGTTTGTAGCAACCAATATTTTACTTTTTCCGATATCGTTATTTCTTTAAAAGCGTTGTTTATTGCACATGCACTACACACATGCACTCACGCACACACATATACTCACACGCTTAAGTTACGCTTATTGCGCTCTTTTAAACATTGCATAGGAACAAATCAAGGAAAAGGACTGTTCTTCATAAAATCGGAACATGCTCTTGCCACTTCACTGTTTCAACTCGTTTTCTTTTATTTTCCTAACTCGTATGGTCAAGAAAGAACTTGAAGTTCAGATTTTATGATAAATTGTAAATGTAGTTTTATAAAAATGAAACTCAGATTAAGTACTCAGAATAGATACAGAGGTACACATATATAAAGTAGTTTGATATGATTTCATCATCATAACTTCCGTATAACAGGAGACATTACAAATGGAATTTAACTAAGGAATCGTAATTAGAAGTTTTTACAGACAGCTCAGTCAGTGTTGCCAGGTATATAGCATTTTTGTTATTGGCATTCTTATAACATTACTTTTTCACACAGCTAATGTTTTTCATGGTTTCCAGATGTCAAACATTTTTGTGAATCTTTTCCTGTTCGTGCGGCTGATTTTCTAGAAATTTGAATTCGTGGCAAGTCAGTTGATGGATTGGCAAATTCGCCCAACTGTCAGCCAAACGGTAACCTTTTGGTCCATCTGCCATCGAAACATTAACATCTGCTCGTCAAGACACACACACACACACACACACACACACACATATATATATATATATATATATATATATATATATATATATATATATATATATATATATATATATATATATTAGTTTTACATATACTGTTATGCTAATGAAATGGTTGTCTCTGCTCTTGTGATACATACATTTTACTAATATGTCTTCATCTTTTCTTCTCCTTTACTCTTTATGCTAGAGGCACATTTCTGCCATCGTGATGGTTGCACGCAAGGACTGTACGTGACCATCGTATGCATAATCCAAGTCTTTGGTCTGTTTGATTTTGCAATCTGAAAGATGCAGCTGCTCATTTTGTTGTTACATCTGACATAATGTCTCCTCAGTAGTTCTCCTGCCTCTTCTGAACATTCACGTCAAGAGGAATGCAGAAGACAGAAGACATATGGCGTCTACGAAGACTGGCAGAGTTGGAAGATTAAAACTTGACTCGTTTACACGAAACCCAAGGCTTAAATAAATACATAGCGGTACAGAGCCTTCACTCAGCAAAACTAGTTTTAAACAAATTATAAAAGTTTGGTGATTTGCGAATGGATAAAGCTATTTCGCCATCTTTCTCAATCAGCACATGTGTCCTAAAAGCAATGGCAGTGACGATAGCTATCTTTTAATGCTTCGTCGGGGTCGATGGGATATTCAGTTTAGACGCCATTGCGGCTTCTGTTCTGTTGTATGCGTTGTTCTTGAAGAGTGCAAATCGAATCAGCCACTTTTGTCTCTTTCTCGCTTATGTGACGTTTTTCTTGGCGTATTCCCACTTCTTGTAAACAGTGAAATTTTAGTCTGCATTCCACCTATTTTTACCATACAAGTGTTGTAAACAAAGGCAAGCGTCAGGAATTCATTTTTAAAAGATGAATCAACACGTCCACATTCATCATGACGAAGCTTTCTTGACGCTTTTGAAATGCCTCAAATGTCAGAGGTCATTCGTGTTAAAACCGTTTACAGTTAGAAGCATCTTCAGCTAACTTAAAATAAAATAAAACACAATATTGTATCTATTTTGTTTAAAATTAATGTCTGTTATGTTACATAGACCAAATCCTTCCAGAGTTTGTGCATTTATATAAAAAAAATTCTGACACATCCGAATGAACAAGGTTTACCACAACACACATTTTACTCTCAATACCCTCTTACATTTAGCAAAGAGACATAACTTGTATGTCTTCTCAGAGAAAGTATAGACTGGTCTATTTGACCCGAGGATAAGTCTCAGAAGATTTCCGTTCTAAATAATAACAAATAATTTTTATTATATCCGCTTAGTGCAAAACATTATTTTAATGTAACAATTAATACGTTACGCATTACAGTTGGCACGCTAAATTAAAAAAATACTACATTCGGTGTTACACTTGTCACGCAAAGTGTAATAAGTATTATCTTATATTTTATACTTTTCATTATAAATGTAATAATTATTGCATTAGACATTGTATTTGCCACACTAAATATAACAATTATTACATTATGTGCTTTACTTATTACTCTAAATATAATAATTATTATATTAAACATTGCATTTACCACACCCATTGTAAAAAGTATTACATTAGACATTTCACGAGCCACTCTTACTGTAATAATGATTACATTATGCATCATACTTTGCCAACAAAATGCAATAATTATTACATTAGGCGTTACACTTGCCACACTAATTCAATAATTTATACATTTGTCACATTTATAACACTAAGCGTTGCACAAATGATATAAGTCTTTCATCTAAACTTCATTTGTAAATCTAAAAATTACTTTACCATTAATTATTACTTTAATATTCATTCCCATCAATTTATAAAACGATTAATATCTATAGTAAATGTAGAGTGTCTGGTTTTGATATTGTAGATGAACATATTTAACCGAAGCATGTACAGATTTTACAATAAACAGTCTTCAAATGCCACACCAAAATATACTGTCATTGTTCGAACTCCCACTCATGTAGTTATTCTATTTAGAAGCAATTACAACGCTTCTGTAGTGCTTGCCTGCCTGTCAGACCATCTTCTGCATAGAGAATTTGCAGATATCAGAGTACAAATCATCTCCCAAACTCCGATACTTTACGGTTTCTTTACATCAAACTGATCTCGCCCTTAAGAAAGCGTTGACAATATCGAGATTACGAATTGAAAATATTCATCACATTAAAAAGACGCAAATCTTGCAGACACTGAAAAGTATTCTTACGAAATTCTTCCTGAATGATATAAATTTACTTTTCTTTCCCTAAAAAGGCGTGAATTGGTATGCATTATTTTCATTGTTAATTGTGTTTAATTTGTGTCAATACTAGCAGCATCGCCTATGTACGCCAAAATTTGGGTCGCCCAGTTTTTATTGCATTTTGTATTTTCTTCGACCCCTTGTTTTTGATTTCCGTCACATACATATGAAAGGAGAAGCGATTATGGTGGCCATGACTATTGTATAGCTTTGTATAGTCGAAACGATCTGGGTGGCACTGGCTCTTATAATCATAGCTATGAAAGCTGAGGCGATCTGATTGGCACTGGCTATTACATAACTATGAAAGCCGATGCGATCTGGGTGGCACTGGCTAATGCTTCTCTTGCCTAATACAATTCATCGCAATGTACTTCATTCACCCAAGCTTGAAATATGGGTGGTATTTTGATATAAGTTCCTCGTTTTGGCCAGTCTCTCTATACGAATGCACTTAATATGATAGGCATGGAATAACTTTACACATTTATGAAACATGAGTTTTATAAGTGTGGTATCACATGAGAGGTACTACATGCACGTTTACTAAACATTTGGCCTATTACGTAAAACGGTTTAAGAAAGAAATATGTTCTAAATAATGAACCCATTTTAGCCTCGTATACAATGTGAGATCATCGTTTTAAACATCAGAATATATTGCAACTACATTTGAGTTTCCAAAGCCTGATAAGTTTGTTTTTGATCCCTTAACGTCATACTGTATTGCAGTTGAAACACCTCTTCGGGACAAAATGGTATAATGATGAACCTTGAAGAATCTATTCTTTGTACAGCTTGGCAGTTATAAACTTCTTTTCATCTACAATCAACAGTTTCTTTCTAATAAAATGAATCAAAAAGAACACAGACATTCAATAATATGACTTCCACTGTAATACTTCCGCTGTCTAGTTACATCAACTATTTTGTAGTTCTTTTTGAGCATCTGACACGAGATTTTGATTATATTTTTACCTGTCACGGTGATATTTCCATATGCTTTATAATTTTAATCTCAGTGCGAGGCTTTCACAAGACTCTCACGAGAAGGTCTCATGCGGCTTATCGTCTGATAATGTTATCAAGGCAGGTTTCATACTTTCCACTTTTGCTTTCTCGCGCCTGCGTTTTAACCCGGGACTTTGACGGTATCTGACGAGGATCTCTCGGTCACGTCTGTAATCTCGCACATCCTCGTAATATTTGTACATGGGTCTGAATTCCTGGTCTTCTCCTTTAGCACAGCCGTGAATATAATTTACTGTCACTTCATCGTCAGTCATCAGGGGCTGCTCGCATACTGCAAGTAACATCATGAAAATAAACGATAATTAATTTTGCCTTTAAAGACATGACACTGTATTCGCCATATTCTATACCGAAGGAAATGAATGCAAAATTATGACAGAGATGAAAAAAGAAAAGCATTAAAAAGCATTGGTTTAAGAACGATTTTTTTGTTTCTCTCTCTCTCTCTCTCTCTCTCTCTCTCTCTCTCTCTCTCTCTCTCTCTGTGTGTGTGTGTGTGTGTGTGTTAGCAGAACTCTAACATATTTTTGGCTCTATCATGCCGAGGAAATGGGAACTTGGTATCGTGCATGTTACCCTTGGATTAAGAGTCTGACGCTATACCAACTGAGCTGATGGGGCCTATGAACCAATGCAGATGGAGATCGCGGCGCACGGTAATTGAGCAAAACAGTGTAACCGAAAGTATGGGTAAACTTGTCGGTTGTAGAACAACCGGAAACCTTTCAGATATTTTTGTTGAATGGGAAAGTGTTCAACACGCGCATTGCTGCATTTAGAGAGCTGTTGTTAGATTGGCTTATAAATAAAATTATACTTGGCAACATAAACTGTGTATGCGTTTATAAGTTTTTGATTTGATTGATACCGTTTAGGAGCACTTCCTTTAGAAGTTTCACCCAGATGGAACGTTTAGGTGAGGGTGGTATACACGGCCATAAGGTGAGGGTGGTATACACGGCCATAAGGTGAGGGGTGGTATACACGGCCATTAGGTGAGGGGTGGTATACACGGCCATAAGGTGAGAGGTGGTATACACGGCCATTAGGTGAGGGGTGGTATACACGGCCATTAGGTGAGGGGTGGTATACACGGCCATAAGGTGAGAGGTGGTATACACGGCCATTAGGTGAGGGGTGGTATACACGGCCATAAGGTGAGGGGTGGTATACACGGC